>CM060431.1:24658803-25162013 GCA_030545235.1 Helianthus tuberosus
TGATGATGAGCCCTTCATCTTCCTACCAAGGGAGATTAAGTAGATTCTCAACGACCTTTGAAGAAGCATGTCTGGAAAATAGCTCAAAGCCCTCATTATCCGAAAACTAGTTTCAGTTTTTGTTAATCTTTCATCAATTTATACAGGGGAGAGCTATCTGGGTTAAAAATCATGTGGGGTATCCACCAATTATCTATCTTAGGACTTAAATCTTTCTTGTATTTTTATTTATCATTTTTTTTAATTGTAATAAAGTATGAATGGAATGGAATTTGGTGTTTTAAGAACAAAGTGTGCAATAATGTGGAAAGATGGCCAAGGGACGTTGAAACAGAACCCCATGCATGTAAATAGATGTCTCCCGATGCAAAATCTTCAAAACAGTAAGTGCAGCACAGGGCTGTGTAAGGTAAGCACGCCCCATGCCTCAAGTCTGCAAAAAGTAACTTTGATTCTGGAACTGTTACACGGGGTCGTGTCTCTTAGACATGCCCCCCTGTCTGTCTTCTGGAAAATTTTTGTTACTGGCACTTTTTAAACGGGGTCGTGCTTACCAGGCACGCCCCCGTGTCTGCCTTGTGAATATTTTCACGAGAGTCTAGTACTGGCACTTTTTACATGGGGTCGTGTCCCCCAAACACGCCTCCGTTTCTAGTGCCTAATTTTTGAAAAAAATTGTGGTTTTAAACCCACATTTACACATTTAATCAAATCTAACCCATTTGGACACACTGAGGACAATGTGTAATTTAAGTGTAGGGGTGAATTTGAATTTGTTTGTCCTAAAAAAAAGCCTTACACAAAACTCTACTTTGAACCGCTAAAAAACCCCCAAATCTTTTTCAAAATATTTTTTTGTTTGTTTTATCTTGTTTTTAGTTTAAGTTAGAAAACCAAGTTCTAAAAATTCAAGTTTTTACAAGTTTACAGCCGATAGCACCGTGATAAAAAGAACCATATAAGAAGAATTTATAAAAAGGCATGACAATCCTTTTAAAACTTGATTGTATATATATTTTCACACTTTTACCCATTTCCCACAAATTGTGAGTTTTGACCCTTTACCGAACATTCAAATTCAATATCTTTACTAAATGCTCACTTTTCATTTCTTGTGTAAGTAGCCCATACGGTTCTTGACTTAAAATAGGAATGCAATCCTACAGATTTTTGAACTTAAAATAATCTATTTCTAAGTTTTTAAACCTGCCCTAAAATATATTGAGAGTTTAGGACAACTTCAGTTAAAAACAGTAATAAACGGTGAGTTACGTGAAAACTGGAAAACGTCAGGAACGTAACCAACAAGCCCCGAAGCTTGTCATATTTTTCAAACATATTTTCCACATCTCATATCTGACTCGCTATGAATGTTTATCTATCACGAGTCTTTGAAAATCGTTGAGCATTGGAAACTTGATAGAACTCAAGTTTTCTAAACAATCGTTAAACAATTTTTGTTTTCATTACTGACGCCAACCACTAACCCCATCAACACGTTACATACTTGGTTCAGGGTACAATTCCTAGTCATGTGTCATTTGTATTTTATTTCGAGGTCTTATTAGTGTCTCTCGCCTTGTAGGAACCGAGTAGTGTACGCACGTCTTCGTCAAAGCTTTCGAGTAGTCACACGAACAAGAAAATAGTGAGTATCACGAACCCTATTTTTACTTGTTTGTTTTGGGAAAGAACATGTTACTTGCATCGTGAATTGTTTTTCATACTTGTACATGCATATCTAGTTAGATGAGACAGTAATGTCACAATAAGTCCACAACACGAGTATAACCATTAATTAGTAAGATGTGTGTGTTATGGATAGTACTATTTGGGTTAACAACCCCTCCATGGTTAGTCAAGCTAACATGTCCTACAAGTCAAATGAATGCATATTATCCATAACATTCAATGTTTTGTGATATGGCATTGGTTTGGGGGCAAATAATGTCGAGTTTGGTTATACAACTCATGGTAACTAAATATTTTTATGAAACTCACACATGTTTACTTGCATGTATAAACCCGTGAACTCACCAACCTGTTTGGTCGACATGTTTTAAGCATATTTTTTTAGGAAAGTAAAAGTGCAAGGAAACTGGCATCAAGTAGGATATGTTTTTGGAAATCTATTACATTTCTTTATTTTGTTGAACATCATTTAGACAAATTAAAGTAATAGTAAACTAGAGAAGTACCCTTTTGTACTGACGTTAATTTGAATTGTTGATTTAAGTTTCTCGTTAAACAATGACTATGACACTGTATCTGGCATACCTCGTACTTCCGCTTTAGCGTGGTGTGACACTTGAACAATGTTTTGATAATGAGAAAAGTAACAACAGAGAATAATTATCATCACCTCATCAACCATTACATAGAAGGTTTATATATACAATAAAAAAGTTATGTTAGTGATGCTGACGAGGTGATGAATGATTGTAAGGTTCTGTCATTGATATAATTAAAAAAAGAGTTCAAGTCTCCCTGTAGTTTGTGGCAGTTTGCAACTTGCCTCCCGGGTTCAAACTTTTTTTATACGGCCCCTCATGTTTTTCATTTATCACAGTTTGCCTCCCTGCTATCACATGAGAGTTAGTTTAACCATTTGACTAGGGAAAAAATGGTAATCTCATCACCACTTCTTAATTCCCTCACCACCATCATCATCACCACCACCGTCTCCATCACTGCCACCACCCACCACCAAACACTTCCCCTTCCACCTCCATCACTTATAATTCATCCATCAACTTCTGTCACACCATCTATCACACTCGCACCAACATCCGTAGCCCGACAACTTCCAAGTTTTCAGAAGATACCAGACCATGTGTCACATACCTCACTTTGTTATTGTATCCACCTATCTCCGGCGTCTACCTCTACCTTCACCATTCCACATCTGATTCCACCACCTATCAACACCCATAAACAACCTGTTAAAAATAAATTATATTTTAAAATTCAACTAATCTCCAAACTTACCAATAATAATTTAGTAAATAATAAGAGCTCCAAGATTCAAAATGGCACATATTTGCAGTGCAACAGAACCAAACTTCCCAAACATTTCACACATAACGTCTCCACAAGTATTCGCCTCGCCAAAATAATTTGTGTACCATAATAAGAACTCCACCGTCACCTCGACCAAAAACACCATGATTAGAATCACAAAAAAATTGAGAATTATGCCGAGAGCTTTGAGGGCGCCGGAATCACATGATTCTATGAGTCCCAAATGCTATCCGGATCACAGTGGTTTGATTGTTAACACCCAAACACCTATTGATTAGGTATTTGAATGAGTGAAAGTTAAGAAAATCAAAATATGAAGATGAAGACTCTTGCAAGGATCAAACAACAAGTGTTGTTTATGTAATCCCAAATGATACACTAAAAGCACCTGCACGTTCAGATTAAGCACAGGAAGCAGAATCACAACACAAGAGAAATCACCAAGAAACTTGTCCAAGAACCTTGAACAAGGGTTTTCATTGCATCAACAATATATACACATAGACTGCCTGGCATATTTATTAAATACTCTAGGTTTTTAAATACGCCGCCTTATGGCAACTTTCACAAAATTACATTTTACTCCCTGAAAATTCTAAAACATTATAAAATATAACTAAACAATCCAAAACCTACTAAAACCAAGTACCAACGATCTCAAAAACTCTAACAATACCCCCTTAGATCGTTGCATACTGGATCGTTCTTCAATCTTGTGCTTCGGTTTCTGGATTTGTCGCAGCTTGATCTGTAGTCCGTTCAAGTGGTGGTTGGTTGATAACAACTTCACTATCGACTGGTGGATCCTCCATAGTGTGACAACTGTGTTCTGTAATCGATGTACAATATAAAAAAATGATGATTATTAATAAAACAATGTACTTTGGTGTTATTATATACGTTTTGGTGTTTTTATGTGTGTATTTGTGTTTGGTGATTTTTCAATTCGATTTCAAGCTCTAAATCGCTTTCTGGAAGGTTATACGCGCACCGATGTGTAAATATAACCAGTTTAATGTAACGAACACTTCAGAATAGTGAAATAGGCTTAACATACCTTAAATAACCTCCACATAACTTAGAAATAAGTTTTGGATGGTTTGGTGTGTTGAAATCAAGCTTGTTCGATAGCAGGGACTATTTGTGTCAAACTGCGAAACTATACCGATTGGTATAGTAACAAACATTCCGGAACTTTATTATAAGTTAAACATACTCTAAATAACCTTTACATAGCTTAGAAATAGGCTTTGAAGGGTTCGGTATGCTAAAATAAACTTTGTTGATCAATAGGGACTAAAAGCGTCAAAAAGTGCACAAGTTTGCATTTTCGCGCATATCTTACGTTCTGAATATATCCGGACATCCAAAACTTTATGTAATCATTAAAATATTTTATTTTAGTGATTGGGATGATAAAATTCCATTCGTCGCTTAATTTGGATCGTTTTTGCGTTTGTTACGACTCCCGTCGTAATTAACCGAACAACGCAACCGTACGACCAAACGAACCGACATCCGAGATATTTTTGAGCATGTTTTGAGTTCCCTATACTTTAACTTCATTTTAGATCCTTAAAATGAGGTTAACGGGGATTAAACGTGCCAAAAAATGCGTCAAAACCAAGTTTCTGAAGTGCAGGGGCCATTTCTGTCATTTCTGGAAACTATGCCCAGGCGGGCCGCGTGAGTGTATGTGTGTGGCTTACACGGGCCATGTGAGTTACCCAGTTCTGCAAAACTGATTTCCAGCTGTTAACAGCTGTTCCACACCCTTTGCACCTGGTTTTGATCAATCTAGGGGCCATATTTGATGGTTTTCAAGAGCCCATGGTATTCAAATACCATGTGCCTACTGGTAAACCTCTTGTTCTCGATTATGTTATTTGTAATTGTCAGTTGAACCTTGATAACCATCTTTTTCCTATTGACCTCACACCGATGCAACTTGGGAGTTTCGATATTATCGTGGAAATGGATTGGTTAACCAAACATCATGCTGAGGTGGTTTGTGTTGATAAGATAGTTCGTATTCCTCTTCTGTCTGGCAATGTTCTAGAAGGTCATGGCGAGAAACCTTCAGGTGGATTGAAGCTTATGTCGTGTATGGGAGCCCAAAGGTATTTGCGAAAGGGATATGTTGCTTTCCTAGCACATGTCACCGAGGAGAAAAGCTAGAGTAAGAGTATTCAGGATATTTTGATTGTTCGGGATTATCCAGAGGTGTTTCCTGATGAACTACCTGGTTTGCCTCCAGTTCATCAAGTCGAGTTTCATATTGACCTTGTACCCAATGCCAACCCGATTGCTAAAGCATCTTGTCGTCTTGCACCGTCTGAGATGCAAGAGTTATCGAAACAACTTCAAGAATTATCTGATAAAGGATTCACCCGTCCGAGCTTTTCGCCTTGGGGAGCTCCTGTCCTCTTCGTGAAAAAGAAAGATGGATCTTTTCGAATGTGTATCCCCTACCTCGAATTGATGATCTCTACCTCGAATTGATGATCTCTTCGACGAGCTGCAAGGTGCTTCATGTTTTTCCAAGATCGATCTGCGTTATGGGTATCATCAACTTCGTGTTCTCGAAGAAGATATTCCCAAAACTGCTTTCCGCACAAGATATGGGCATTACGAGTTCATTGTGATGCCATTTGGTTTAACAAATGCTCCAGCCATCTTTATGGACTTAATGAATAGGGTCTGTAAACCTTATTTAGACAAGTTCATTATTGTATTCATTGACGATATTCTCATTTATTCAAAGTCTCGAGCCGAGCACGAGCAACACCTTCGCTTAACATTGGAACTCCTGAAGGAGGAATAACTTTTTGCTAAATTCTCCAAGTGTGAATTCTGGCTTAAAGAAGTTCAATTCTTGGGTCATATAGTCAACGAGCAGGGTATTCATGTGGATCCATCCAAGATGGCTGCTATTAAATACTGGAATACACCGACGACGCCTAAAGAGATTCGATCTTTTCTTGGTCTTGCTGGATATTATCGACGTTTCATTTATAATTTCTCAAAGATCGCTGTTCCACTCACTGCTTTGACTCAGAAGAATAAGCCTTTTGAGTGGGGACCTAACCAAGAAGAAGCGTTTCAAACGCTGAAGCAGAAGTTGTGTGATGCTCCCGTTCTATCTCTTCCCGATGGAAACGACGATTTCGTTGCCAATTGTGATGCGTCCAACTTAGGCCTTGGTTGCGTTCTCATGCAACGAGGTAAAGTTATAGCATATGCATCTAGACAATTGAAAGTTCACGAAAAGAACTACACAACTCATGATCTTGAGTTGGGAGCTGTGGTTTTCGCACTTAAAATCTGGAGACACTACCTCTATGGAACGAAGTGTGTGGTTTTCACAGACCACAAAAGTCTCCAGCATATTCTTAATCAGAAGGAGCTGAACATGAGGCAACGACGCTGGGTTGAACTCTTAAATGATTACAATTGCGAGATTCGCTACCATCCTGGTAAGGCGAATGTCGTAGCCGATGCGCTTAGTCGAAAGGAGCAAGTCAAGCTTCATTCTGTTCGAACTCTATCTGATCTTCAATCCCGTGTCCTTCAAGCTCAACAATTTTGTGTTTCACAAAATTTGATGGGTACGGAATTACCACATCAGCTTGAGCTTAAACTCGAAGCAAAGGACGATGGTTTGCTCTATTTCAAGGATTGATTGTGGATTCCGAAACAAGACGATCTTCGCACTTTAGTGATGGACGAATCTCATAAGTCTCGATATTCTATCCATCCTGGTGCTGATAAAATGTACAAGGATCTTCGTACTCAGTATTGGTGGCCTGGTATGAAAAAGGATGTTGCCTTGTATGTATCAAAATGCCTAACTTGTCTCAAAGTCAAGGCTGAACATCAACGACCTTCTGGCTTGCTTGTACAACTAGAGATACCTATTTGGAAGTGGGAGAACATTGCGATGGATCTTATCACTAAATTACCGCGTACATCTAAAGGTCAAAATGCGATTTGGGTTGTTATCGATCGATTAACAAAATCAGCTCATTTCATTCCGATTCGCGAGGATCTATCAGCTGATAAACTTGCAAAGATTTCTCTTGATGAGATTGTATCACGACATGGTGTTCCTTTAGATATCATCTCTGATCGTGATGCTCGATTTTCATCTCATTTTTGGAAGACCATGCAATCTGCTATGGGAACCCAACTAAATCTAAGCACTGCTTATCATCCCCAAACAGATGCTCAATCTGAGAGAATGATTCAAACTTTGGAGGATATGCTTAGAGCATGCGTGATAGACTTTGGTGGTAATTGGGATTCTCATCTTCCACTGATCGAGTTCTCTTACAACAATAGTCATCATGCTAGTATTAATATGGCACCATTCGAAGCTCTCTACGGTCGAAAATGTCATTCACCTGTCTGTTGGAATGAAATCGGTGAAGCTCAGCTTACTGGACCTGAGCTTATTCTGGAAACAATAGACAAAATCAAGAAAATCGGCGATAATCTTGTGACAGCTCGAAGCTGTCAAAAGAGTTATGCGGATATGCGACGCAAGCCCTTAGAATTTCAAGTCCGAGACTGTGTCCTACTCAAGGTTTCAACTTGGAAGGGAGTCGTGAGATTTGGAAAGAAAGGAAAACTTGCACCTCGATATGTGGGACCATTTAAGATTGTGGAAAGAATTGGGAAGGTTGCCTATCGACTAGAGCTACCTCCAGAGCTTGGAAATATTCATCCGACTTTTCACGTGTCCAATTTACGAAAGTGTTTAGCTGATGCTGATCTTCACATTCCTCTCGACGAGATCCGAATCAATGAAACGATGCACTTTGTCGAGAAATCCGTGGAGATAGTGGACCGTGCTTTCAAATAGTTGAAAAACAAAAAGATTCGATTGGTAAAAGTTCACTGGGATTCCAAACGTGGCCCAGAGTTTACTTGGGAACGTGAGGACCAGATGAAGATGAAATATCGGCATTTTTTGTCACAAGTTCCCTCTAATAAAATTTCGGGACGAAATTTCCTAAAGTAGGGGAGACTGTGACAACTGTGTTCTATAATCGATGTACAATATAAAACAATGATGATTATTAAAACAATGTTCTTTGGTGTTATTATAGGTGTTTTGGTGTTTTTATGTGTGTATTTATGTTTGGTGATTTTTCAATTCGATTCGAATTCCGATTTCAAGCTCTAAATCGCTTTGTGGAAGGTTATACGCGCACCGATGTGTAAATATAACCAGTTTAATGCAACGAACACTTCGGAATAGTGAAATAGGCTTAACATACCTTAAATAACCTCCACATAACTTAGAAATAAGTTTTGGATGGTTTTGTGTTGAAATCAAGCTTGTTCGATAGCAGGGACTATTTGTGTCAAACTGCGAAACTATACCGATTGGTATAGTAACGAACATTCTGGAACTTGATCATAATTTAAACATACCCTAAATAACCATTACGTAGCTTAGAAATAGGCTTTGAAGGGTTCGGTATGCTAAAATAAACTTATTGATCAATAGGGACAAAAAGTGTCAAAAAGTGCACAAGTTTGCATTTTCGCGCATATCTTACGTTCTGAATATATCCGGACATCCAAATCTTTATTTAATCATTAAAATATTTTATTTTAGTTATTGGCATGATAAAATTCCATTCGTCGCTTAATTTGGATCGTTTTTGCGTTTGTTACGACTCCCGTCGTAATTAACCGAACAACGCAACCGTACGACCAAACGAACTGACATACGAGATATTTTTGAGCATGTTTTGAGTTCCCTATACTTTAACTTCATTTTAGAGCCTTGAAATGAGGTTAACGGGGGTTAAACGTGCCAAAAATGCATCAAAACCAAGTTTCTGAAGTGCAGGGGCCATTTCTGTCATTTCTGGACACTATGCCCAGGCGGGCCACGTGAGTGTATGTGTGTGGCTTACGCGGGCCGTGTGAGTTACCCAGTTCTGCAAAACTGATTTCCAGCTGTTAACAGCTGTTCCACACCCTTTGCATCTGGTTTTGATCAATCTAGGGGCCATATTTGATGGTTTTCAAGAGCCAATGGTATCCAAATACCATTTGCCCACTTGTACGGACAAGATCGAAGCACGTATTTCGACGAACGATCTTAACGGTTCTTGAATTCCTATAAATACCCACCCTCACTTCCTCCTAAAGCACACTTGATCTGATTTTGGCTCTCTAAGTTGAAGTTTATGCTTCATACCTGAGAGTAAATCGGGTCAAGAGCTTGCGGGGACCTTTTGTAAGTATTCTTTTGTTCTTTTCATTCGTTTTTAGCTTAAAAGTCAAACTGCGTTTGACTTTCTGCTTTGACCAGTTTATGGTCAACGCGAAGTTCGTTTGAACTTCATAACGTGAGCGTAATCACGATGGTTATAGTCCCTAGTGACTATACCTACTGATTACCACGTTATCTAGGCTCAGTGACGAGTCGTAGCTTGGGCCAGAATGCGTATTCTCGCGTATTTTGTAACCAAGCTACTTTTAAGTATCAAAACTGTTTGTTTTGATACCAAACCTGTTTTCTAACTTAACTAAACATGTTTTGGCATGTTTAGCTCGTCACTTTTTAGATTTGTGCTTGTGTAGAGTCGTAAGTCAAGCGAACTAAACTCCCGCTTAGGCTTTCGAACACGACCCGTTTGGTCGATCATTAGGATCCGACCAAACATGTTTAGTGACCATAGTAGCATAGGGAATAACCTTCCGAGGTTATACCTTATGGTTACCTAGTTTAAGTAGTTGTATGATAAGTAGTTTATATGCCTTAGGTAAATTACCAAAATACCCTTTTCATACATAATCAGTAATTAAGCATATGTAACCTAAACTTTTGTCATATAACTGATTATGTAACATATTTAAACATGTTTTGGCATATAATACTTGTCATAGGACTAGTTAGACGTCTCGAACGCGCATTTGCGCGCACGACGCGTTAAAGTAGCGTAAGCTACCTTAATGGGTCTTAATGGGTCTAAAGGACCTAGGATAGGTTCTGATTTAGAATGTAGGCTTTGTTAAACCATATCATATGACTTCCAACACTCATTTGGTTTACAAGACCTCATTCTGTCTGATCTTCCGATTTAGGCGTCTATTGTTTGACTAGTGATTCGATTATTAGGTGCTGCTTGATTTCTCTGGTTTACTTGAGTTGTTGAAGTTCTATTGATTGAGGATACTTTGCACTTCATGTGAGTACATAGTTCCCCTATTTTACTGTTTTCAATTGTTTTGGGGTGATTCATATGTACAAAATGATTTCAAGGTTTAAACGATGTTTTCGAAAACGATTAAGATGGTTTATACTAAACTAATAACGATTTCAATAAAGTGAACAAACTTGTTGGTTGTAGTTACATAACGAATGACATTCATTAGCGCTGATCAAGCCGACCAGTATTAGGTTATGGTACCATAGGATCTGACAAATCTCGTTATTGCACTGCACCCTTGGTTATGTGTGGGGGTTGTGGGTAACGACTGAATCTGATGTTAGTTAACTTACCCTTTGGTGGTTTGTTAATGCGAGAAGCGAGAAACGAGGTAGTCGAGTCACGAAGGTTTGGATGTTATTAGCGAGATGACCATAAATAGTTTTCACAATTAAAACGAAGATGATTTAAACGATTTAAACGAGTTAACGATTTGGAAACGATTTGAATGAGTTAAATGAATTGGATAAACGATTGGGTTTTGGTTAAGTGTTTAGATAATGGGACGGGTGTAATGTGGTGAAAACATGGTAGATACGCCGCTGGTACTTCTTATATATAAGTGTTTTCAACATATTACATACCGTGTCGTTATTTAGTTCACTTGGGTAAACGATATTGAAACGATGTCATACAACGATGTTTTCTAAAAGATATAAACCATACGAGTTTTATTAACGAGTTTCACGAGATGTTTTACAAGTTGGTTTACTAAAACAAATGTTTTTGGGTTAAGAATCATGGCTACGAGATTTTATAAACTAAAACCAACTTGATTTGAGTTGGTTAGCTATGTTGCAATACACTTTTCAAAACGAGATTTGTATTTTGACTCTTGTAGTCTAATAAAGTACTGCAACATGTAAACGAAGCCATGATTCCGATACTCTTATAAAACCTATGTACTCGCCAGCATTTCTTTACTGACTTTGTTTTTACATATGTTTCAGGTGTTGTTGCTTGATTGATTTCTAGGATGCATGCGTCACATAGGATCTGGACGAGGCCTTAGTGACATAATAATAATGATAGACGATATGTACTTGTTTGTTCTATGTTAAGAAAATGTTAATGTTTAATATTATAATTAAAACGAAACTCCTTTTGTATCCATGGTTATGAAACGATAATTCTGTTACCACACTCCCCGAAGTTTCCGCCACGATTCGTTGTTTTACGTGGTCGGGATGTGACACATAGTGGCCTCATATGTGGATGAGGTCGGAGGTTGAGATTCTGTTGCAACTGAATCAGGTGATGGATCTTTTTGCTTGGCTGGAGACTTTTGTTTCTTCTTCTCTTTGCTCTTCTTTCTCTTAGCTTCATCTCGCTCCTTTTGTTTTTCAATTCTTTTCACGATATCCATCATTTCTATCTTTCATTCCCTCACTCATTCTACCGCCCTTTGAAACATCATGCCTTCTTCCTTATACTCATTTCCAGCACTGACATGTATCTTGTGGCCGTATAGAATATTCAAATCAGATAGGCAGAACATGAAGACATCCATTGGATCCAGAATACAGATATCTTCGTTGGAGTTAGATCTGATGACTGCTTCACCTGTTTTACCATGGTAAAACCACTTTTTGAAGTTGGTGAGCGTCACTGGAAGCTCCGGGGGGGGGGATCTTGATTCTCGTCACAACTTTAGCAGGGTCGATAACCCACGTGACTTTGCCTTTACCAGTGATTGGATCCTTGGTGGTCTTTGTAGGATCGAGAATCGATCTGAACGAGTCTTCAGAAGAGCTCTAAACTGATTCAAAGGCGGAATACGATGAATCAGAGTTTGTTTCAGCTTGATATTCACTAATAACTGTCTCTTGTATTGATTATAACGCGTTTACAGACGAGGAGACACTTCGGCAGAGCTTCGCTACCGGAATCCAAAAGTTACAAATGAAAAACTCAAGTCACATATTTATACTATTTCCACTTCGTTTGAACATGCATTTCCAGTTCGTTTGAACAGTCCACTTCGTTTGAATTGTCCACTTCGTTTGAACAGTCCACTTCGTTTGAGCTGTCCACTTCGTTTGAACTGGCTTGTTCACCTTTGTTTCCTGTTTAACTCGAACTGCGTGACTTGATTTTTCGTTACTAATCTAAGACTCGAAAGAAGATGAAGTCGACAGACAACTGCACTAACAGACTCCCCCTTGAATGTTGACGGAATCTTCAGTGAGAGTCTTCAACATGACGACTCTTCAATCTTGATCGATCTTCTTTTTTCCTTAGCATGTACCAAGATATTCTCTTTGGCTCTAACCTCGTCAGACTCCCCCTTTCATCATGCTGGGATCGCTGTCTGGAATTAGCTATCACCTTGAGATCACATCATGGCTTTAACTCTTGTTCAGCACATCTCCTGCACACTTCTCACCAAAACATAAGTTTTTACTTAAATCAATAAGAAAAACTTACTAGAAATAGTTACATCAAGTTCAAATTAATGACCCTGATTAACTAATCTCAACTTCTTTCTTAAATCAAAAAATTTTCAATTTAGCACACACACTCCCAAACCTGTTCATCATGTTCAGCACTTGGAATTTTGAAAATCAGTTTTCCAACAACAGTTGTCGAAAATCTTTTTGTATTTTTCAAAATTTATGCTAAAACACACTAAAATCTTTTTGGATTTTTGAAAATAATGAAATGCAGTAAATAAATATTTACAGACAATATTTTTGTGAGTTTGTGTAAGAGGATCATATCAGTGTATGTGACCAATCACTAGCACCGTTAAGCTTTAACATTTTAAGCTCTAAACTATTCACATAGATTGACGATATGTTTGTCCTCTTAAGCTCAATCTAAAAACTTTCGAAATGCTTACCGATACGTTAAGGTATATTAATATAGCACTAAACTCTTATGGACCCCACGATCTCAGCATATCCCCTCATCATGTAATACACTAACTCAAGTAATGCCTTTAAACTTTTATCAACTGTGATTTGTGCGAAAACAAAGCAGAATGTTTAAACATTAACAATCAGGTCGATACTTCCGTATACGCAGAGAAAGTCCAATGTTTAAACAAAATAAGAAAATAAAAATAAGTTGAAGTTGTTTAGGCTTTAACCACCAGGTCGATACTCCCGTATACACAGAGGTGATCCAAAGCTTAAACGAAACACCAAAGAAAATAAAGCAGAACGTTTAGGCAACAACATCCAGGTCGATACTCACGTATACGCAGAGGATGTCCGATGCTTAAACAAAATAAAGAAATCAAACAAGTTTAAATCTTTGCAAAATAAAATGCACAATCACAGCGACTTTTTAGCAAAGTTGTGAAAGTTCACAAACTTAACCAGTTTTATGTCTTTCGACAATCAGCGATTACTGAGTAGGTACACAGTCAAGAAGGACAAAACTAAGTACTATACTTTCGACCATGTTTCCCACTAGAACTAGGCTTTTTCATTTAAGTTTGTATCGTTATCGCAAATCTACTAGTCTAGCTGAGCCTACCGTCACATCTTTAGTGAGTCCGTTTATCACATTATAACTTTCCATTTCTTTAGCGTGTTGTGACAGTCCAACTGATCTACCATCATTTCCTCTTTTTTACAACAAAACTCATTTTTGCATTTTTATCATGTTTTTGGCTTTTTCAAAATTTCAAATGTTTTTGGATTTTCTAAAAATTTACTCCCCCTAAAATGCAAACACATTTTAGGAAATTTGAAAATAAACTGTACAAGTAACATGACAACTGATATCGAATCACTTCAATTCGCCATCCACTTGGCATAAACAATCAGAACTCCCCCTCACAACAAACTATTTTCCCATTGTGATCTCAAAACACTTAAGTTTGTTTTAATCAAAAATGGTTTTTCCAGAAAATAAGTTTTGTTGATTTTACCACTTGTAAAATTGGGGATCAAATCATCACATTGTTTTACCAATCATATGTAGGAAATCAGATACAACTTAATGTCCCTGATTTACCACTTGTAAGATCAATCCAATTCAACTTCTGAACCACTTGTAAAAATCACAAACAAACAACTTAAACCTGCTTTTCAACCAATTTACCATCTGTTGGTTGAATTCTCAAGGTGCCGATTCCTACTCCTCTCTTACAAACCTGGGAGTTCCGGCAAGTCCTGCAAAGACTTCTCAAACATTTTATACAAACATGATAAAGAATGATGCCGATTCATGATCCACGATTACCAACTTGGGATCTCCGGCAAGTCAGGTTTTTTATTTGAACAGATTCACCCAAGCCTGACGGTCCTTGGGTGATTTTGAATTCTTGTTCAACAATGGTGGAAAATTTGCATCATCCATTGTTAAACCTGAATTCTCCATTTTTACCTCAACCAAAGGCTCCTCTGGCTTTGACGAACCAGATTCATTGCCTGCACATGGCTTGTCTGACTTTGACCTGTCAGATTCATCGCCTGATGGTGGCTTGTCTGACTTTAACATGTCAGATTCATCGCCGACCATTTTCTTCTTTTTCTTTTCTTCTTTCGTCCTCAGATTTGTATCCGATGAATTTGTCTTGCTTGACTTTGCCATCGAGGAAGTCGATTCATCAGAACTCTTATTTTTACCAACAGATGAACCCGAGGACAAGATCTTCTCTAGATACCCTCTAGCCTTCTTTCTCTTCTTCCTCAGTCTGTCTTTCTGCCCCTGAGAAAGTTTCACTTTCGTTTCTTGAACTTTAGGTTCTTGAACCTTCTGTTCTTTGGGCTTGACATTGACTGGTTTCTTCACCTGCCTCTGAGATTCAGCCCTCGATCTTCTCATTGATCTCATTGAGCAATCTCTAGCAATATGGCCAATCATGTTGCAGTTAAAGCATCTCCTTGATTCAAACCTCCAACTCTGGCAGTTAACAGCAATGTGTCCTTGATAGCCGCATCTATAACACACTCTGTTATCGTACCAATCACCATTTTTAGTCCAAACATTCAGATCATAGCACTGTTTGGCTTGGTGATAATCCTTGCTCCTCCTGTTTGCTGGATTTGACTTTTGAGCACTGTGGTTTGACCTGCACCACTAATTGCCAACAATTTTAGAGTTTTCATTTTTCGATTTTTGTAATTTTTCATTGCGATTGGATGATCGATCTGATGAGCTTTTATTATCTTTTTGAACATTTTTCAAAATTTTCTCTTTTTGTTTTTGTTCCACTTTCTTCTTCAAAGGTTTTTGTTTAGAGCATTCTCCCTTTTCAGTTGATAGTGGAACAGTTTCTTGAAACTTTTCTTTTAATTTCAAAAACAATTTTTGTTTTTCGAATTTTTTATTTTCATCATCAGATTTCTCATCCCAATCTTCAACTTTGACTTTGTCAAAGTTTGTGACATCGTCACTTATTGGAACAGAATTTAAAGGTTTTGGGCAAGAAATAGTTGAAGTATTCACAAACACCTTCAACTTTTGTTCCCATTCATTTATTTTCTTTTGAGCACATTCTGCCTCTTTCTCAAGTCGAATAATCTTTTCAAGATGAGAATTGATTGCAATTTGTTTTTCAAGATTGTTTTTACCAAACAAATCTCTCTCATCGTCTAAAATTTTTATTTGACTTTGAAAATCTTTTTCAATCTTCGATTTTTCATTTTCAAAACTTTTAATTTTTTCTTCAAAAATTTTGTTTTCTAATGTCAAACTGTTCAAGTCATTTAACAGTTTAACATTTTCAGATTTAAGCTTTTCACAATTTCCCTGCATAACAAGAATTTGTTTATCATCAAATTGCTTCTCATCTTTCAACTTCTTGATTTCCAATGTCAATTTTTCCACATCCTTCAATAGTTTGCCATTGTCAGCCTCAAGTTTATCACATTTCGAGCAACTTGAATCAGAACTTGAGGATTCAATCTTCACAGATTCTTCATTCTTTTGAACTTGTTCTGTCTCCATCTTGTATGTTCCTGCACAAAAGATTTGAACGAAGTCAAGAGGATTCATATTCTCATCAATATAACAACCCCTCTTCATATCGTATTTCATAACATCTTTTGCACTAAGACACACACAGACTCTTTTGTTCAGTTCTACAACCACATCCAAATTTAATTTTTTCAAATTATTTTCTATCCTATTCAACAACCCTCTCTTTTTCTCTTCATTATCATTCATATGTGTTGTAAGTTTACTGATGAATTTACTTAAAGATAATTTTGAAAAACTAGAATTCTTTCTTAGATTTTCCAAAAAATCATCCCATTCAGCTGGTAATCCATTAGCAAACTTTGATACTATTTCAGCTTCTGATATCATTATCTTGTTTTCTTTCAAATGGTCAATCAAACAATCAAATCTCTTCTCCAAATCATCTAATTTCTCATCTTTCTTACACAGAAAACATTCGAACCGGTTAACCCAAACATTCTTGGACAAATTCTGATAAGAACTACTGAAATATCCTCGATACCAGTCATTTATCCTTTTAAGATCATTGTTTTCTTGTTCATCAAAGATCATTGCCATTTTTCTAACAATCCCGACAAAATTTCTCACAAACACACTTTCAAGCGAGCTGAACCTTTCAAACGACCTGGTCATAATTGTCAAATTACACGACCTGACCTCAAACGAACTGGATTAGATTTCAAACCACACGAACTGAAATTCAAACTACCTGGAATCAGTGAACTTTGAACCTGATTGGACCTTCCCTTCAACTGATAAACGTATTTGCTAATTGGACCTTTAATTTTGAGCAATGATATCAATCACATGGGTCGGTGATTGGTTTCACATGCAAACCAATATTCTCGGCAACTTATCTTATCAATTCTATGACAAAATATCTATCAATTCACAATCAAGTGACTATGACCAATTCTGTTGTGTTTTATCAATGAATCTGACACTTGGAATAAAGATCACATGCAACATTTGCAATTAATGCTTCAGATGTACTGCCAATTATGTTGACTGACTAAGGCTTTAACTTTTTGAAAATGGTCGACACATATTAATTGAAACAGTTTTCAATGCGACATGAATTGTTTAAACGGACTGAAGTTCAGACGAACTGATTCTTTCACACGATCTGACAACCTCAAACGACCAGGAACCTGATGCAAACAAAGATTCAAAACTCAGTTCGTCTGAATTGATACGAACTGTGATTAATCTCTCAAACGATCTGCACACTTCGTCTGAACTGATACGTTTAAACGGACTGAAGTTCAGACGAACTGATGGTTTAAACGAGCTAGTTCTTGATGCGAAGAGGACCCTGATGCGAAGTAGACACAAACGAACTGATCAAATTAAAACGAACTGGTCTCACTTCGTATGACTTTTCAAACGAACTGATGAATCACTTCATACGAACGGGATATTATTTGACAAATTGATCAAGTTTTCGGATGAATTAAGATCTGATATGTTCAAGGATTGTTCTACAATGAATTCCGAACACAATGATGTGATTTCCGTTCAATTTCGTCCAGTAAATCGTCTTAGATCTGAGTTCGAAGTTCCGGTTCGTGTGAAATGGATAAGTCTCAAACGAACTAATTGATTTTTGATAACATTGATCAATTTTAGGTCGATTTTACCATGTATTTTGTTAACCGATTGATTAAAACACAATTTTAGGTGATATATGACAAAATCAGACCATATTAATCAACAAATCTCGAAATTTTTTTAAAAAAATGTGAAAGAATGGAGTAGAAATCAGAAATCTTGATGAAATCGAGCTGAAATAGCAAGAGCTCTTGAGCTCTTCCTCCTGAGCTCTGATACCACTTGTAGGATCGAGAATCGATCTGAACGAGTCTTCAGAAGAGCTCTAAACTGATTCAAAGGCGGAATACGATGAATCAGAGTTTGTTTCAGCTTGATATTCACTAATAACTGTCTCTTGTATTGATTATAACGCGTTTACAGACGAGGAGACACTTCGGCAGAGCTTCGCTACCGGAATCCAAAAGTTACAAATGAAAAACTCAAGTCACATATTTATACTATTTCCACTTCGTTTGAACAGGCATTTCCAGTTCGTTTGAACAGTCCACTTCGTTTGAATTGTCCACTTCGTTTGAACAGTCCACTTCGTTTGAGCTGTCCACTTCGTTTGAACTGGCTTGTTCACCTTTGTTTCCTGTTTAACTCGAACTGCGTGACTTGATTTTTCGTTACTAATCTAAGACTCGAAAGAAGATGAAGTCGACAGACAACTGCACTAACAGTCTTCGAAACCCTTCTGCGTGGACGTTGGGGTTTGAAGACAGTGAATCCGTGATTGCATTCTCTTAAAATAAGTCTTTCAAAATTGGCTCCGATGTTGTTGTAGGTCGGATTGATCATATCCAAATTTCCAAGCTCGCGGATATCCCACCAAGGAAGGCTTTGCATGTCTAATCCAGTATTGAAGTATTGTATGACCCCATCCCGTGTCTTTACGATGAACATCCCTTTCAGATCGCAATACTTCCAGCTAATGATCTTGTCGGTAGCTTCTGTCTTTTTCAACCGTAACTACCTGATAAAAATCTGGAAGCTTTTCTCTTTCTTTTTTAAACCATTCAAGATGTTGTGGGGTCACTTCATCACCGTCTTCCGTTTCATACAGAACCTCGTCCTCCAATCCCCACTCGACGAATCTCGCAGGCATCTCATCCCGAACCACCTCTTCTTCCTCACTTTCATCGTCTTCATTAATATTCATAGCTGATTCCAACCTTCTTTTCTTTCTCTCGGCTTCTTCGACTTTGCACTTAGCTTCCTCTACTTTAAACTTTTCATAATCAAAGGCGTCTGTGGCCGAAAACATTGGTTGTACTTCTGCTTTAGTGCACAGTTCTCTTATCGTTCTATACATCTTTTCCATCCCGTCTTGTTGAAATCTAATGAATCTAGTTTGTTCTGACACATATGCATGGAGCTCCTTGTTTTTCTTTCTTTGTTCCTTGATTTTTTCTCTCAGCACATTCGTATCATTCACATGATGCTTCAAAATACATATTTCTCTTGCAGGAGCCGCTCCAATTTCTTTTAACAGCTTATCATAGAGTTCTTGGAAGGGACGCAGTCTGCGTGGAGCTTGCTGTGGTTGTGTGATCGGAGTTGGTTTTGTCGGTACGTCTCTTTAGGATCCTTCCCCTGTTTTCTTCTTTTTCTAGGGTGGTGATCTGCTTGGTAATATTTCATCAGGATCTACAAGTATTTCATCAACAAAGGAATCCAACCGTTCTTGCTCGACTGTCACTGTTACAGGAGTCTCGGACACCGTCATTTCTCACCTTTTCCGTTTCTTTCTCTCTTTTCCCTTTCTTCCATTTCATGAATAGCCCTAAGCTCTGAATATGCTCCCCGTGCTCTCTCGTTTCACCTGCACATATACTATCGCCCAACAAACGTTCTAGATTCAGGGTATCTTTCTTTTTCTTGGAAGATCCCCCCTCTTCCGTAGGTTGTTTTCCTTTCTTCTTTCTAATCAGTTCTTCTTCTTCTTCTTCTTCCTCTTCAATATCTTTCTGTTTCTTTCTTTTAACTCCATCCCGATACTTTTCATACGCAGCTTTCACAAATGTCTTTCATCTCAGTACATCCAGTGGTGAAGCGTCACCCACTCATTCGTCTTTAGTTCCGTAATTTGTCGATCGGTTGGCAACTGAAATTTATATGTGTTTCCGTCATGTGGGAGTTCGGGATATTGATCATTGATGAGGAGCTGCACAAATCGAGGATACATAGCCCACGTTTTCATATTTGCGTTATCAACCATGCAATAGAATATCAGGCCAAAAATGTTGAATGGTTGTTTGGTGCACAGATTCAGCATAACAACAGACCATTCAAGGTTTAACCTGTCGTAACCTCCCTTTCTATTGGCCATGCTCATAGCGAAGACGTGTAGAATGAATTGCCAGTCTTTTGTGTGATCATTTCTTTTGATCTCTTTTTTGTAGTGAAAATCTCCGACGTACTTCATTCCTTTGAATCCATCTAGAATTTATTCTTTCTTCAAACATAATGGATCCTTGTTTTTATCTCCGATACTTAAAACCCTTCGCACACTATCTTCTGTAACAATGACCTCCTTTTTCCGAACGGTTGTTGTGATCATCTTAACGTCTTTAACAGTTTTGACTTTTGTTGTTCTCCAGAATTCCTCAATGTGAATGGTGTATATCATTGGATCTGCTTGGACAGTATAGCTGATTTTGCTTGAATTTATCCAGTCTACCATGTCTTCAAAGTCTTTCGCGCTGGCTTTATTGTAGTCGGCTGATTGTGTTTCCTTGTTTTATCCCAAGCTATATCCTTCACCATTCTGAGAAACACGCAAACGAGTCAAGTTAGATTATGAGTTTCGAAACGTAAATGTTAGTTGGTTAAAATATTTACAAAATATTTTCAAAAATATAATAAATATAAACAAAATTATAGAATAAAAGTATTTACATTTAAAAAAAAATGAAAATGTAAAGTATTTATATATATAAACTAATTTTGAAAATAAAAAAAGGTTAAATCCGCTAATATATCCGCCGATAAGACCCAAAGATATTCTGTTGATCAAGTCAAATACGTCAGCAACGTTGCTAAATGTTTTAAAGACTCTGGTCAAGTATTAGTTAAATACACCGGATAACATTAATCAAAGTTTAAAATCGCCGGTTACTGTCCATAAGAACGCTGATAATTACGCTGAAAAAGATTCACGTATTTAGGTCTGATCTCGAGTCCAACCCCAGCGTAGATGATTATCTATGCTGAGAGACTGGCGTATTTATCAAATACGCTGGTTGTTCGAACTCGCGTTCGAGACTTAAATGCGCGACTCTTTGTTTTTACACTAAATCCACTGGCTTCAAAATAAACCTGTTACATTCAAGATGTTCTTGATAAACCCCCATTAAGCCCCAACACTTATTCAATCAAGGATTATCTCTTGATTACTACTCGATTCAGTGCAACGATAACCAGAAACAATATTTAATGTCCGATAAATATGTACCTTAATATCAATGCTCTGATCTAAGTGTAATGAAACAGACGATTAGATGAAAAAGATGAAGATTTTGAGAGCATTTGAAAGTTATGAATGTTAAAAGTTTGAAAATGTAAACTGATTTGGTGCATATATAAAATGAACCTGTGTTACTGGTGTATTTATTAAATACGCCAACTAATTAAATACGCCGCGTGGTATATGTACAAAAGTAACCTTTTTCAAAGATTTCAAAAAATGGAAACAAATACGCTCGTAAATTTCAAACTTTCTCAAAAAAAAAAAAAAAACATGCCCATTTGATTTTAATAATGTGCAAAACCTAAAAATACTTTAAGGAAAATCAAAACTTGGGCAATTTGGACAACGAAATTCAATTTTTGACCTGGGAATCTGTTTTCCTTTTTATCTGATGCTCATCGACTTTCCTGCAGAAGATCATATTGTTAACACTTTTCAGTTCTTTTAAGTTTCTTTTCAACTAATCGAGGCACAAGAAAAACTGTCAGTATGTTTGTCCTCTTAAATCCATGCATCCTTCTTTCAACGTGCTTTTGGTGAACTTATTATCATGTTTTGGTAATATTGACAAAAATTACGATGGCCCCTACACGAGCTATAGAAATAGGAAATTACGCCCGTGAGTCGCACATCAGGATATACCCCCGTGATCAAGGTATGCACAAAGGTTCCTCATAACTGGTGAGTATATTGACTTCATTCATTTTGTTTTACAACGATAGATAATTGGTGATTAGGTCAGTACTTTCGTACAGCAGAGAGACCAATATATAACGAGGGTTAAGACAGATACCAAAAACGGTATGATTTATTCATTTTTGCGCATTTGAATGACTCTCTATAAGAGCTTTTCAATACAGGGTTTTTGGCCTCTTTGTCTTTTTTGAAAAGATATCATAATCGTGTCTAGGTCCTCATATATCTGGATCAGCATAAGAGCGACTATGATATCCCCGAATGATTAATCAATATAAAGACCCAAAATCTCGGACTTTGGCAATCCGTCAACGCAAGATTCAAGTCCATTAAGCCATATGCTGCAACGTGTTACCCGCAAGATGCATAATGCTGTGGCTATCCATAATTTTTGTGTAGACTTTATCTTTTGTCACCTAATCGCAGTTTACTCATCGGTATTGTTGAATTTACTGACACGTCGTTGCTTGGCACCCCGATTCTTCTTGTTTTTCTATTTTTCAAGAAAAGAGAAAGTGTTAGCAATTTTCTATCATTTCTTTTGACAGGTGTCAGAAATAAGCATCAAATTTTCTTATTCTTTTTCTTTTTGATTTCTGCGTATCTTCCCCCCCTAAAATTTTATTTTCGTATGTCCATCACCCGAAAAATGAAATTTTAATTAACAGAAAATCTTTTTGGTGGGCAACGTTTTAGGATACTTGTTTTACTTTAAACGGACATTTTTTTAATCACTTAAAAAGCAAAAATTTGAATGATAGAGTATGTACAAACGACGATAACGACTATGTTCATTTCCATTCAAGGAAATTGACCATTTCCAACCAGGTTACCAACTGGTTGAAACGAGTCTTGTCAAAGGCTTTCGTAAAGATGCCGACCCTTTGCTGCGTTGTATCCACCGGCACCACTTGAATGTGTCCCTTTTCATAAGCGTCTCAAATTACGTGAATGCAAATCTAGATTTGCTTTGTCCTTGAGTGGTGGATTGGATTCTTCATGATTCTCAGACACGCTTCGTTGTCGATGAATATCGGAGTCTTTATGATGTCGATTCCATAATCCAACAACTGATTTTGTATCCAGAGAACTTGTGAACAGCAATTGTAAGCCACCGTGTACTCGGCTTGAGCAGTAGAGGTGGACACCGTTGTCTGCTTTTTGCTCTGCCACGAGATTAGACGGTTTCCCAAGAATTGACAACCTCCTGAAACTGATTTGAAATCAACCTTGCAACCTGCATGATCACTATCAGAATAAGCAATAAGATCAAAGTTACTATCTTTAGGATCCAAAGACTGAGTTTAGGTGTTCCTTTCAGATAGCAAAATATTCGCTTCACTGCAACTGCATGAGATTCTTTAGGATTCGTCTGAAAATGTGCACAAATGTAGACAGCCCACACATTATCAGGCCTACTTGCGGCTAGATACATCAACGAGCCTATCATCGAGCGATAAAAGGACTTGTTCACTAGTTTTCCTTGTAAATCGAGAGAGAGCTCGGTATGAGATGTGAACGATGTACTTGTGATTCTATAGTTGTTCATGTTGTACTTTGCAAGAATATCCCTGATGTACTTGGCTTGATGGATAAGGATATCGTCCTCTCTTTGCTTCACTTCCAACCCTAAGAAAAATGTGAGCTCTCCCATCATACTCATTTCGAACTTAGCCTTCATCACCGTCTTGAATTCTTTGCACAACGCTTCATTTGTCGACCCAAAAATGATATCGTCCACGTAAATTTAAACCAACATCACATCATCTCCGATCCTTTTAGTGAAGAGAGTCATGTCGATCTTCCCTCTTGTGTATCCACATTCCAGAAGATATGTTGACAAAGTCTCGTACCAGGCACGAGGGGCTTAGTGAAGACCATAGAGAGCTTTGTCCAACTTATAGTAACGTTTTGGGAAGTGTGGATCTTCAAAGCCAGGAGGTTGACAAACATAAACTTCTTCCTTAGCATTTCCGTAGTGGAACACACTCTTTACATCCATTTGAAACACTTTGAAGTTTTTGTATGAAGCATAAGCCAGAAAGATTCTATTGGCCTCTGTTGGGATTGAACCCTACCAGAGGAACAGATAATGAAAGCCAAAACTGGTTCACACAGTGGATTCGCAATAAGCAGTTGTTTACACTAAGTCTTCTCCATTGAAAGTGATTATAACAGCTGATGGTCTTATATCCACTGCCCGGATACAACTGCTGTTGTTCTTCAAAACTACTGATGAAGTCCTGAAGACTGCTGAGAACTAAGCACTACTGGTACAATCTACTGATGACAAAGCACTGCCCAATCAAGGACTAATCAACCTTGAGGAAAGCACTGACATAAAAAGAAAGCAGTAGTTTAGTATGTCATTATGTATAGTTAGTGGTTAAGATTAGCAGTGTTTGTATAAGATCAGTAGATACAGGTTGTTAGGCTGTTAGACGTCGCTTTCATGGTGACGTCAGCTGAGATGCCTCAGTGGTTTGCTTTGTCTATAAATGGAACAGTACCCTGTACTGTTACATTTGATCATCTTGAGTGAGTTCTTCTCCTCAATTCAATCCTTTCATCTTGTGCAACCAATCACTGTAGTATCAGGCTGAGGGGGAGTTTAGTTTGTAAGCTTGCATTGTAATCTTTTGCTTTGAATTGTAATCTTTCGACTCTATGAAAAGCAAATGTTTATCAAACTATATTCTCCTTTGATTGTGTTTACAGAGTTTGTTATTCATTTCCACTGCACTTAAACCTTGTTCATTTCTGTTGATTTGTTCAATTTATACAAATTAACACAATCATTAGAGCCTCTGATCCTAACAATCTCGGACAGTCAAATTCGATCTAACAATCAGTTTGACATAACAGTTCGGCTCAAAATTCATTGATACTAAAGGTTGGTTGTATTTAGTTGAAAAACAGAGTAACGAGTGATAACGCTTAAAGTTGCTATTCAAATACTCTGTAAAACAACCAAGATGTCATAAGACACACAAATCTCACACAACAAGTGATATCATGTACAAGACACTCATGGTTTTAGATCTGAAAACATATCTGTTAAACTATGGGATTAGTTCTTATTTTCAAAACTGATTTCAACTGCTGTTATGAAACTTGTGATGTCACTATATTAGATGCTAAAGTATGAACCTCAGATTAACAAAAGCCTATGTTCATAAAAACATTAGTGTTTTTGCTAACGTAAAAAGAGGGAAATTAAAACTTTAGTCATAAGGATTTATGTGTTGAAAACAGGTTGAGATCCTCAAAAGGAACAAATCAACTCGGTTAAAATACATCAAGAAAACAGGATAATCCGTATCATATGTAATGTGAGATTGTTCAAAAATTTGTACAAATATGGCCAATCCTCTTAAAGCATTACTGCAAAATGATTCAGGATTAAGTATTCCTTCAATAAAGACTTCCCAGTAAGTATTTTATTACTTATGAATGGGAAGGGTAAAAGGGGAAGAAGAAAATTCACAAAAACTCATAAGTGTGTTTATCTCAAAACTTTTGAAGTTAGAAGAAAATAGCATAAACATAAAACACTTAAGAGTCAAAGTTTGGGGTAACAGTGGTCATTAAGCAACTATGTGCAACCATTGGTTCAGGAAAAGGTTCAGGTAAAAATAGTATTCGCAGAGAATAAACTTTCAAAAGGACTAGACAATTTTCAAGAATTATCACATGGTAACAAAATCTACACCAGGGTTTCGAAAACTCATGTGATCTTGTGTCCCCATTTTTCTGTTGTCAATCAATCAACAAGAGAATGGTAACAAACAGTGGTCAAAATGTATTTAAAATTTCATACCACTGTTGTCAAACCACTGACCATTTTCATAAGCTTGAGATTGATATGATTAGGAGTTTCAGTGGAAAATTATACCAGATTCTCTTTGATATTGTTCTTAGAAAATCCTTTATTTATTTTTTCTGAAAAAGGATTCTCTCAAATAATGCAGGATATATCATTCTTCATTTTTTTAAGAATAATATATTTTGAATTTTTACTGGTTTTTGATAGTAAAAGTTTCAATCTCCTGTCAGGATGTATAACCTTTATTTTTTTGTTAGGTTATATTGTCCTCAAAACATATCAAAAGGAAATTGGTACATGTATCAAGGTCATATCTAACTCAAGTTTGTCTTAAAACTGATCAAATATTGATTGTCAAAAGACTTTGAAATATTGGGGTACTCTTGTTTTAATTTAAATATTATAGCAAGAATGAGTAGCCTTGGTAAAAAGTTTACATCATCTGGGGAACTAAACCACTGTCAAGGAGTTGTAAAAGCTTCAAAATGTGTAAATGACTTGTGGCAAAACCTTGAATGAAAATTCTCAAAACAGTTGCTGACATACTAGTCTTTCAAATCATTACCATTATCTTACCCTTAACCACTGTTTTGCTCAAACATTTGTTTCTAAAATACTGTCCACTGCTGAAAGTCAGCCACTGATCCTTCAATTTCTTGGCAAGCACTGATGTTCAAAATCAGTGTCTTATCCACTGATATGCTATCTACTGATAGTAAAAATCATCCACTGTTATCACATTATTACCGTTGTAACTACTGAGGCTTGGTACATAAGTGGTTCTCAAAACAACTGTCCTCCACTCTTCATCCATTTCATCAGAGGTTGGCACGTGGTCAGTTTTTAGCCCTCTGTTCTTTGTAACCGCTGCCACATCAGCACTCATTTTTCTTTAATAAAACCTTGATCAAAACCCCTAAACAGGGTTTTACACTGTCGAATTGAATTCTAAAGTTCTCTTCTCAAAGCAGTTTTCAACCCTCCATCCCAATTCATTCTCTGTTCTTCTTCTTCCTTTTCAAAATGACGAAATCAAAATCAAAATCAAAATCACCATCATCTTCCAAAGAGGTCGCTCAAACGGCCGCTGAATCCGTTGAAATACCATATAAATCTCCTCATAATTATGTGGGTCTACTCACAAAACCCACAAACAACCATACCTTCGATTCCATCGTTGACACCTTATCTGAATCGAAGTACAAAACTTTGATAACAGCAGACGCTCCCATTTACCTGCAAACCCAGAGAGAGTTTTGGAAAAATGCTACGCTTGAAAAACAAGACGATAAAGTAGTAGCCATCAACTCCTCCATACAGGGTAAAGCGATTCAAATTACTCCTCAATCCATCTCAGAAGTCTTTAAACTTGATGATCAGAAAGGTAAAACCTCCTTTGATAAAACCGAGTTGAAAATTGATTTCTTAAAAAGGGGATATGCAGAACAATCAAAGGTAGATACCTTACAAAAAGGTTACTTCCCTCTGCACCAAGGTTTTTATTTCACACACTTTTGATGTGTGTTTCAAATAAAACAACTGCGTTTAACGAAATACCATTGAAGATTCAATGTCTGGGTTATGCTATTTTAAAGAATGAAAATTACAACTATTCCTAGGAAATCTTTAATTACTTGGTAAAAAATGTTGATAGCAAATTATTTTTACTTTTTCCAAGGTTTCTAAGCTACTATCTTACACAAAAATTTGAAAAAGAAAATGAAAATTTGCTCAAACAGGGTGTCTATTTTCAAATAAAAGGGTTAACAACTGAAACATTTTCTAGAATGATGGCACCAATAAAAACAAAAGCAGAGGTGTCTGAGTAGAATTTAGCAGTTACCACTGCTCCTCAGACATCTGCTGCTGAGCCCACTGCTCCAGGTTATCATAGCAGCACTACCACTGCTTTGAAACCCACACCTGCCACTACCAAAAAGACCAAAAAGAAAACATCCAGAAAACCCACCAAACCCAAAACAAAGGCAACTCTGGAAGATGAGATCCCAGAGCAACTGCCAGTGACAAAACAAATGTCACCACAAACCACTGCTGCTACTTCCTCACAGCAGTTGGTAGAAAGATCTCCACCATTGCCTCAAACTCCTCCTGCATCCTCACAAAAGGATCAGGTTGTAAGCACAGGGACCCCACAATATGAAGCTCTGGACCCAATCGGATCCATCTTCCTCAGTCCTGATCCCAAGGACATGTCTCTTTCAACACCCATACCTTCACCAATCATATTACCACAATCCATAATACCCTTGTTGCATGCAGTTGCTATAGCTCAGACACAAACCAGTTCCTCTCTATCACCTATCACTGAGAGTATACTCCCACAAGTGACTGGGTCTGATGCTACTACCCCTGGTATCCCAGCAACAACTGAGGAGGTTACACCCCCAAGTTACAAGTAACTCTCGGTGGTAGTTCAAGCGGAGCAGCAACTACAAGTGATGGATCAACAGATCTTTAGTTGGATGGTTGTTTCATTAGTAAGACTCCCTTGAAGGCAATTTCTTCCATAGCACCTCTGGTAACCACTAGTGAGATCGTTTTGACCACTGGCAAAATAACAAGGTTATTAAGGGCTGAAGAAAGAAGTCCCCAGTACCAAGAACAAGGGGCATCAATGGGTGATTTTTGGGACTCAGTTCCTAAGTCACACATTGATACAACCACTGCTGGTGGGGAAATAGATGATTCCATTAAATTGGATCATGATTCAAAATATCAGGAATTGACGGGCAGAGTTGAGAAACTTGAAACATCAGTTGCTGAAATAAAGGATATGGTGCAACAGCTGTTAAAAGCTCAGAAAGCACAATCCACTGCTGTTCCAGCTCAAGCACCTGCACAACCTGCACCTGCTGCAAATGAGCTGTGGAATATATTCCAACCCTTGCTTGAAAAACAAAAACAGATGGCTGATCAGCAGCATGAAATACATGTAAAAATGCTGACAAACATGGTGGAGTGAAGATTTAAAGATACTCAAGCAGACATCAAAGCTATCAAGGCTCATCTCCAAAGCACCTCTGGAAAAGTTCCTTCCACAATTCTTTTCATGGATAACCCCCTTCCAGATAATGCCAAAAAGGGGGAGAAAATCAAGTTGAAAAAGAAGGGAATAGAAGATGGCTTATATATTGAACCAGAACAAGAAAAACAAACATCTAAACCACTTCCAAAAGGTTCCAAACCTCAAACCACAAAACCTCAAACAGCTGATACAATAGTGGTTTCAAAAACTGCTAGCCAAAAAGCTGCCATCTCATCAACACACACCACTACAACACACACCAAAACCACTGCCTTACCACCACCAACATCAACATTGCCTCCTGCTAAAAAGGAGAAGACATCAGTTGTTTCAACAGTTGTTAGTCAATCACAAATCACTGCCACTCAAACCACTGATCCACCCAAGACATCATCAGCCTCTCCTACAATAAAAAGGAGAAGGGTTTTCATTCCTGATGATGATTCTCCATCACCACCATCAAAAGGTACTTCACCACCTTCAACCCCTACTCACAAGCAGAAGACATCTACTGACAAATCAGTAGTTGTATTGACAACAGAGGTTGAAGCACCAGTTGTTTCAACAGCTGTTTGTCAACCATCCACCACTGCTCTCATCATTCCTACATCACAACCAAAAGTACATCCATCCATAAAGCTTCATAAAAGAAAAAGAGAAACAACTCAGGCTACTGATGAAAAGTATGATCATGTTGCTGCTAAATATCCACTAGAACTAGAAGCTGTGAAAAATGAGATGAAACAATTTTACACTGAGGATGATCCTTCAAAAAGAAGATTTCCTTCTCTCATAGGCTTTATAGTCCCAGAAGACATGGATGAATATCTCGAGATGAAAGCAAGGCAAGCAAAGATTAGAGCTAAACTCGAATGCAAAGATCAATGTGATGAAGCCATTTCTGAAAAATTGGAATTTTTGCTCACAAAAGTCAAGCTGATGGAAAACTATGCACAAGATCTGAGCAAAGAAAAGGCAGATCAACGAAAAGCAATGAGAAAAGAATATCTTACATATATAATGAAAGAAAAATTATATTCAGCTGAAGAAAAACAATTTGAAGAATGGCCATTGATCGCTTTAAAGCATGAAGCTAACAGAATTGAAAGGATTAAAAATGATCCAAGAAAGAAG
The DNA here is from genome assembly GCA_030545235.1 of Helianthus tuberosus. Taxonomy (NCBI): domain Eukaryota; kingdom Viridiplantae; phylum Streptophyta; class Magnoliopsida; order Asterales; family Asteraceae; genus Helianthus; species Helianthus tuberosus. Next base: position 24,688,740 of record CM060431.1, read on the forward strand.
AAGACAGCTCCTAATTGGAACAAATACAAAAAGCTTATTGCTGATCTGACATCCGAGTACAAAAAGAAGAAACAGGAACTGATAGATGCTAAGGTGGATACTGCTGAAGCCATAGCAAAATGGACAAAGCAGTATACCGACGAGGCTTATGAACGACTGAAGAAAAGAAGATAACAGTCTCAGGCACTTCTAAAAAGCCAGACTACAACAAGATGGAACAACAGCTGGATGCTCTTAAAACACTGCTCACATCAGCAGATAACCCTATCCTTGTGAAAAACCAAGAAAAAGGAAAACTGATGACCAGTGAAGAAGAAAAAGAAAAGGAAGCTGAGTACTTCACAGAAGCCATCAAGAAAATGGGTCTAAAAGAAGATAGTTCAGTGAGCCTTCAAAACCTTTTCAAAAAGGTATTAACCAAACCTGCATCACCAAATATTTCAGCAGATATCTCAGACAGTGAGCTTGATCAACAAAAGACACAAGAGCAAATTGACAAAGAAGTTACAGAAGACATAGCTGCAGCAAATGAAGTCATAGAAGAAGCTTTCAAAAGAATGTCTGAAGTTCAGGATACTGCTTTACAATTTTTCTCAAGGCCAAAATCTCCAAGCTCATCAGAGAATAAATCTCTCCCAAGAAACCCATTGGGTTCAAAAGAACTAAAGTGGCTCTCTGATCAAAAGACCCATGTATTGACCCTGGTCAGATCCAATGGTGAAATGAAGTACATATCAAGGAAAGAAGCACTAGGCCTTAGTGTTGAAGATTTGCAGGATCTCCTTGAACTTTCATTGTGCAGGGATGAGGGTGACATGAGTTCCAAAGAATTTGAAGAAGAATTTAAAAGACAAGCAAGGGAACTTCTGATGAGGAATAAAGATCCAAAATAATGAAGTGTTTTGGCATTATCTGTTCCAGGGGGAGATTTTTGGGATTGAACCCTACCAGAGGAACATATAATGAAAGCCAAAACTGGTTCACATAGTAGATTCACAATAAGCACCTGTTTACACTAAGTCTTCTCCCTTGAAAGTGATTATAACAGCTGATGGTCTTATATCCACTGCCCGGATACAACTGCTGCTGTTCTTCAAAACTACTGATGAAGGCTTTCTCTCCTCTGTCATGTGCTCTCTCTCTTCTGTCATGTTATTTTGGAATTGAAACTAAAAGTAAAAACTGATCGATGTGCTATCTCTCTTCTGTAAGGTGCTCTCTCTCTTCTGTAATAACTGCTGGTACAATCTACTGGTGACAAAGCACTACCTAATCAAGGACTGATCAACCTTGAGGAAAGCACTGACGTAAAGAGAAAGCAGTAGTTTAGTATGTCATTATGTATAGTCAGTGGTTAAGATTAGCAGTGTTTGTATAAGATCAGTAGATACAGGTTGTTAGGCTGTTAGACGTCGCTTTCATGGTGACGTCAGCTGAGATGCCTCAGTGGTTTGGTTTGTCTATAAATGGAACAGTACCCTGTACTGTTACATTTGATCGTCTTGAGTGAGTTCTTCTCCTCAATTCAATCCTTTCATCTTGTGCAACCAATCACTGTAGTATCAGGCTGAGGGGTAGTTTAGTTTGTAAGCTTGCATTATAATCTTTTGCTTTGAATTGTAATCTTTCGACTCTATGAAAAGAAAATGTTTATCACACTATATTCTCCTTTGATTGTGTTTACAGAGTTTGTTATTCATTTCCGCTGCACTTAAACCTTGTTCATTTCTGTTGATTTGTTCAATTTATACAAATTAACACAATCATTAGAGCCTCCGATCCTAACAGCCTCCAATCTTGCGACCAGAACAAAACTTCTTCGTAGTCAATCCCCTCCACCTGTCAAAACCTTGAACTACTAGTCTTTCCTTATTCTTGATAACCATACCACGATCATCCATCTTGTTGCGAAACACCCATCTTAAGCTTTCGGAACTGAGATAGTTCTTCTTGCATGGCCTGCACCCAGCTGGAGTCTTGGATTGCTTCTTCGATTTCATTTGTTACAGATTGTGAAAGAAAAGTTGCATATAATCCTTTTTTGATGTCGTATGTTTGTCCACGAGTACGTACGTCGTCTTCTACAGAACCAATGACATTTTCAACAGGATGATTTCGATTTGTTTTGTATCCTGCGTTAGTTTGGGTTTCAATCTGTTGAGGAAGATTGGTAAAGTGTTCATCAACATAGATAATAGGAAGTCCGTCTTCTTGAGTTGGTTCATCCACTTTCGTCTGTGAAGAAGAAGCACCATTTCCAGATGCATTCTCAGCTGAAGTGGCACCAATAGCTTCTTCAACAGGAAGAATCGAATCAGTTACAAAGGGAGTGAAACAGGTGCTAAATGGAGTGAAACTATTGTCTGACGAATCAAACAGAGGTTCAATTGGAGTTGCCTCAGCAGGTTCGGCTTCAGGAACAGTTTTGGGAATATCGAAGGTGTTGAATATCACCCCCACGTCGTAAAACCAATCGGGAGCACTTCCAGTGTTAGTGTGGTTTCCTTCTTGAAAATCGACAAAGTCAGATTCAATCACCATTTTGGTTTGCTTGTTGTAGACTCTATACGCCTTTTGAGTTGATGAATAGCCCATGAAATAATAGATATCAACGACTGCTTCTAACTTGATTAGATTTTCTTGAGTTTTGAGAAGAGAGCATGAGCATCCAAACCGTCTAAAGAAATCTATCAGAGGCTTACCTTTGAAAAGAAGTCCGTAAATTGTTTTCCCGTGTTGTTTAACAATTAGAACTTTATTCAAAACATAGCATGTTGTGTTGACTGCTTCCGCTCGGAAGATGATTGGAAGCTTCGAATCCATGAGCATAGTTCTAGCAGCTTTGATGAGTGTTCTGTTCTTGCGTTCTGGAACCCCGTTTTTTAGCAGTTCTAGCTGCGCTGTACTGAAGGCAAATTCCTTTCTCTTCACAGAAGGATATGAACATTTGATTCTTGAATTATGATCCATTATCACATTTGATTGATTTGACCTTCAGTTTAGTGATGTTCTCAGTCAGGGGAATGAAATACTTGAGAATGAAAGCTATCTCGCTTTTAGCTTCAAAAAAATAAACCCATGAGAAACGAGAGAAATCATCTGTAATCCTCAATAAATAAGAACTTTTAGCAAGACTTTTAACACTAATAGGACCAAAATGATCCATGTGCAACATTTGCAAAGGCGCAGTTATCGTATTCACTGCTTTGGACTTGTGCGGCGATGTGCTAAAAGTGGTTTAATAAAAACAACTAAAATTAACCAAAATCTAGACTCAAAGTAATACTCTAGACTCTCTAAACTCGACTAAACTACTAACCAGCAAGTGAACGATCGACTCTAGTAAAGTAAAGTAATCCGGATATCGAACCCACGAGACTCGATTGAACTACGCTAAGGACTCTATCTAGACTAGGACTGACACGTACATGACTAATTGTTTAATTGATTGAGGGGGGGGGGGGCGGGGTTACTAAAAATCCTAAATTTGCAATTAAAATTAAACTAATTAATTAAATTAACTAGACACGAATTTGGATGAAGGTTTTAACTCAGTGGTGATGAAGACTACCTAGGCTAGAATCCTATTTAACTAGGAATGGATTTCAATTCGAAATTAAAGTGGTATGGAACCGGGATCTTTGTGTGCTAAACCCTAAGAAATCCCTACTAAGACCTCCTGACCCTTCTCAGGAAGAAACTTGTGAGACTCTACAGAGCTGTTTTGACTACCGGTTGGTTAGACTTCCTCTCAGTCCTCTAACTTCTTTAAAAGTGCCTTAATATGACAATCTACCTCTCAACGTGAAAGTCTAAGGCAACTATTTCTCCGGTAACAACCACCTCCGACATCCTCCGTCGTCATCCCTTTCACCGGTCATCATCGTCATCCTTCATCATCATCCTCCTTCATTCATCGTTCTGCCGACCTGCAACTCTTCGGTAATCGTCTCTCCGGTCACCGTTACTCACCGACGACCATCATAAACACCACCCCGTGCACCACCAACCTACATTAAACTCCGGTTACTGTTCACCATCTTTATCGTTCTAGGTGGCGGCGACTGATAGTTTTAAAATTAGGGTTTTGGGACTTGAAACGAAGAAGACGAAACGTCTGTGGCAGCCATTTCCTTCAAAACTATTAGGGTTTTTGTTTTTTAAAAATAATAATAATAATAATAATAATAATAATAATAATAATAATAATAATAATAATTAGGTAATGATTAGGTAATCATTAATATATATTAATTAAAAGTTTTTATTAAAAAATATATATAATTATAATATTAGTTTATTTTAAAATTAAATTAAGTTAAAAGGTTTATATATATATATATATATATATATATATATATAATTTTAAAATTAAAAAAATTATAATATATATATTAGGGTTAGATATTTTTTAAAAATATAAAAAGGGTTATTTAAAAATAATAAAAAAGGGGGTTTGTTTTGTTTTGGGGATAAAAATTTTGACAGGTTTTTGACGAGCGGTACCGGAAGCGGGTTCATACGTTTGCGGAGTGCTTGAGTTAACGGGTCATTGATTGGGTAAACGATGAATTCTCCAAGTATTGATTCTCAACATCATTTGCTCTGACAACAACTTGATAATTTCGGTTACATTGAGGGTGAAACCGTAGAAGGCGTGATCAGAAGGTTTACCGAGCTGCTTTCTGAAATCGAGAAGATCGGATTAAATGTGACACGTGGTAGGATTAACAGGGCTTTTCTGTACGGTTTGCCACGTAGCAAGACATGGGACTATCATGTTGCAGTTATCATGGGGACATACAATCATTCTACAACATAAACAAAAGATGTGATCTCCTTAGTCAATGAATAAGTCCAGGAAGACAAGCAGAGAAGTCAAAATCTTGCAAACACATCATCCTCTATGTCTAACTATCAGAAGGCCGCTGCTACTGATCCCAACGCTACTCCTAACGCTGCTCAGATTCCCTCATCTTCACCGTCACCTGTTGCTGCTACATCATCTGATGTGAAGGCCCCACAATCAACAGGATGTCATCCCGATGAAGTGGCCAAATCAGCACCCCAGGCCCATGTTGAAGAACCGAAATCACTTTCTGAAACGCTAAATTCTCTTTTATGTTCCGAGCACTGCAGAAAGAAAGTTGCACTTCTGAGGTCACAAAACTCAGCATTGATCACTGATTACAACAGTGCCATGGGAAAGTGCATCAGTCTTCGAGAGAACAATAAAATTCTCTATGAAAAGATTAACGCACTTAAGAAGGATATAGCTCAGCTTCATAGAGATGTGAATCAACAACAATGTTGGGTTCACGACTATAAACACAAACTCATAGTAAAGACCTTAGAATGCGACTTTATGAGAGTTGAGCTGGAACTTCTTACTGGGAAGTACAAACAAAATGAGTTGAATATAAAGAAGTTTGATACTTCCAGTGACACTGTTCGTAATCTATGCAATGTGCAGCTGGCATTAAAAGACAACAAGGGTAAGGGTTTGGGCTACAAATAGGTTCCACCGCCATATAATCATAATTACTCAAGATTGCCCACTACTGAGCTAGAAATAGAAAATTATGATAAAATGATTTATGGTAAACCAAGTGATTATGTTCCATGGAAGCCCTTCAGACCAAAGAATGCCAGACCCGCTGATTTTCAAAAACCAATGAATTTTACTAAAAATGAAAATGAAAACTGTTCAAATGAATCAACTGGAAAATTCGAACAAGTAAATGAGACAGAAAATGAAGCAAAGAAGGAAACAAAACCAGTTGAAACATCCACAGAGAAGCTCAAAGAAAATTTATCAAATTTTGATTCTGTAGAAAATACTAACTGTTCTAGTTCATGTGCAGAATCAGTGGCAGTTGAAGAGCAGTCTACAGTGGATGATAAATCACATTCAAACATTAATGATGTTGCTGATGATTCGGATGCTGCTAAACGTGATCTTGACATTTGGAACTTCGTTATGTCTTTGTATGCTGAGAGTCAGGGTGTTCCTACTAAAACTGATGAATTGAGTGCTGTGTTTTTAGATTATGGTCATGATGATAATGTTTTAACAGGGAAATTTGATGTATTGACTGATGATTCAGGAAACTGTTCTGGTGTGCGTGAAACATCGAATGATACATCAGAAACTCATCATCTGACGAACCTGACAACCAGACTGAAGATTTAGGAACATTAGATAATGAGCACAACTCTTCCAAGGATTCTGATAGTGATGAACAATCTCACAGTGTTGCGAAAGAAGAGAGTCAAATGGTTTCAGACGTAGACTGCTCATCATCTGTCAAACCAAAATCGTTTGATGTCAAGGTCTCAGAGGTTGATGAAGCTAAAGAAGAGATATCCATAGGATCCAGTTCTGAAGAAACTCATGAGATCTTAGAGCCTGAAGAGAAAGAATCCATGAAAACCAATTCAACAGTTGATTCAACTGATGAAACTAAAGAATAAATTTTTGTGGAAACTTTCTCTACAGAAACTCCTCCTGAGAACATAGTCTCTGAGGAAAGGGAATATGTGGAAGTCACTTCAACAGATAATTCAGTCCTTAGCCCCAAAGGATCAGATTCTGAAGAAAGTGTTTCTAATGAAGTAAAATCTACTGAATCTATTCCTTCAAATAAGAAACGATCACGTAAAAACAGAAGACCACGGAAAAAGAAAGTTCAAAAGGAAAACCCGTCTCTCAAGCAAACTGAACCAAAATTAAAGGGTAAAGTTGTGGATACTTACTCTCATGCTGACAACCGTGAGCAAGGTTCATCCAAGATCAAGATCAAGCATGCATACAAGCAGTCATAGTCAAATGAAAAGAAGTGACTGGATCAGTTGTCGAGAATAACACAAGGAGAACTAAATATCTTTTTTCGCAAAAAGGCAAACGTGTTTTAATTGTGGAATTCCGGGGCACATTGCTAGAAATTGTGTTAATCGTCCCTGCTACTCTGGTAACATACATCATCAGAAGGCTATGCATTATCGATCGGATGGAAATCGATTTTCTAAAGCCAAGCCTTCTGATGGAGACTGGAATCTAGCAAAAAGGAACCATCAAAGGTTTTCAAACATACAAGGGTTCCAAAGCCAGAAAATGGAGTCAAAAGTCTCATCTGTAAAGAAAAATATTTCAAGCAACAACACTGGCTCTAAGATTTGGAAGCCCACGGTTCTTGTTGGATCCCAGTCTCACTGTTCACAACCGTCAACATCCACATCTTCAACTCAAAACTCAAATTCTACCAAAAGTTAAATGATCTTTCGTGAGGTTTCATTCACTGATAGCGATGGCCAACTCAGGTCAACAATGGCCTGGATTCCAGTTTCTAATTAATCCTACTAAGTGTGCAGGAATGGTAATGGAGGGTGATCGTTAGACCTTCATTTATCGATAGTAGTTGTTCCAGACAGGTGACAGAAGACTTATCCCAGTTGAATAACAAAAGATATATTCGACGGTGGATTTGTCAACTTCGTCGAGGGGAAACTGGAAGAATAACCATGAAGGGCACTATCAGAAATGGGGTTCTCACCTTCTTAGAGTCAATTATGTCCCTAAACTGAAGCACAATCTTTTGAGCGTATCTCGGATGTGCGACAAAGAAATTGAGGTTCTCTTCACCAAGAGTGGCTCGCAACTTCATTCTTCGACTGTTCAGAAGCCGATTTCTGAACCTGCTATAGGTATCCCTGATGGTGCAGTCTATAACACTTAAGTCTCCTCAGGACTCTCAAATGTTCAAGGAACTTCTCTGTTTCTGGGAGCAATTCCATCAGATTGCACTGTAGATCCACCAGTGATAAAAAACGCTACTGCACCAAATGAGGGGGAGCAATCTGGAATAGCATCAAGAAGTTTCTAAATCACAAATATAATTGGCCCAGTAACTGCTGGTGTACAAATTCGCAGCAAATCGGGGGACATCAACACATGCTTATTCAGAAACAAACAAGATGACACCAGCATGATAGTGAGGAACAAGGCACGAATGGTAATTCAAGGTTTTGAGCAAGTTGAAGGTCCGGATCATGATGAGATACACGCATTGGTGGCACGTCTGGAGGCCATTCGTATTTTCAGATGATGAGAAAGAAGTTCGAAATGAGCTCGTTGGGAGAAGTGACAATGTTTCTGGGCTTATTCAAAAATGGACAGGGATATTAAGCGTACATCGGCTGGATGCCAATCCTTGGGGGACAGACTCATCTCATGGCAGTGCAAGAAGCAACAACTCACTTTTGTAGCAGAAGCAAAGTGCGTTGCAACATCTGCTTCCTGCTACTCTCAAGTTCTTTGGATACAATACCAGCTTAAGGATTATGGTTTGACTTATCTAAAGTCTACTATTTATTTTGATAATGATGTCGTTATCTAGATAATCAAAAACCCTGTCTTTTACTCTAAAACCAAGCACATTGATATCAAGGTGCACTTTATTCGAGATTGCTATGACAGAGGATTGTTTAAACTTAAACAGATCCACACTGATGCTAATACATCGGATCTTTTTACAAAACCTGTCAGCATTTCAAGGTTCAATGTGCTTGTGGACCTCTTGAAAATGATACGTTTCACCGACTGAGCGATAACAAAAAAACCAGTGTTTCTATACTAAGGTAAATAAATAAGTAAATTTGTGCATAAAGTGTGATGCACAAATTTAGGGGGGCAGAGGGACATATATGTACATATGCATAGTTTGAGGGGGAGAAAAGCAAAAAAATAAACATATATACATACGCATAGTTTGAGGGGAAGTGAAATGAATTTTCGTGCTAAAGAATTTGATTAACACATGTAAGGTATCGAAGCTGAAAAGGCTAGGATCCATTGCGATGTGTTGATAGGTATAACACTCAAAAGGATAAAAGATACCAAGTGATATAAACCTAATGGACTAGACATCACGTGGGTAACAGATCAACAGTGTATGATTTCATGGTCTTAAATCCTACGTTGATAGATAGCCAAAATATGAGGTTTCGGGTCTTTATACTGATGCGTCATCCGGGATATCAGGACTATCCTTCTGTTGCATCCAGATTATATGCAGACCTAGGTATAGTCAGGATATCTTAAAAGAGCCGCAGAGGGCCAAAACCTCAAACGGAAGAAAATCCCAAAAAGAGAATTCCGTGCGCTTATAAAAGCCAAATTCGTATCGTTAAAGGTATCAGCCTAGCCCTCGTCAGACTTCTCTGGTCGCTCTGCTCTAAGGAAGTACTGACCTGTTCACCAGAAAGTCTAGCGTTGTAAAAACAAAGGATGGACTCAGTATATTCACCTGCTACGATGAGCCGTTGTGCTTACCTTGATCGCGGGGGTATGCCTTGGAATGGGACACACGGATGTGACAGTATAATTCTACCCTAAGTGTATCACAAGGTTGAAAGTTGAAGGTTGAGCGTTAGATTTAAGAGGACAAATATATTAACATTCGCGTGGACCAGTCTAAGTAAGCATGTGTTGAAAAGTGTTCCTTAATCAATTCAAAAACGATTTGATCCCTTGGCAGTTTCTCCCTATATTACCCCTCTATTATTGTTCTATTATTATCTTGTTTTATTTTTATTATTTTTCTTATTTCTATGTTCAAAAAGGTTGCTCGGTTGGTTGGATTGTTGATTTTGAGAAAGATGTTTTTTGTCTTGAAAAAGCAAACCATTATAAAATTATAGTCTGGCCCTCAGTTTCGGATTGGGGCCCACTGTTTCGGATAAAACGAATCAGATCCGGCCCATTGCTCTCAAATGTAGTTCGGACAATTGTTCCGAGTTGGGGCTTGGCTGTTTGATCTCAGGCCCAATCCAAAAAACTATAAATTTCCAATCGTTTCTTTTCGAGTCACATTTCGGACTATTCTCATCTCTTAAGCATTTCGGATCCTCTCATTGTCTTCTCGGACCACTTATTCGAATTACAAGGTTTGCAGGTTTCTATGCTTTTCAAACCAAAGCCTTTGAATGCCACGGTTGCCAAAGAACATGGTGAGCTACTCATGAATGTTACTGCAGAAGCTAAGATAGAAACTGAAGTGTTAGTGATGGATGAAGAGCAAACAAATGTCGAAAGTGATGTGGAAGTGATTGTATCTGAGAAAGATGAGCAACCCGTTCGAGAAACAACGTTAATGACTACAGAAAATCTACAAGCTATGATTGAGTCCTTGAAGGATTGTGTCGGAAACCCTCCTTCCGTATCTATTCCTGAGATTGAAGATAATTCGAAAAATGATGTTGAACAAGCATCCAACAAGAAACGAAGAACCGAAACAGCTCCTTATATTCATTCTCTAGCCCAAGCTCAGAACCAGAGCCTACTATGCCCACCGATCCATAAGTCACTGCTGCTACTCAAGAAACAAGCACACAAGGTCTCGATTTTGATTCTAATTTCGATTTTGATTTCGATCTGCCTGAAACAACTCACTCGCAACCAAAAAGCTCAAGAATCAGGTTCGACGTAGGAATTTCCAGTGGTGCCGGTTTCTCTGAGCATGATGAAGCAGCCATGCGCTTTGCAGCCAACAAGATGAAATTTATTGAAGAAAGAGATAGTGATGATGATACGGCTGTTGATGTAGCGAAGCTATAAAGAAGAGTGATTGTGTTGGAACAAGACACTGCCCTGAAAGAAGTTCAGATCTCATCTTTGCAAGCTCAAATATCAAGCAAAGATCAGGCGATCGAACAACTACAAAGTGATACGGGTATGCTGACATCTGTTGAAAGCTAAGCTAGAAAAGAAGCTCAAGAACGTAATCATGAATTGTTTGTTTGCTGATCCGGCTCCATTGCCTGGTGGTCCTCCAAACAGATTCAGCAACTAATCCAGTAAACCTAGTGGAGATTGTTAGGTCCTATAGGTTTATGGATTAGTAGGATTGTTGTTAAATGGACCAAGGCTTCTAGAAAGTGGGGGTATTAGAGTGGGCTTACGGATAATGGGCCTAGGGTTTTGGGGGAAACCCCTTACTATAAATAGAAGAAAGAAATGAGGAGCATTGGTTGGTTCCTTGGTTTTAGAAACTTGTATTAGACAAATCTCTCAAATTGTATGCATGTTTAAGCTTTTGAATCAACAATTCTTCAAATCTTCATCTTGTTCTTGATTATTTCTTGAAGGTCATCAAGTTGGATTCCGCCCATCCTTGGTGATTGTTTGATATCGTTGTTTGATCCGGATTTTCGAGACTTACACTCATGAACGTGCCTAAGGATCTCTGAACCTTCCTCTCTCGATACACATCTCCTAAGAATCCTATCACCTCCTATCCTAAAGAGGTTGGGGTCATCCCATATGTACCTCCTCGTGTCGCTCAAGAACTTCTTACTTTGTTATGTGCTCATCCCTTTCATCACATACACGTTTGCAAGATAGTTAGCTAGATCACTAAACCACATCAAACCCTCCTTCTCCGCCACAATATAAACAATAGACTCGTGAGGGAATCTATATCCTATCGCCTCCTCACGAATCTCCTCCCTACTCGGATCCTGTAAACGCAAAAGGTGGTCCGCCGTGACGTTCTTCGCTCCTTTGTTATCCTTAATTTCTATGTCAAACTTGGAAAGAAGGAGGATCCATCGTATAAGACGAGGCTTAGCGTCCTTCTTTTGGAAGAGGAAACGAAAAGCAGAATGGTCGGTGAACACTATGGTCTTTGAAAGCACGAGGTAAGAATGAAACTTATCAAATGCAAATACTACGGCTAGAAGTTCCTTCTCAGTCGTGGTGTAGTTTTCTTGGGCATCATTTAAGGTTTTACTCGCGTAGTAGATCGGGTGAAAGTGGTTCTCCCGTCTTTGCCCAAAAACCGCACCGACTGCTTAGTCACTCGCGTCACACATGAGCTTAAAGGGTAAGCTCCAATCAGGGGACACAAGTATTGGTGCACTCACGAGTTTCTCTTTAAGGAATTCGAACGCTTGAAGGCACTCCTTGTCGAAGACAAAAGGAACGTCCTTCTCTAAGAGTTGGGTCACGGGGCATGTGATTTGGGAAAAGTCTCTAGTGAAGCGCCTATAGAAACCCGCATGACCGAGAAAAATTCGGATCAACTTAACATTTGTCGGTGGAGGGAGCCTACTAATCGTATCTATCTTGGCCATATCCATGTCTATACCGGCCCTAGAAATCTTATGACCTAAGACGATCCCCTCCGTCACCATGAAGTGACACTTCTCCCAATTCAACATCAACTTCATCTCGACACATCTCCTCATCATTCTCTCAAGATTACCTAAACACTGATCGAAAGAATTACCGTATACCAAAAAGTCATCCATAAAAACCTCCATCGAACTCTCAACCATATCTTGAAAAATAGCAATCATGCATCACTGGAAAGTAGCCGGAGTATTACATAATCCAAACGGCATGCGTCGGTACGCATACGTGCCATATGGACATGTAAAGGTTGTCTTCTCTTGATCCTCCGGTGCGATGGGGATCTGGAAGTAACCCGAAAACCCGTCAAGAAAACAATAGAACTGTTGACCCGTGAGTCGCTCTAGCATCTGGTCAATGAATAGGAGCGGAAAATGGTCCTTCCGGGTGGCGTCATTTAATTTTCGACAATCAATGCATACTCGCCAAATGGTGATCGTGCGTGATGGGATGAGCTCATTTTTCTCATTCAGGATGACTGTCATCCCTCCTTTCTTCGGGACGACTTGAGTAGGAATCACCCACGCAGAATCGGAAATTGGGTATATTAACCCAGACTCTAGCAACTTCATAACCTCCTTTTTCACTACCTCTTGCATGTTCGGATTGAGGCGTCTTTGCAATTGCACCACCAGCTTATAAACCTCCTCCATAAGAATACAGTGCGTTCAAAAAGTGGGACTAATCCCCTTTATATCCAACAACCTCCATGTAATCGCCTCTTTGTGTTCTCTAAACACCTTAATCAATCTCACCTTCTCCTCCTCCGTCAACTTGGAAGAAATGATGACGGGCATGTTCGATTTCTCTCCTAAGAATGCGTACTCAAGATGTGATGGAAGAACCTTAAGCTCTAAAGGCGGTGGAATATCTAAAGGAGTACTCTCATCACTAACCTCATTTAGTTCCAACGTCTCGGGAACCCACAACTCATCGCTCTCCTCTAACGGCTCTTCTTTAACTGCCTCGTCAACAACTCCCTCACCTACTAAATCAGCCCCACTAATGTACTCGAGACACATGATATGAAAGAGTTTAGAAAGTAAACGGAATGACACGGCCCACTATCCTCATCTCTACCACTAGGACGTTGCATGGCCCTATCGATCTCGAATGTGACAATCTCGTCACTTGCACGAAGTGAAATCTTTCCGTCAAAGACATCTATGATTGCCTTTGCGGTTCGAAGGAATGGACGACCTAGAATAATAGGAACTCTCTCATCGGCCTCCATATCGAGAACAACGAAGTGACGGGGAATACGAACTTATCAACCTTAACCAACAAATTCTCTACGATCCCATAAGGTTATTTGACCGAACAGTCAGCCAAGGACAATGACATACGCGTGGGCGTAAGCTCTCCTAACTCTAGCTTCTCATAAAGAGAGAATGGCATCAAATTGACGCTAGCACCTAGATCGGCTAAAGCATGAGCAGGGGTAACAGAACCCCCGAATAGGCATGGAATGGTGAATGTACCCGGGTCGATTAGTTTCTCTGGTAGCTTATTCAAGACCATCGCGGAACAACCTCTGGTCAAAGGAATGTTCGAAAGCTCACCTATCCTATACTTACGCTTGAGAAGGTCCTTAAGGAATTTTGCATACTTGGGCATGGATTAAAGGGCCTTTATGAACGGAATATTGATTTTCAACTGCTTGAACATCTCAAGAAATTGCCCATACTCCTTAGCATATTTCTGATGCTTAAGGCAGGCGGGTATGGGACACGTGAATGATCAACTAACGGTGACGGCCTAACCCCTACCGGTCGTTTTTCTACACTTTTCTCTAATTGAGGCTCCTCAGTGTGTGCGGTACTTGCTGGGTCTAGCCTAATGTGCACCTTACCAGGAGTCTCTATCTCCTCATCTACTTCCTCATCTTCCTCAACCTCACCTATCTCTCCAACTACCTCTCCTAACGTCCTACCACTCCTAGTAGTGATAACCTTCACTTAGCCATTCGGGTTTTGGTGGGTATTAGCTGAGAATTGACCAGAAGGCCTTTCTTGCAATTGGTGATTGATGTCACCAACTTGCCTTTGAAGGTCCAAGAAGTTCGAGTGATTGTTTTTAAGGAATGTGCCATGGTCCTCTAGGGTTCTTTGAGTGGCCTTTAAGGTTCGTTGGTTGGCCTCTAAAGTCCTTTGGGTTATTTGATCTTTCATCACTAATTAAGAAAGAAGTTCCTCAATTCTATCTAAACTACCCCCTGAACCTCCACTCTTAATTTGACCCTCTTGGTTTAACCCCCCATTAGAAAATTGCCTATTTGAACCCCCACCAGAATAATGACCCTGAGTGTTTGACCCTGAACCCCCAAACTTACCCAGCTGATTTGAACCCCCACTAGAATAAAAACCCTGTGAACCCCTGTTTTGATTTGAACCTGCTTGGAAACCAGGGGGTTATTTGAAGAACGAAAGGTAGTATTACTATTACTACGCCAAGTGGACCCGAAATTAGAATTATTGAAAGGGTTCGTTGGACCTCTATTGGCTATGAACTCTACCTGCTCAAGAGTGAGTGTGGAACAATCTATGGTATCGTGACACCCTCTACATACCTCGCACCTATCGACCCTCGCCTGTAACTCGTTAATTCTATTGGTAAGCTTTCTCTCAAGGTTTCTATTTCCGCAGCCATCGATGTATCCAAGCTAACTTGGTGTACTCCTCGACCGACCGAGGGAGTACTAGAAACATGAATAGAAGTTCTGCCGATGGCGCGGTGGTCAATGTCGGAATGGGTGAAACTCTCAAATAAGTCATTGCATTCGGCCACTGTTTTCTTACCCATAAGGTGGCCTCTTGTTGAAGTATCAAATCGAGCTCGAACCTCAAGAGTAAGGTCATTGTAGAATTTCTCTACAAGTGCCCAATCAGATAGACCGTGCTGCGAACAACGTGAAAGTAGGGTTTGAAATATCTCCCAAGCTTGGTGGTAGGGCTCAACAGGCTCCATTCAGAATGAATGGATCTGATCACGAAGTCGAGATGCCTTGGCTGGTGGGAAGTATTTGGCTAAGAAGGCATCTCGAAGGGTAGCCCAAGTGGTGAAAGTACCAGTGGGCTGCGAATTAAGCCAGGTAGATGCGCGGCCCGGAAGCGAGAATGTGAAGACCTGAAGGTATTGAGCATCAAGGTTAACACCTTCGATAGAGTAGGTGCTGCATAGGCGAGTAAGGCGGTTTATATAAGCGCGTGCGTCTTCTTCATCACGACCATGAAATTGACACGAGTTATTAATGGCAGTCATGATGTACGAAGGGATTTGACAGGACCTATCATTAGCTACGTTAGGAAGGGTGATGGGCAAAGTCGCACCGGTGAAACCGGCAGTGGAGCCGGTGAACAGTCTGATTTGCAGCCATTTGGACTGCGGGTGGCAGACTCGGAGGAAGGGTGGGTGGTGGCGAAGTGTGAAGAAGAAGAAGTACTAACCTCTAACGAAGAAGACGAGAAGGAAGACTTGATCGTAAGCGGATTAGGCGGAGGTCCCTGCGAGCGCGTATAGGGCATCCACTGCAAAACCAAAAACAAACAAGTAAGAAGACTCTAACAAATGACTCGACAAAATATAAAAGACACTAAAGAATATTTTTTTTTGATATTTTATTAGTCTCCTACGACTAAAACAAATGAACAAATAGCACGTATGATGTCAAACAAGTCCAAACAAAGTAATTAATGCAATCGCCAAAGAGTCCCCGACAATGGCGCCAAAAACTTGATGTGCTAAAAGTAGTTTAATAAAAACAACTAAAATTAACCTAAATCTAGTCTCAAAGTAATACTCTAGACTCTCTAAACCCGACTAAACTACTAACCGGCAAGTGAACCGATCGACTCTAGTAAAGTAAAGTAAGTCTGGATATCGAACCAACGAGACTCGATTAAACTGCGCTAAGGACTCTATCTAGACTAGGACTGACACGGACATGACTACTTGTTTAATTGATTGGGGGGGTTACTAAAAATCCTAAATTTGCAATTAAAATTAAACTAGTTAATTAAATTAATTAGACACGAATTTGGATGAAGGTTTTTACTCAGTGGTGATGAAGACTACCTTGGCTAGAATCATATTTAACTAGGAATGGATTTCTATTAAAAAATTAAAGTGGTATGGAACCGGGATCTTTGTGTGCTAAACCCTAAGAAATCCCTACTAAGACCTCCTGACCCTTCTCAGGAAGAAACTTGTGAGACTCTACAGAGCTGTTTTGACTTCCGGTTGATTAGACTTCCTCTCAGTCCTCTAACTTCTTTAAAAGTGCCTTAATATGAAAATCTACCTCTCATGGCGAAAGTCTAAGGCAACTATGGAGTTTAACTTGGTTTAATAGACACGAATATGATTAGGGAACTAAGACCGATTTCTCTCAAAAGCTAATCCTAGCTATATACCAAACCGATACCTATAATAACCTCGAGCCTCTCAGCGAAAAGATTAGCATAATATCAAGTTCTAATTATCTTTTAATTACTGTTTCTAAGGTTATTGGCCAAATTACCCAACAATTACCCAAACCCATAAAGATTAGATAATTAACAAAAACCTATTCAATGAAAGACATTCATCAAGGTTCATGTGAAATGAGTAAACAATCAATAATCATAACAAGATACGCATATACACCAAATTAAAATTCCTAAGTTCTTTACTTTTTAAGAAAAATCCATACACACGATAATAAACGAATAAAAATCCAAACTTTATCAAATATTCATCTTAACCTAGGTAGTTTGGGCTTTTAGCAAAGAATCATAACGAATAAAGTCACAAGAATCATAATCAAAACAGAATTCATCAAGCAAGAAATAAAAAAAAGGAACAAGAGAAAGAACGGGAAGATGAAACCCGAATTATTCACTTCCGAATGCTCCCAAGCTCCTACCCGGTGATTCCTAGCCTTCAAGAACTCCAAATTTCATAGGTCATTGCAGCTGTGAATGTTAAGATGATTATATAACTTTTCAAAAGCCTAGCCGTTAGTAACTACAGAAATCGGTGACATATGCTTAACATGCCTTAAATAACCTTTAAATAACTTAGAAATAAGTTTTGAAGGCTTTGGTATGGCAAAATCAAGTTAATTCGCTTACAGGGACTAAATTTGACAAACTGCGAAAGTATGCCAATTTAAACTGTAACAGACATTCCGGAACATAACCATGAGTTAAACAACCATAAATATCCCTTACATAGCTTAGAAATAGGCTTTGAGGGGTTCGGTGTGCTAAAATAAACTTTTGGGTCATTCAGGGACTAAAAGCGTCAAAAAGTGCATAAGTTTGCATTTTCGCGCATAACTTACGTTCTGAATACATCTGGACATCCAAAAATTTATGTAAGCACTAAAATATTTTATTTTAGTGTTTGGCACGAGAACAATCCAATCGTCGCGCAATTTTGGATCGTTTTGAGCACATTTTAAGTTCCCTATACTTTAACTTCATTTTAGAGCTTTGAAATGGGGTTAACGGGGCTTAAACGTGTCAAAAATGCATCAAATAGCAAGTTTGGAGCTTCAGGGGCCTGTTCTGCCATTTTTGAAAGTATCAGATCTGCAAGGTCCTTACGGACCGTAAGGTTCTAAGTCTTACGGTCCGTAAGCAGGGGTCAGACAGCAGAAACTTGTTTAAACAACTGTTAACAGCTGTTACCCCCTCCTAATCCCTTTTGCACTTGCCTCTTCAGGATAATGAGGGCCAATTTGGTGTTCCATGGGTATTTCAACAAGTGTATGGTCAAGATCAAAGCACGTTATTCGATAAACGATCCTAACGGTCTTTCATATCCTATAAATACCCATCCCATTCATTTGCAAAACCCACTTGAAATCTGAGAATTCTCTAAGTTGGGGTGTTTCATCACCTCATACCTGAGAATACTTGGATTATCAATCTTGCGGGGACCCTTTGTAAGTGTTCTTTTGTTCTTTTCATTCATTTTAGCGTTAAAGTCAAAATTTGTTTGACTTTCTGCATTTACCAGGTTATGGTCAATGCGAAGTTCATTTGAACTTCATAACGTGAGCGTGATCACGATGGTTGTAGTCCCTAGTGACTATACCTACTGATTACCACGTTATCTAGACTCAGTGACGAGTCGTAGTTTCGGCCAAAATGCGTGTTATTGCGTATTTTGTAACCAAACTACTTATAGGTATCAAAACCGTTTGTTTTGATACCAAACCTGTTTTCTAAACTTAGTTAAGCATGTTTTAACATGCTTAGCTAGTCACTTTTAGTTTTGTGCTTGTCTAGGGTCGTAAGGGTAAGCGATCTAAACAATCGCTTATACTTTCGAACCCGACCCGTTTGGTCGATCATTAGGATCCGACCAAACACATTAGGTGACCATAGTTGTATAGGGAATAACCTTCCGAGGTTATACCTTATGGTCACATCGTTTGAGTAGTTGTATGATAGGTAGTATATATGCCTTAGGTAAATTACCAAAATGCCCTTTGAACACCAAAAATTCATTTTAAGCATATGTAACATAACTTTTGGTATCTAAACTGATTTGGCAACAATATTAGACATGTTAAGGCATATTTTACTTATCATAGGGCTAGTTAGGCGTTCCGAACGCGTTTTACGCGAACGACGCGTTAAAGTAGCATAAGCTACCTAAACGGGTCGTAATGGGTCGTAAGCACTTAGGTTAGGTTTCAATCTAGTATGTGGGCTTTGTTAGACGAAATTACATGAGTTCCCATACTCATTTGGTTTACGAACCCTCATTCTATCCAATCCTCCGATTTTAGGTCCGGTATATTAACATAGTTACCTATATTAGGTGCCGTTTGATATCCGTGATCTCTAGCATTGTTTGGTTGTTACTCAAGGACAACTAAGAAATCTCAAGTGAGTACATAGACCCATCTTTTACTGTTTTCCAAACGTTTTGGGGTGAAACACATGTGCCTACTTGTTACTTTCATGCTTTCCTGTTTTCACATCATATACTTGCTATGTTCATTAGTACATTTATAGTACATGATTTCATTGTGTTTTATGCTATGTATGCCCATTGTGTGCCTACTTAGTACATTGTTTTACATTACATTTTATGCCATGTATGCCCATTGTGTGCATACTTAGTACATTGTTTTACATTACATTTTATGCTATGTATGCCCATTGTGTGCGTATTTAGTACATTGTTTTACATTACATTTTATGCTATGTATGCCCATTGTGTGCATACTTAGTACATTTTTTTACATCACATCATATGCTATATATGCCCATTGTGTGCGTACTTAGTACATTGTTTTATATTACATGTTATGCTATGTATGCCCATTGTGTGCATACTTAGTACATTGTTTTACATTACATTTTATGCTATGTATGTCCTTTGTTGCATACTTAGTACATTTGTTATTCATCACATGCTTACATTTTGGTATGACATTTGGTTTTTTCAAATGAGACAATGTACATTCATTAACATTAGCTACACCGCTCGTTAGTAGGTAATGGTACCATAGGACTTGACAACTCCCGTTCCTGAACCCTAGGTTTGTTTGGGTGGAAGGAATGACCGAATTCGATAAACATAACAACAAGATAGACCTTTAAATTCGTTTAGGGGTTTATCGCCACAGTCACAAGGCTTGGATGTATGCATTTTCACAATACCGCATAGATGTTTATATTAGTATAGCATGCATTTATTACACAAAACATAACTTTGATTTAAACCATGTTTTACTTCAATACCTTGTTTTTGTGCATTTTACATATGGTTTAGTTGATATATTTCACTTACCATACATAAACATTTTGACATTGATATACACAATTCATGATTTACATTAGACATAAACATTTAGACATTAATATACACAATTCATGATTTACATTAGACATAGATATTAGACATGGTTTTCACACAAATATTTTGACATTTGATTTTACATAAACATTTTACTTTGGTGGTTTGGTTTGAGTAAGTGATTTAAGTAACAAGGCGTGTGTAATATTATACAAGTATGGTGGATACGCCGCTGGTACTTCCTATATATAAGTGCTTGTATGGTATTACATATCGTAGCGTTATTTGAATCATTTCAATTTAGACATATAACATTTTATACAAATAACATACTTTTCACAATACATTGTTTTACAAACAACTTATCTAATACAAACTCATTTTACTTGGTTATTTACTTAACCATGTATTATTCTTTTATACATATATATCATTTGGTTTATTTATCACTTTTCAAATGATTTACAAGACAAAGCAAATTACAAGGTTCATGACTAAACATTTTCTTAAACATAAGTCATGAATTCTATTTTCACAAAACCTATGTATCTCACAGGCATTTTTATGCTGACGTACCTATTTTCACATGTGTTTCAGGATATGAAGCATAGGATTTATCAAGTTACACTTAGGCGGACTTGGGCCTTAGCGACAATAAAAGATGCAAGACTAGTTATTTATGTTATGTATTTCTTTGATTGTCAAGACATTGTAACTCTTTTAATCAATAAAACAATATTTCAATTTCCATGTGTTATGAAACAATGATTCTGTTACAACACTCCCCGACGTTTCCGCCACGATTTGATGTTCTACGTGGTCTGTGACAACCTAGATTTGCAAGGTCAGTGTCATTGCCTTTTAATTATGTGATTCTATTTCTTTGTTAGTAAACAATTGTAACTAGAATGTAATTGCAAATGGCTAAGTGTGCCTACCTATGTGGCGAATAACTAATACTAGGAACAAACGTTGTCAGCACCTTGGACCGCAAATCAGTGGGCCACATCCGGAAGCTAACCTATGGTAAACATCCCACCTCGGCCCAAACCAACACAAGCTGAA
Source organism: Helianthus tuberosus (assembly GCA_030545235.1). NCBI lineage: Eukaryota > Viridiplantae > Streptophyta > Magnoliopsida > Asterales > Asteraceae > Helianthus > Helianthus tuberosus. The sequence continues at coordinate 24,709,792 of CM060431.1, forward strand.
CCCAATCGGTTTGAACAATAATAAAGTAGGTCGGTTGGTATGTGTTGAATAGATAAGATTCGGCCCACTTGTTTAAGGGAATGGCCTTTTATGATAATGTACGTAGCCTCTCACATCTTACACAATCAAGTCAACAAACCCTATTCCTACCTCTATTGCACGACGGCAGTGGAAACCCCCTCTCTTGTGCGACATCACCCGGTTATTCAAGTTTTGGTTAGTGAATTCTTTACGATCCTAGTTACTAGTTGATCATCTATGAATGTAATCGATGATCATGTTGTCTTTTAGGCACGATATAGTTTGCTAATCCTTGTGTGATCTTGTTGATACGTATGACCTGATTCCTCTCAACTGTGAATGATTATAATGTTAATGATTCAAACTTGCTTGATGATAAATAATTGTTAATTAATGTTGTTCGATTTGTGTGTATGGGACAACCGATGAAGATGATATAATAATGTATATGAATTAGTGTTTTCATGCTAAAAATGTTTTGTCCATAAGATGAGGTAACAGTAATCATGGCAAAGTAATAAAGGTTCTGACAATAAAATGGTATTCAAATAACAAGGGTTGTGATGGTATAGGGATTTGTGGAACCGAACAGAAGGTTGTGAACCTTGTTTTGTTTTGTAGAGTAGCATAGGTGGGTAGTGATATAATAATAAGCTGATGCATCGAAACCAGGATATTTATTATATGACATTATTATTATTACCGTACATGTTATGTTCTGTGTATAGCACAACTTCTTGTTATGATTGGCATGTCTTCATGTGTAATGCTCGTATGATACCCGTGTAATGTGAATGGATATTGAATGTCTTACATGAGCTATTCATTGTGAAATATACATGTTTACTTTCGGGTCATATACGTTTAATAGCTGAATTGAAGTGTGTACAATTGTTGAGGATGTGTGCGTATGTTACTTGGATCACACGTATTGTATTTGGTGTTAAAGACTTAGGAACTGATCGTTACCGGTAACCCTTTTAGGTCGTGATTGTTAAACTGAATAACAAATAACAAGTCTTGCCGAGCAACCCTAAGGTGAGTTCATTGCACTTTTCTAAGCATGCGTCCCGGTGGTTTGGGACATCTGGTAAACATTTCTAAAGGGAATACTGGGTAAACTGTTTTTGGGATGTTGGTTATTGAACACAGAATCGATCATCTACCGTGTTGCCTGTAAGGCAATGGGGTAACTAGTTGATAGCGCTATTAGGTTTGACACCCTCACACCGGGCCGTAAGGACGGGCGTGATCTAGTTACCTGGACATCATTACCAATGCTTGGTTAGGGGCATTGGGGTTGGGCACACTCCCAGGTTATATTGGGCACACTCCCATGGTATATATTGGACACACTTCCAGTATATAAGACTCTCCTACGTTAATAAAAATCCCAAAACGAAACGATGAGTTGACTTAACAGATATCTGGTAACTACACACGTTAACAAAACCTTGAACTCACCAGCGTCGTCTGACACACTTGTCTGCATGCTTGCAGGTCGCTAGAATTCGTGACGTGGACTTGCTATCTGGGAGTGCTGGAGTGGTCATGGATCGAGGCTCTTGGATTAACTTATAAGTGAAACGTTGGTTTTGAACATTTACTATGAAACAATTGTTAAACGATTTACTATATGCTTCCGCTACACAACTCTTTGGGAGTAACCCTATGTTTGATATTTTCTATTGGTAATTCATGACATGTTTTATTTAAATATTTATCATTGGTTCAATGTGATTGGTGGCTCGAACTCTGATGAGTAACACGCCTCGCGGAGTTCCCGCAGGTGGTATTTTGGGGGTGTTACAGTTTGGTATCAGAGCCACTGGTTATAGTGAACTAGGTTTTAAAACGTTTTATAAAACCAGACTATAACCGAATACCTTCGAAGAATCGATCATGACACTCAGCTCCAGATCGCAAGGTTCGTCTTCTGTTTAGTTTATGCATTACTTCCTTAGTAGTCACACACTCATACCTTGAATGAAATGATACACTTGATACTATGGTGACTTGATAGTGTGACACTACTCTTCGACTTATGTGAATTGTAAACTTGTGATACCAATCATTGTGTTGTGTGAATGGGGGAAACTTCGAGCGCAAGCTAAGAGGCACTAAGATAAGCATGCAAATTGCCTTATTATTATGGGTGCACACTTAATAATAACGTGGGGTGCATGCAAGTCCCAGTGAGGCTTATCAAGCGTGAGAAGGGTTCTGCCTTATTATGTGTGAACTTGGTAGTACATAGATATCAACATGATACTTGATTTCTATCTCGTTTCGATTTCCTGAATCGGTTCATCTCTATATATAGAATCATGAGTGGACGAGGACACGGACGTGGCAACATTAACATGACTCAGGCTGAGTTGACTGACCTAATCAACACCCGTGTGGCTGAGGCTCTGGCAGCCTACCAAGCTGGTATGAACTGTACCAACTACTTTTAATCCTGTATCGTGTACACAACTCTTACTCCTGTGTTGTATCTTCTTTCACCCAGCACACCCGAACAACCAGCCTGCCTGTACGTTCAAGATGTTTATGGATTGTAAGCCACAGACCTTCAGCGGGACGGAAGGGGCTGTGGGACTACTGAGGTGGTTCGAGAAAGCTGAGTCAGTGTTCGCTATGTGCAACTGTCCCGTGGGGGACCGCGTGAAATATGCTACAGGCACTCTCGAGGATGGTGCCCTGACATGGTGGAATGCCCAGGTTCAGTTGTTGGGTATCGAGGCGGCGAACGCTACTACTTGGGACGACTTTAAGGAATTGATGAGGGAGGAGTACTGTCCTCATGATGAGATACAGAAGCTAGAAAACGAGTATTACGATCTGAAACTGGTGGGATCTGAAGTTGAAGCATACGTGAAGCGGTCGTATGAGTTGGCTGACTTGTGTCCGAATTTGTCCCGGCCTATGTCTCGGAGGATTGAGCTATTCATCAAGGGGCTGCCTCCGCGTGTGAAGAGTTTGGTCACTGCAGCCCATCTCAATGATTTGACACAGATTGTCCGTTTGACCCACAAGATTGTGGATCAAGAGGTAGAGAGTAACTCGTTACCACCGCGTGTTTCAACCACTACTGCTGCTGCACCCACTGCCACTGCATCCGCTAATGATAACAAGCGGAAGTGGAACGATTACGACAAAGCATCTAGTGCGGGTCAGACTCAGAAAAGGCCAGACAACAATAGCAATCGCAGCATCAGCCAGTCGTCTGCTGTCAATCAAGGCCAGGGAGGTAGCCAAAGTCAGGGTTCGTATGTAGGGAGAAAGCCACGGTGTAACAAGTGTGGCTATCATCATTTCGGGCAGTGTGGACGGGTATGTAACAGGTGTGGTAAAGCGGGCCACGAGGCCAAAGATTGTAGGGCCCCACAGCCCAAACACCAGCAGCAACGGAACCAGCAGAACCAGAGACAGCAGGGACAACCACCCCAGCAGAATCATGGCTACAGAAAGGGGTGCTATCAGTGTGGTGACGAGGGTCACTTTAAGCGGGATTGCCCTCAGATAAATCAAAACGCTAACGACAACAACCGCCCGAATAACAACAATGCTGGGAACAACAACAACAATGGCAACAATGGGGGTAATGGTGCTCGGGGCAGGGTGTTTCAGCTTGGAGCAGGGGATGCTAGGAATGACGGCAATGTTGTCACCGGTACGTTTCCTGTAAACAATCATATTGCTTCTGTGTTATTTGATTCTGGTGCCGATTGGAGTTATGTGTCCCTAGAATTTAGTCGACGATTGGGGATAACCCCAACACCCTTAGAAGTTAAACAAATAGTAGAACTAGCCAATGGTAAGACGATAGAGGCCTCGAATGTACTCTTCGGGTGTAAACTAGATCTCGTGGGTCAGGTGTTTGATATTGATCTCCTTCCCGTTACACTCGGTAGTTTCGATATAGTGGTAGGCATGGATTGGCTGTTTAAGCACCAAGCGGAAATTTTGTGTAAGGAGAAGGTTGTGCGTATTCCTCTCCCCGATGGGGAGTCATTATTAGTTCAAGGGCATCGTAGTGGGGCTATGGTTGGTATTATCTCGGCCATGCATGCGCAGAAGTATCTACAAAAGGGGTATCCTGCAATGTTAGCGTTAGTTACTAACGCTCAGTCTAAAGAGAGGAAGATCGAGGATCTACCAGTGGTGCGAGCATTCGCTGATGTGTTCCCAGAGGAGCTACCAGGGTTACCTCCTCACCGTCAGGTAGAATTTCAGGTTGATCTGGCGCTGGGAGCGGCCCCAATTGCTCGAGCTCCATACCGGTTGGCCCCTGGGGAGTTACAGGAATTGTTTAATCAGCTGCAGGAATTATTGGATAGAGGTTTCATTCGACCCAGTTCTTCGCCTTGGGGAGCCCCAGTTCTGTTTGTAAAGAAGAAGGATGGGACATTCCGAATGTGCATCGATTATCGGGAACTCAACAAGGTAACCATCAAGAACCGATATCCATTACCACGCATCGACGACTTGTTTGACCAGCTGCAAGGGTCAAGCTTTTATTCAAAGATCGACTTAAGATCGGGATATCACCAGGTAAGGGTTAGGGAAGAGGATGTTCCCAAGACGGCTTTTCGAACGCGCTACGGACACTATGAGTTTTTGGTCATGCCGTTTGGATTGACTAATGCACCAGCAGTTTTCATGGATCTCATGAACCGCGTGTGTAAGCCATGTCTCGATGATTTCGTTATCGTATTCATTGATGACATTTTGGTCTACTCGAAGAACAAGGAAGATCACGAGCATCACCTACGACTCATCTTGGAACTTTTGAGAAAGGAACAACTGTATGCGAAGTTTTCTAAGTGTGATTTCTGGATTCGAGAAGTGCATTTCCTCGGGCACATCGTTAACGAAATGGGTATTCATGTGGATCCTGCCAAGATCGATGCTATTCGCAATTGGGCGGCACCAAAGAATCCTTCGGAGGTGCGTCAATTTCTTGGTCTTGCGGGATATTATCGTCGGTTTATTCGGGATTTTTCTAAGATTGCTCAACCCCTCACCGCCCTGACTCAAAAGAAAGTTGTTTATTCTTGGGGATCGAACCAGGAAGAAGCTTTTCAGCTCTTAAAGCAAAAGTTGTGCAGCGCGCCGATTTTATCTCTACCAGAGGGTACTGAAGATTTTGTGGTTTATTGCGATGCGTCTATTCAGGGTCTCGGCTGTGTGTTGATGCAGCGAGACAAGGTTATAGCTTATGCTTCTCGACAGTTGAAGGTACACGAGAAGAACTATACGACACACGACCTGGAGTTAGGAGCCGTAGTCTTCGCGTTGAAGATTTGGAGGCATTACCTGTACGGTACCAAGTGTACCATCTATACCGATCACAGGAGTCTTCAACATATCTTTGACCAGAAGGAATTGAATATGCGGCAACGTCGTTGGATCGAGCTTTTTAATGATTATGAATGTGTTATTAAGTATCATCCGGGTAAAGCCAACGTTGTAGCAGATGCTCTCAGTCGCAAGGAACCGAGACAAAAGCGGCGTTGTGCTCTACAGCTTACTATTCACTCTGATCTACCTGCTCAGATTTATTCAGCTCAGATCGAGGCCTTAAAGGAAGAAAACATCGAAGCTGAGGGTTTGCGCGGTATGCAGAAGAAGTTTGAGCAGCGGTCTGATGGTATCCACTACATTATGGAACGGGTATGGGTTCCTTTAATTGGTAACCTTCGAGAGCTAGTGATGGACGAAGCGCACAAGTCACGATATTCTATTCATCCGGGGTCGGATAAGATGTACCAGGACCTCAAGGTTTTGTACTGGTGGCCGAACATGAAAGCTATCATTACTACATACGTGAGTAAGTGTTTGACTTGTGCTAGAGTCAAAGCGGAGTACCAGAAACCTTCGGGTCTACTCCAACAGCCAGAGATACCGATGTGGAAATGGGAGCAGATCTCCATGGATTTCGTCACAGGGCTACCGAGAACCCAGGCTGGGAACGATACTATATGGGTGATTGTTGATCGTCTCACGAAGTCAGCGCATTTCCTAGCAATCAAAGAGACAGATAAGCATTCTCTGCTCGCAGCAGTATACCTTAAGGAAGTGGTTTCTAGGCATGGGGTGCCAACTTCTATCATTTCTGATCGAGATCCTCGTTTTACTTCAGAGTTATGGCAGGCTATGCATAAGTCGTTTGGCTCACATCTTGATATGAGCACGGCTTACCACCCACAGACTGATGGTCAGAGTGAGCGCACTATTCAGACACTAGAAGACATGTTGCGAGCGTGTGCCATTGATTTTGGGAAAGGATGGGAGAAACATTTGCCGTTAGTTGAGTTCTCCTACAACAACAGTTATCACACTAGCATCAAGGCAGCTCTGTTTGAAGCATTATACGGGAGGAAATGTCGTTCACCTCTCTGTTGGGCTGAAGTGGGTGACAGTCAGATTTCAGGTCCTGAGCTGGTATTAGAAACTTCAGAGATGATTGTTCAAATCAGGAAACGTATGGCCGCAGCTCGTGATCGTCAGAAAGCCTATGCCGACAAACGTAGCAAGCTAGCAGAGTTTGAAGTGGGTAACCGTGTTATGCTGAAGGTGTCGCCATGGAAGGGGGTTGTACGTTTCGGGAAGCGTGACAAACTTAATCCACGCTACGTTGGACCGTTTAGAGTTCTTGAGCGTATTGGTAAGGTGGCTTACAAGCTAGAATTACCTGCTGAGTTGGGTAATGTCCACGATGTCTTCCGCGTATCGCAATTGAAGAAGTGTTTTGCCGACGACCCGCTAGTGGTACCATATCAAGAGTTGAGGATCGACGACAAGTTGTAGTTTGTCGAAGAACCTATTGAAATCATGGATAGGGAGGTCAAAGTACGCAAGCATATTCGTATTCCGATTGTTCGAGTTCGTTGGAACTCGCGGCGGGGACCGGAGTTCACATGGGAGCGAGAAGACCAGATGAAACTCAAGTATCCTCAACTTTTTCATAACGACAAGTCTAAATCTGATGAAACTGGTGAATTTCGGGACGAAATTCCTCTTCAAGTTGGGGATGATGTGACACCTGAGCAAAATCCGCAACAATCTTGAATTACCACTTCATTCCTTCATGCTCACTTGTCAAATTTCGGGACGAAATTCCTTTCAAGTTGGGAATGATGTGACAACCTAGATTTGCAAGGTCAGTGTCAGTGCCTTTTAATTATGTGATTCTATTTCTTTGTTAGTAAACAATTGTAACTAGAATGTAATTGCAAATGGCTAAGTGTGCCTACCTATGTGGCGAATAACTAATACTAGGAACAAACGTTGTCAGCACCTTGGACCGCAAATCAGTGGGCCACATCCGGAAGCTAACCTATGGTAAACATCCCACCTCGGCCCAAACCAACACAAGCTGAACCCAATCGGTTTGAACAATAATAAAGTAGGTCGGTTGGTATGTGTTGAATAAATAAGATTCGGCCCACTTGTTTAAGGGAATGGCCTTTTATGATAATGTACGTAGCCTCTCACATCTTACACAATCAAGTCAACAAACCCTATTCCTACCTCTATTGCACGACGGCAGTGGAAACCCCCTCTCTTGTGCGACATCACCCGGTTATTCAAGTTTTGGTTAGTGAATTCTTTACGATCCTAGTTACTAGTTGATCATCTATGAATGTAATCCATGATCATGTTGTCTTTTAGGCACGATATAGTTTGCTAATCCTTGTGTGATCTTGTTGATACGTATGACCTGATTCCTCTCAACTGTGAATGATTATAATGTTAATGATTCAAACTTGCTTGATGATAAATAATTGTTAATTAATGTTGTTCGATTTGTGTGTATGGGACAACCGATGAAGATGATATAATAATGTATATGAATTAGTGTTTTCATGCTAAAAATGTTTTGTCCATAAGATGAGGTAACAGTAATCATGGCAAAGTAATAAAGGTTCTGACAATAAAATGGTATTCAAATAACAAGGGTTGTGATGGTATAGGGATTTGTGGAACCGAACAGAAGGTTGTGAACCTTGTTTTGTTTTGTAGAGTAGCATAGGTGGGTAGTGATATAATAATAAGCTGATGCATCGAAACCAGGATATTTATTATATGACATTATTATTATTACCGTACATGTTATGTTCTGTGTATAGCACAACTTCTTGTTATGATTGGCATGTCTTCATGTGTAATGCTCGTATGATACCCGTGTAATGTGAATGGATATTGAATGTCTTACATGAGCTATTCATTGTGAAATATACATGTTTACTTTCGGGTCATATACGTTTAATAGCTGAATTGAAGTGTGTACAATTGTTGAGGATGTGTGCGTATGTTACTTGGATCACACGTATTGTATTTGGTGTTAAAGACTTAGGAACTGATCGTTACCGGTAACCCTTTTAGGTCGTGATTGTTAAACTGAATAACAAATAACAAGTCTTGCCGAGCAACCCTAAGGTGAGTTCATTGCACTTTTCTAAGCATGCGTCCCGGTGGTTTGGGACATCTGGTAAACATTTCTAAAGGGAATACTGGGTAAACTGTTTTTGGGATGTTGGTTATTGAACACAGAATCGATCATCTACCGTGTTGCCTGTAAGGCAATGGGGTAACTAGTTGATAGCGCTATTAGGTTTGACACCCTCACACCGGGCTGTAAGGACGGGCGTGATCTAGTTACCTGGACATCATTACCAATGCTTGGTTAGGGGCATTGGGGTTGGGCACACTCCCAGGTTATATTGGGCACACTCCCATGGTATATATTGGACACACTTCCAGTATATAAGACTCTCCTACGTTAATAAAAATCCCAAAACGAAACGATGAGTTGACTTAACAGATATCTGGTAACTACACACGTTAACAAAACCTTGAACTCACCAGCGTCGTCTGACACACTTGTCTGCATGCTTGCAGGTCGCTAGAATTCGTGACGTGGACTTGCTATCTGGGAGTGCTGGAGTGGTCATGGATCGAGGCTCTTGGATTAACTTATAAGTGAAACGTTGGTTTTGAACATTTACTATGAAACAATTGTTAAACGATTTACTATATGCTTCCGCTACACAACTCTTTGGGAGTAACCCTATGTTTGATATTTTCTATTGGTAATTCATGACATGTTTTATTTAAATATTTATCATTGGTTCAATGTGATTGGTGGCTCGAACTCTGATGAGTAACACGCCTCGCGGAGTTCCCGCAGGTGGTATTTTGGGGGTGTTACATGGTCGGGGTGTGACAGAAAAGTTGGTATCAGAGCTCATGGTTATAGGGAATTAGGTTATTAGTAATGCTTTGACCTAGTCTATAACCTTCCTAGGACCCTAACGCGAGTTTACTTGCGTTTAGTCATAAAACAATACCGTCACCTATCCTTAGGCGACAACCGCAACAAGAACATAAATTTCAAAACTGCTTTGAAAACTAACCATCTGTTCTAGGATGATTGCTTACTAGGTTTTGAACCCTCTGTTATATGGTTTTGAACCCCTTTGAATTTTCAAAACCTCGTCAAAGTTTGGGTCTTATAGTGTGAACACGTGCAATCTGGAAGAGTGGATGCCTGTACTCTGAGTTTTCTGTCTAAGGCTAGAGTGTTCGTACAAATCGACATAATCGGACCAGTCACTCTTACCTGGGAACTCTTGGGGTGAGTGTCCACTTATAGGCTAAAGCATGTCTTCGCGATACATTAATATGACCCGCTTACTTTGATTAGTCACCGTCTCATTTTTTTGCCTTAGGTAACAAACAAATGATCGCAATTTCTATGCGTTGTCATTTTGTTTTATTTACCGATAACATTTCATTTGTTTCCTCCTATATCCTTCATTTCCTCCAGAATGTCTCTTCATCGCAACGATGCGCAGATATCCGAGCAGACCGCCAAATTTTCCCAGAGGATAGGCGAAGTAATTCTGAAGACTGTTGAATTAGGCATTACCATGTCTCGTCTCAACAATGAAACCACTCAAGGGCCACCAAAGGAAGCAGAAGTCAAGCCTGCACCACCAGCCAAGAAACCAATCAAGGAATCAAAGACCATGGATGAACAGACTGGATCCCCTAAGAGGTCAAAGAAGCGAAAGGCTTCTCAGAACTTCGCCGTGGTCGCTCACAATGGTCAAGCCATCCCCAACCAACCAGCTCAACCCCTTGCTAGGAAGCCATACAAAGGAACTGCTCCTTTGTGCAAACGATGCAACCGTCATCATTCAAACCTCTTACCCTGCTTCAAATGTACCTACTGTGGACGGTGGGGACATCTGATTAACATATGCCGCTTTGCTATCCAAAACAAAGCTGCTATAAACATTGCTGCTACCCACCACAAGCGAATCCTGCTCAAGCTCGCTTCCCGCCTGGATCGTGCTACAACTGTGGCAAGATGGGTCATTTCGTGAATAAATGCCCGAAGCTTGCTAAGGCAAATCCAACCCACGGATGAGCAGTTGGCTGTTTAGAAGATGCTGTTGTCTTATGCTTTTGTTACTTCTATTTACTTGTAATGTGAAACAATCTGTCCCATTCATAAATAAAAGTTGTTGTTCGCAATTCTGATATACAAGTATAGTTACATGAGTGTATGGAAATCCTCTATAATACCTACATCAAGGAACTATGTTCCTTACAAACTACTCTTGCGAATTTTCCCATTCTTGCGTTTGCTCATGATTCCCTTGGAAAAATTCTAAGTACTCGTTTCACTCTAAGAAACAAAGTACAGTTTGCACATCTGTGCCTTTGAATCCTTGGTTAGATAACCAAGGATATTTTCAAATCTCATACCCATTACGTTCTGGTTTTTTTTTCAACTTGCATAACATAAGTTTTCAAAACAACCTACATGATTTCAAAACATTCTATATATAGTTCGAAAACACTTTTAATATAGTGTATTTACTTAACATAACAAATGCACAAAGCTTTGTCTGTATTTTCAAAAACAACCTTTATAATTTCAAAATGTCTTATATAGCCTGAAAACAATATTAATACAATATATTTTCTTATCAAGTACATGATTTCAAAAGCATCATTTATGTTTTCCAAAAACCTTATACATAATTTCAAAATTCATCTCGCATGATTTTAAAACATTTTTATAAATATACTTACCTAGTACACCTACTTTATGATTTCAAAAGTATTATGCATAAGGTTTCAAAAACATTGAACACATTTTTTTAAGAACCCCATGCATAGTTTTCAAAAATATTTTCTTCATACATTGACTTAACCTTCAAATTCCGCTTCATATGTCGCCTTGGCATATCTAGCATCTCAACTTCATAAGCATTTTTACTTCATGTTTTGACTTAAGCATGTCCAGTGCAAGGTTTCAAAACATCTTCAACTTCTAAAATCCTTATGGGATCTTTTTATCTCCACAATTAGACCTTTGTGGATGATTATCATTCAAATCAGAGTCCTTAATTGGATTCCTTGTATGCCTTAATTCGAACATTTCGATTCCTTATAATCGAAATCGAATTTTCTTTTTAAGATCTTCCTATCTTTATAGTTAGATTCTTGAAAATAGTTAAAGCACCAATCAAAATCCACTGATTGGATACCTGGTGTGCTTTAAATACATGTGCACAGTTAACAGAACAAATTGACAAAATGATGAAAAATCTAAAAAAAATCAAGTTAAACAATTATGTGATTATGTGTTTATGCATTTTGTGTTTTCTTTTATTCATTTTTGTGTACTCTGGATAATCCGTTATCCAAATCCTCGTAGAGTCTCCCATATCTTCATATGAGGGATTCATAGTAGGATATCCGAAGGTACTACCTTAAATCCTTAATGGCCTTCTATGTAATAATTAAGACCCTTGGATTTATGTAGTACCATTCCATGATTCATAAGAGACCCTTTTAGTGGTCTAGTCAAAAGGATTGATTCAAAAATCTGGTTAAGAATGACATGTGATGGTATAAGCTGAAAAGACTCCTTGGTTGTCTATTAAAATCATTTATTGATTTAATAAAAGGGACCCTATGGTGGTCTAGTCACAATCATCACAGGCTCGTTCATTGTTTTCTTCCCCTACACATTTTAAGATACACTACGTGACTATGCAAGGAATTACGTAATTATGGATGCATACATAATTACGAAATTCAGTGCACGGAAACCACAGTAAGACTTATTATGTGTAAGAACCGATAGTGACAAACATAACGAAATGTGAACAATGTAATAGAGGTACGGTGGACGCACCAATGACGCTTTATATACGTGTATATAAGTGTCCCTCTCACATTGCAAGCATGATGTTATTGTAAAGTTACTAGAAGTTCAGGACTCTAACCAGGGTTGTTTGATCTTTTCAACTTCATGTTTCAAGCTCTCACAAGTTTCCTCTAAATAAATTTCGGGACGAAATTTCCTAAAGTAGGGGAGACTGTGACACCTGGGTCACTGCGACCATCAAACAAATACCAAACCAATGAAATATTGTATTTTATACTTGGGATTTGTACAAATATGTGTATCATTTACACATATCAATTCTTGTTGGATTTCGGGCTCTAAATCGCTTTCTGGAAGGTTATACGCGCACTGATGCGCAAATATAACTAGTTTAATGCAACAAACACTCCGGAATAGTGACATATGCTTAACATGCCTTAAATAACCTTTAAATAACTTAGAAATAAGTTTTGAAGGCTTTGGTATGGCAAAATCAAGTTAATTCGCTTACAGGGACTAAATTTGACAAACTGTGAAAGTATGCCAATTTGAACTGTAACAGACATTCCGTAATATGACCATGAGTTAAACATACCATAAATATCCCTTACATAGCTTAGAAATAGGCTTTGAGGGGTTCGGTGTGCTAAAATAAACTTTTGGGTCATTCAGGGACTAAAAGCGTCAAAAAGTGCACAAGTTTGCATTTTCGCGCATAACTTACTTTTTGAATACATCCGGACATCCAAAAATTTATGTAAGCACTAAAATATTTTATTTTAGTGTTTGGCATGAGAAAAATCCATTCGTCGCGCAATTTGGATCGTTTTGCGTCCGTTACGACTTCCGTCGTAATTAACCGAACAACGCAACCGTACGACCAAACGAACCGACATCTGAGATATTTTTGAGCACATTTTAAGTTCCCTATACTTTAACTTCATTTTAGAGCTTTGAAATGGGGTTAACGGGGCTTAAACGTGTTAAAAATGCATCAAATAGCAAGTTTGGAGCTTCACGGGCCTGTTCTGCCATTTTTTAAAGTATCAGATCTGCAAGGTCCTTACGGACCGTAAGGTTACGGTCCGTAAGCAGGGGTCAGACAGCAGAAACTTGTTTAAACAGCTGTTAACAGTTGTTACCCCCTCCTAATCCCTTTTGCACTTGCCTCTTCAGGATAATGAGGGGCCAATTTGGTGTTCCATGGGTATTTCAACAAGTGTGTCAAGATCAAAGCACGTTATTCGATAAACGATCCTAACGATCTTGCATATCCTATAAATACCCATCCCATTCATTTGCAAACCCACTTGAAATCTGAGAATTCTCTAAGTTGGGGTGTTTCATCACCTCATACCTGAGAATACTTGGATTATCAATCTTGCGGGGACCCTTTGTAAGTGTTCTTTCGTTCTTTTCATTCATTTTAGCGTTAAAGTCAAACTTTGTTTGACTTTCTGCATTGACCAGGTTATGGTCAATGCGAAGTTCGTTTGAACTTCATAACGTGAGCGTGATCACGATGGTTATAGTCCCTAGTGACTATACCTACTGATTACCACGTTATCTAGACTCAGTGACGAGTCGTAGTTTCGGCCAAAATGCGTGTTATTGCGTATTTTGTAACCAAACTACATATAGGTATCAAAACCGTTTGTTTTGATACCAAACCTGTTTTCTAAACTTAGTTAAGCATGTTTTAACATGCTTAGCTCGTCACTTTTAGTTTTGTGCTTGTCTGTCGTAAGGGTAAGCGATCTAAACAATCGCTTATACTTTCGAACCCGACCCGTTTGGTCGATCATTAGGATCCGACCAAACACATTAGGTGACCATAGTTGTATAGGGAATAACCTTACGAGGTTATACCTTATGGTCACATCGTTTGAGTAGTTGTATGATAGGTAGTATATATGCCTTAGGTAAATTACCAAAATGCCCTTTGAACACCAAAAATTCATTTTAAGCATATGTAACATAACGTTTGGTATCTAAACTGATTTGGCAACAATATTAGACATGTTAAGGCATATTTTACTTATCATAGGGCTAGTTAGGCGTTCCGAACGCGTTTTACGCGAATGACGCGTTAAAGTTGCATAAGCTACCTAAACGGGTCGTAATGGGTCGTAAGCACTTAGGTTAGGTTTCATTTTAGTATGTGGGCTTTGTTAAACCAAATTACATGAGTTCCCATACTCATTTGGTTTATGAACCCTCATTCTATCCAATCCTCCGATTTTAGGTCCGGTATATTAACATAGTTACCTATATTAGGTGCCGTTTGATATCCGTGATCTCTAGCATTGTTTGGTTGTTACTCCAGGACAACTAAGCAATCTCAAGTGAGTACATAGACCCCTCTTTTACTGTTTTCCAAACGTTTAGGGGTGAAACACATGTGCCTACTTGTTACTTTCATGCTTTCCTGTTTTCACATCATATATTTGCTATGTTCATTTGTACATTTATAGTACATGATTTCATTGTGTTTTATGCTATGTATGCCCATTGTGTGCCTACTTAGTACATTGTTTTACATTACATTTTATGCTATGTATGCCCATTGTGTGCATACTTAGTACATTGTTTTACATTACATTTTATGCTATGTGTGCCCATTGTGTGCATACTTAGTACATTGTTTTACATTACATTTTTTGCTATGTATGCCCATTGTGTGCGTACTTAGTACATTGTTTTACATTACATTTTATGCTATGTATGCCCATTGTGCGCATACTTAGTACATTGTTTTACATCACCTCATATGCTATGTATGCCCATTGTGTGCGTACTTAGTACATTGTTTTACATTACATTTGCTATGTATGCCCATTGTGTGCATACTTAGTATATTGTTTTACATTACATTTTATGCTATGTATGTCCTTTGTTGCATACTTAGTACATTTGTTATTCATCACATGCTTACATTTTGGTATGACATTTGGTTTGTTCAAATGAGACAATGTACATTCATTAACATTAGTTACGCCGCTCGTTAGTAGGTAATGGTACCATAGGACTTGACAACTCCCGTTCCTGAACCCTAGGTTTGTTTGGGTGGAAGGAATGACCGAATTCGATAAACATAACAACAAGATAGACCTTTAAATTCGTTTAGGGGTTTATCGCCACAGTCACAAGGCTTGGATGTATGCATTTTCACAATACCGCATAGTTGTATATATCAGTATAGCATGCATTTATTACACAAAACATAACTTTGATTTAAACCATGTTTTACTTCAATACCTTGTTTTTGTGCATTTTACATATGGTTTAGTTGATATATTTCACTTACCATACATAAACATTTTGACATTGATATACACAATTCATGATTTACATTAGACATTAATATACACAATTCATGATTTACATTAGACATAGACATTAGACATGGTTTTCACACAAATATTTTGACTTTTGATTTTACATAAACATTTTACTTTGGTGGTTTGGTTTGAGTAAGTGATTTAAGTAACGAGGCGTGTGTAACATTATACAAGTATGGTGGATACGTCGCTGGTACTTCCTATATATAAGTGCTTGTATGGTATTACATATCGTAGCATTATTTGAATCATTTCAATTTAGACATATAACATTTTATACAAATAACATACTTTTCACAATACATTGTTTTACAAACAACTTATCTAATACAAACTCATTTTACTTGGTTATTTACTTAACCATGTATTATTCTTTTATACATATATATCATTTGGTTTATTTATCACTTTTCAAATGATTTACAAGACAAAGCAAATTACAAGGTTCATGACTAAACATTTTCTTAAACATAAGTCATGAATTCTATTTTCACAAAACCTATGTATCTCACAGGCATTTTTATACTGACGTACCTATTTTCACATGTGTTTCAGGATATGATGCATAGGATTTATCAAGTTACACTTAGGCGGACTTGGGCCTTAGCGACAATAAAAGATGCAAGACTAGTTATTTATGTTATGTATTTCTTTGATTGTCAGGACATTGTAACTCTTTTAATCAATAAAACAATATTTCAATTTCCATGTGTTATGAAACAATGATTCTGTTACAACACTCCCCGACGTTTCCGCCACGATTTGATGTTCTACGTGGTCAGGGTGTGACATTAAGATGCATTTTTTCGCTTTCGTTTCAACCATTAACTTTTCAACTTGACCCGACACTTAGTGTCTTCACATTTTAGCTCGTTTTCTGCACTTTTCAGCTACTTTATCAACCAAGTCCTGCAAAACATAAATATTATCATAGGATGCACATTGTACGGAAAACCGACACTAAAACTAACGAAAACTGTACAAACTTTACAAGATAATTAGATGTATTTTACAATACATCATGCGGCTTTTTGTGTTGCTTGCCTTGGGCACATGCGATACATTTTTTCTGAAAACGGAAATTCTTTATCGGTAAACCTCATACTAAGTTTAACTTAGAATGTTTATTCAAGTTTTCGAAGTTCACATACCCCAATCACATGTGCCGAAGCAGTGACTCCGATTCTAACACCTTGGAGATCAAACAAGTCATTTTGTCACTGGTTTTGGCGTTTTTCATGTTGAGGACATAGGTGTTGTTTTGACGAGGAGCAATGAGCATAATCATCTCGGTAGGAACTGAGTATTCAAGCTTGAGAAAGAGAGATTCTACATCGTTGAATAGGTCATATATTCCTTTGTGACAGACTTGTGATACACTCATAAGATTGTAACACAATTCTGGTACATAGTTAACGTTTTCAAACGTAAGCGCTTCACAAACAACGTCTCCAACTCCAACTATCTACCCTCCCTTTTCATTTCTGGCAAAAGATACGAAGTCGCCGTCGATAAATTGAAAGTTCTTCAGCAGTTCCTTTAATCCAGTCATATGCCTTGAGCATCCACTGTCCACATGCCAGATGTATTGCGTGAGCATTCGAAGCCATTTCTGGATTTTATTCTGTTATACAACAAACAATAAATATATACAACTTAGTTAGATTTCAAAACCCAGACTTGCTTCATTTTGACTAATTTTTTAAAATTATCAATCTGCTCTATGAAACTTTTTACTAAATTTTGTTCAGGTTCAGAATTTTTTTTTGCTTTTGCAATGTTTCGCCGTATGTCCTAAATAACCACAGCGAAAACATCATTTGCAGTTTTCTCTTTTCTTTTTGGAGGTTGATGCGTTGGAAGATGATGTATGTGATGAGAGTCTTGAGCTGCTTGAAGCGTTGTCTGATGATGAAGTGCAGCTTGAACTTTCAACTTTCTTCATTTTCTTGTTAATGGGGGTTTCATCTTCTATGCAATCTTTGTCATTTTCGGTATCTGATGAAACATCTGATTCTTGATCTTCACTTGAATCATCTGAACCTTGATCCTCACTTGAGCTTGAATTTTCTTCACCCTCTTCTGAAGTTGTGTTGTTTGAGTCTTCGCTGTTGTTGTCTTCATTAAGGTCCTTTTCTAACTCTGACTTACCTGTGTGAAATGGAACAAATTCTGGAATTTCCTTGGTGAGGAATTTCCCAAATCTGTTTTGTTCCAATTCTGGAACAAACACAGGAGGTTCACACACAACTTTTTCATCACAAAAAGCAGAATTTAAATCATGACATTCAACCACTACATTCTCGTGGTTGTGGGTCTTAAATGTAGGCGCATAACCATTACAGTCATCCGAAATGTTAAATTTAGGCACATGGCCATTACAGTCATCCATCCTAGTTAAATTATTATAGTTATCCTAAATAAAAGTATTGTTTTTCTTATCACAATTCCAAGCGAACCAGTTAACAGTGGAATAACTGTCGCCTGTATAACCTACCCCTATTTTCGATCCTCCACAATCATCATCTTCATCGCACATATCTTTTTTACGCTCAAACTCATTTGCGTTACTTTTAGAAATGTTAGTAACCTTTTCATTTTCACAAGAAACATTTTGAGCAATAAGATCATTTTCATTAATCAAATCATTATCAGGATGAGGAGAAGGCATGGGTACATAGTATTTGCTATGTGGAGGAGGAAACATTTTTCTTTCGTTTCCAAGCTTGTCCTTGTACCCGATCCCATCCTTCACATATGTCGGTCGTTGGCAATTTTTAATGTCAACCAGTGCCTTTTTACTAATGTTCCGTATATCGATCGTGATTTGCAATCTATTGTTTTCATTTTGAGATTTTTATAATCTTTCAGTTAAATCATTTATGACAAAATCTTTTTTGAAAACAAATTCTTTCAAAGTCTGCATTTCAGCTAAAGTTGAATTCAACTTTCTCTTATATGCAGCTTCATTTTCTTTCAATTCTTTGTTAAATTGCAAAACCTTTTCTTTATCTCTAATTAGGTCACGGTTGAGGGATTTATAATGTGCCACGACGTTCACAAATGGTCGGGAGCACAATTTTACTTTAAATTCATACGGTATGCTATTTACCAAATCCTTATCCTCTTTCTCCTTTGTAGATACGACTTTCATGGCGGCTACGGGAGCTTCAACTTTCTCCTTCTTGGTACTACTGGTTGCTTCTTGGGCTTTCTTCTTCGGCTCATGCTTCTCAGCTTCTTCCTTTCCCTTATCTGCTGCGGGATCAGTAGGAGTGACGATACTCTTCAAACCTTTATTTGTAGCTTCGTTGCCCTTAGGAATTCCTACAGCTTGTTTCTCAACAAAGCTTGATGAAGATTAAGCTGATCCGGTAGAGATTTTAGCCATAAGAGCCTTGTTGACTTCCTCCTTTACTTCAGCAATCTCCTCAGCCGAATCATAGTCTTTTACAACCAAAGCCTTTGGCGTGTAAGGAGTGGAGTTGTCATTACCTTCAATGGCGGTTGCTCTTTTTGCAAGAGCAGTTTTAGCATTCTCGTTATTAAGCAGAGGACAATCCCTTTTGAAGTGGCCCAGATTTTTGTAGTTGTAGCACCTGAGTTTGGACTTATCAAAACCAGCTTTCCCGAGCGATAAACGCTTTCCTGTTTTATCTTGGAATTTCTTCAGCCTCAGGGTTATCATAGCCATTTGCCATTTCAGATCCATTTTTTCCATGTCAGCAGGACCCACTTGATAAAAATCTTCGGTAGTGAAGATATCTCTTTTAAGCTCGCCCGACATGAGAGCTTCATAACTTCTCAAGAACGTGTTAAACAAAGCCACGTTCTCAGTGGAGATCTTAAGGGCTTGAGTGTCACCGACCACACTTGTCTTCTCATTTGACTATGGAGCCTTTGTTGTGCTTACCGAAGCATTGAAATATAAGACACTTGAAGCTTGTTGTTGGACCCTCAGAGGCAAAAAAACACCACATTCTTCAGACCAACGATTAATTGAGCAGACTTCGGAGGATAACCAGTTTAATTCATCTCATGCTTGTTGACATCCATTTCGAAAGACTTTAAAGTGTTGATTAGATCAGAAAGTGTAACGGGATTTGGGCTGTTTAGGAAATCCCTCTTGATCATCATGCATTGAAGGCTCCACTCTTTTGGAAGCGAGTCCAAAAGTTTCTTTATCGCAACGTGATTTGTGATGGGATTACCGGCCTTTTTCATCTTCGTCATCATATTCAGAAACCGGCCAATGTGATCTGATAAGCTTTCTCCTCGGATGCTACCAAACATGTCGTATTCCTTTTGGACCATATCTCGTTTATTTTGAATCAGCACTTCACTTCCTTCATAGAAGTCGATCAATGCTAACCAAAGCTCATTTACCATCGTGTACTCTTCAAATATGTTAAAATGGTCCGTCGACAAGGCCATTGTTAAAGCTGCGTGAGCCTGATGGTCACGCTGAATCAAGACCTTGCTTTCATCAATGTACGTTGACGGATCGTTGTTCACTACCTGCATGTCATCTCGAATGGTCATGGGGACGTGGGGTCCAACAGTGACCGAAATCCATTGGTTATAGTCTGTGTATTCGAAAAAGGACTTGATACGATTTTTCCAGCTGCCAAAATCAGCTGATCCCTTCAACTTCGGTGGTTGTATTGTAGTTTCGGTCTTTAGTTCGGCTTGCACGATCGGATTCAGTTGATTTAGTGACATTTTGGTTTGATTTTGTCACACCCCAACCGATGGTGGAATCATCAGGGCGTGGCACTGAGCGAAACAGATTATTCAACAGAATCCAAAACAACTATTAATGACAATATATTTAACATTAATGTCCCATACCATTAACATATAAAGCAAAAACAGTCATTACAGATATAACTCTCAAAAACAAAACATTGTTCCGACAACTCATATTTTTATTGTGGGTTTCTAGACTTCAGACTTATTTCATCACAACAAGCTTAGCATCCTATCAACCTATCACATACGTTAAAATAAAGTCAATACATAAAATGTAAAGGTGAGTACACAAGCTTGAATAGCATATAGTATAGAAAGTGTTTATGCATAACCAGCATGTATCACGTAACAGGCGATGCAAGTAACTATCAAAACTATGTTCACACTTAACCACGAGACTGCGTTGTGTTGTATACGCGACACGTGTTCACTACTACGAACATGAAGTAAAGTAAATTGATCCCTAGCAACCCCCGTCCATGACAAATGTTGAGTCCAAACTATAGTACTATCGTTGCTAGAGGCGGTACCATGTAACATTGTCTAAGCATAACAACAAGCATTTAAAGGACACGTATAACATGCAGGAGGGGTTAGCGTTGTAAAGTGTTTGTGTTGTGTGTTGTTGTGTTTTGATAGAGAACGTATGTGACACCCAAAAGTGCGTTAAATGAAAATGGATTCGAGTATACTCACAGTGCGTGTTTAACAATAAACACTGCCTTGGAATGAAGGGAGCTTGTTGGAGTTTAGCTTGAGCATAGAACAGTAGCGTAAGTGTTGAACGGTGCGTAACTGAGTGTCAAATGATGATTCGATCGAATGAGCATAACCCATCCGAACGGATGTCCATTCAAATGAGTCTGAGTGTTTGTAAATCGTTTTCAAAATTTGAAGTTACATTGTAGCATTTAAACAAAGTAGCATTTAAATAGTAAGTCATCCGGTCGGATGGTTATCCGGACGGATGGCCATTCGATCGGATGGCTGTTCGAGTGGAAAGTTGTAGTTTGTAATATTTCATAAAATTTTGCTAAGTAAAAGTTTTGAGTTTAATGGAGACGGTATGCCAACGAGTCAAACAACGGAAAACACACCAAGTCTAGTCCAGTCGATTGGATGGGAACCACCCCATTCGATCAGACTCGCTGTGCTTGGCGGGACTTCATGTTCAACCTGTTTGTCGATCATCTCTCTGGTGGAATCTGTTTTCAAGCCGGTCCTAGACTATGGAATGAGCTTTAGGTCAGGTTGAGTCCAGGTTCCATGGTTTTGTATGAAAAGGTGAAGAAAAGATGTAATCAGTTGTAAAGTGTTGAGATCTTTGTAAAACTTAGTAAAAAATGGTAAAAATCTCTTAGATCCGAACTAATCTTGATAAGTTGGTGCTCTACATCAGGTTGCATAAGCAAGATGAGTGAAGTACACCTTCAAGAGGTCCAAATCAGGTGATTTTAAGAGGAAAATGTGTGATTTTGATGAAGAAGATGATGTAGGGGTGTGTATCGATGATGGAAGTACAAGATTTATTGAGGAATACTTACGAAATAGCCTTGAATCGATGAGAGAAGTGGCTGAGAATGACTTGGGAGCGAGTTGGTCGAATGGGAGCTGTCACATCAGTGAACTGTAGCGTGTACGGGTATTTATAGGGTGAGAGTGGGAGTAAGGCGGTGGAGTTTTGGGTCGGATGGATGTCTGGTCAAATGGCCATCCGATCGGATGGTCATCCAGACGGATGTCCATTCGATCGAGTGGTCATTCGGTCGACCAAGTTGTGTTTCATTAGTTTCCGACTTTTGTTTCGTGCGTTTAAGCGAGTAGCGAGTTAGCGTTTGAGCGTGTAAGCATTGATAACCACAATACATTTAACTAATAATCACATAATCTAACACATAAATGCGTAAAAAGTAAATCCACGTGTCGAGTTTGCGTTGCGTTGTTGTTGCGATAGAGTTGCGATTGCGTTTGCAAATATCACCCTAAAACATATATAAAGCACACACAAGCAAAGCACATAAGAACACACACACACATATAACATTACTAATACCAATAACTGTGTTTCGAGTTTGCGTTGCGTTGACGTTGTGATAGCGTTTAGTCTAACATGCGATGTAATATGCGATAAAATGCGTTAAGTAGTACGTATTGTAAATAGCGTTTTAAATGCGATAACTGCGTTTTGAATAAGCATTTTAAATGCGTTGAAAATATAGTTTTAAATAGCCAACCTGTAGCGATAATCAAAATCTCAGGAGTACAAGTAATTAAGCAAGAAATGACAGATCTTAGTAATGACCCAGAAAGTCGGGTTGTTACAGCCTCCCCTACTTTAGGAAATTTCGTCCCAAAATTAAGTAGCAGGCGTAACAAAGAGTTGTGGATATGTAGCTTTCATCTCACTTTCGAGTTCCCAAGTGAACTCGGTGCCTCGTTTGCCTTCCCAGCGAACCTTCACTATAGGAATCTAGAGCGTCGAAGTTTCTAGGTCTCTCGATCCATGATTTCTACTGGCTTTTTCACAAAGTCTAGAGTTTCGTTAACTTGCAAATCCTCGAGGGGAACATGCAGGTTTTCTTCGGCTAAGCACTTTTTGAGGTTCGAGACGTGGAAAGTTAGATGTACGTTGTTGAGTTCCTCTGGTAATTCGAGTCGGTAGGCCACTTTGCCAATTCTTTCCAGAATCTTAAAGGGTCCAACGTATCGAGGCGCTAGCTTTCCTTTCTTGTCGAATTGGATCACCCCCTTCCAAGGTGAAACCTTTAGGAGTACGTGATCAACAACTTTGAACTCAAGGGGCTTGCAGCGTTTATCGGCGTAACTCTTCTGACGACTCCGAGCTTTCAAGAGGTTGTCTCGTATCTGGAGATCTTATCAGTCGTTTCTTGCAATAACTCAGGACCGGTAATTTGCGTGTCTCCGATCTCGTGCCATACAATAGTCGATTGACATTTTCTTACGTATATGCCTCAAATGGTGCCATTTGAATACTAGCGTGATAACTGTTGTTGTACGAGAATTCGACTAAAGGTAAATGCGAATCCCAATTACCACCAAAATCTATAATGCACGAACGAAGCATGTCTTCAAGGGTGCGAATCGTGCGCTCAGTCTGACCGTCGGTCTAGGGATGGAAAGCAATACTGAGGTTAAGAGTAGTACCGAGTGTGGATTGGAATGTCTCCCAGAGACGCGAAGTAAATCGACCATCGCGGTCAGAGATGATGTCACGAGGTGTCCCATGTCGACAAATGACTTTGTCGGTATAGATTCGTGCTAATCGTTCAACCTGATAGTCTTCTCGTATTGGCAAAAAGTGGGCGGATTTAGTAAGACGATCAACGATAACCCAAATGCTATTGTGACCTGATGGCATGCGTGGGAGTTTCGTAATGAATTCCATAGCTATACTCTCCTATTTCCACATCGGGATCTCGGGTTGTTCGAGTAAGACAGAGGGTCGTTGATGTTTAGCATTGACTTTCGAGCAAGTTAGGCATTTCGAAACGTAGAGGGCGATTTCCTTCTTCATTCCTGGCCAAAGATACTTGGCTCGGAGGTCCGGGTACATTTTTCGGCTCCGGGATGAATGGAATATCGGGATTTGTGGGCTTCATTCAGCAAAATCTCTCGGAGATTATTGCAATTGGGAATCCAAATTTATAACAACCCTAAAGAAACCGACACCCTCGGATTATTTTCGACACCCTAAAAAAATTTAAAATATCCCAATGTGTCCTAAAATACACCCCATACGTGAAAACGGACCCCGAATACCTTAAATATTATTAAAAATAATTAAAAACCAATTTTTGGGGTTTGTCGCGGGCCACGTAGAACCCTTAGGGATCTTATGCGGGCCGCTAGAGATCAAAAGTGTGGCGTAGCCCGGTGCTACCACGTGGCCCAAGACATGTCGACCCTATATGCTGACCCGGATCACCTACGCCGTTGACCTTCATTGACGCGGGCCGCGTAGCCCTTTGCTATACCATACGCGGGCCGCGTAAAAGTCGAAGTGAAGCCCTATAAGTAGAGGGCATCGGATCTTCAGTCTGCTCGTTCATTTTCATTCTCAATCTCGAATTTCTATAGTGTAGACATAATACTCGGGTATAATACCCCCCTAAATAACGAAGTTCTGCTCCGTTGTAAGCATCATAACCCCTGGATACGTATTAGATACTCTGCCCGATTGATCTAGGGTTCCGTAATGGCTGTCGTGGTTCTGCCCGACGTAGTCGTTGGAATGCCGTCTCGGGGAGGGTATTACTAATGTTAAAATGGGTTATTATACTAACACGCGTGCATTTGTGTAAATTATAGATTGTCACCAGGAAACCCTAAAGGATAATCTAAGACAGCAATGTGAGTAATCTCCTTTTTGTAAATTGTGTTT
This sequence comes from Helianthus tuberosus, assembly GCA_030545235.1. NCBI lineage: Eukaryota > Viridiplantae > Streptophyta > Magnoliopsida > Asterales > Asteraceae > Helianthus > Helianthus tuberosus. Next base: position 24,734,507 of record CM060431.1, read on the forward strand.
ACAAAACCTCACACAATTAATTATATATTAAGCAGTTATTGAGTATTTGTAACGATACGATTATCGTCGGTATATTGGGGTTTTGTATACAAAATTTGTTACTGGAGGGGTAACATTTCCACAAGTCAGGTCTGACAGTACCGCGGGTGGTAATTGGTATGACTTGGAAACAAATGTAATTGCGAGATCGCCGTCAATACTGTACAATGGATTTTACTTAAACTTGATTAAACTGGGATTCACTCACCAGTATTTTCCACTGACAAAATGTTTTTAAATGCGTTTCAGGTAACAAAATGTGAAAGCCAAATAGAAGCCAGCTGGACAGCACTGAAGGCTTGGAAAAAAGGCAATAAAGTTACCTAAAAAGAAATAGATGTTTTATTAAATAAAATAGGATTTATTCCTATGAAAATACGTGTACTTAAAACTTGGGTTTTATCCCATGTGTTTAATGTTATGAAAATGTGGTATTCTACTCTGATCAAATATTTCCTAACTATGGTCCTAATGAAAATTCCGCTGCTAAATTAGACAATACGCGATACCACCAAAACTGGCTTGCGGCCACCCGTTCCTGTAATTGAATAGGGGGACGGGGGTTGCGACAGAAGGTGGTATCAGAGCTAAGCCACTGATTCAGCCACAGAAGTGTTCTGCTGACATCAAAATTCAAATTGTTAGGAAATAAATTACGGGAATACGTGCATAATTGTATTGTTATGTGTTATTTGACTATTTGTTTGTTTACAGTATGAGCGACCAAGGACCATCTGACGCGTACCGTCAATTGTCTGGTTCGCCTAGAAGCGAAGGTTCCTCTTCTCAGCCTGCCCTCTCAGGGTACTCTGCTGATACGGAAGAAGGAATATTCGTGTTTAAGGCTCAGTCCGAGAAGCCATTCCCTCAGAAAAAGAGAGGATGGTTCAGTCGAGGGGCACATGAGCGTAGGAAGCGTATGAAAAAGTTACAAGACCAGAGAGTACTAGCAGCAGCTAAAAGAGAAACCGATGCTTATGCCCAGGAAATGATTAATAGGGGTATAGCCAATATCCATATCTTAGCAACCACTGCAGCTGACCCTAACCTGGAACAAATGATAGCACCCCAACCCCAATCACCAATTCCTGACCAACCGATGGAGATAAAAAACCCTGAAAATCAAGTAGAAATGCATGATTTTAATCCGGAGGAAATACCTAGGGTACCCGCACCAAATCCCTTAAACCCAAATTACGACCCGTGGTGGGATGACAACAGGGACTATGTGCAACGTTACCCGATACACGAAGACATACCCATGTCGAACCTAGGAGCCTACCCAGGGTTAGATCCTCTAGATCCCTATTACGATAATGATGTATTCATTAGGGAGATTCTAGAAAATCCTTACCCATACCAGGCCCCTACACCTCCGTACCAGGATCCCGCACCCCAGTTTCCAAACCCAGTCCTAGAACCTGCACCCCCAATGAGTGAAGAAAACGTACAATAACTTAGGACATTTGGTGAGAAAATTTTAGAGAGTAGTGAAAGAATGCAACAGGTGGGAGAGCGACTCGTCTAGAAGTACGACGAGCGCAATATGGATTTCTGGATGAATCCATATCCATGAATGTGATGGTGGAGACGGTAGTAATAATAATAATATTAATAAAATAATATAATATGTGTGTATGTGTATGAAAAAAAAACTACGGATGCCTATTATTAGTAGTGTAACTTTAAATTTCAGTCGGTATTGTAATCTTAATTTCAGTACTGGTGTGTAATAGATGCATATTATATAAAAATAGAGTAAGTCGCAATGATCGACGCTTTTGACCAAAACGCGTGTCATGTGATTGGCTATATTAAATATTATTTTGTGATATTAATACGTGGTAAATGTTTAAAATTCAGATGGCCGACGAAGGAAATCAAGAAAATCTGAATAACGATAACCAGAGTAACATTAACTTGGTTAATGAGAATCCAAGCAGCAATAACAATGGAAACCAAATGGATAATAGTGTCATCCAACACATAGTGGCACAAGGAATTATAGATGCAATGCCATTTATTCTCCAAACTGTTAAGGAAGCAGATAATAAAAGTAAACATAGCAGTAAGCGACCAATTGAACCTGAACACAGCGTGAACAATGGACCCGTACTTCAAGTGCCCATTCCCAAAAGAAGAAGAACCATGCCTTATGGTTGTTCTTACAAAGAATTCTGGTCCTGCAAACCAATAGAATTCTCGGGCAATGAAGGACCCATTGCAGCTTTACGCTGGATAGAAAAGACTGAGGTTGTTTTAAAAATAAGCAAGTGTGCTGAAGAAGACAAGATAATGTTTGCTTCTAAACTGTTTAAGAACTCAACCTTAGAATGGTGGAACACTATCCTCCAGTCAAGAGGAAGCGATAGGATTTACAACATGGAATGGGAAGAATTTAAGAATATGGTAGAAAGAAAATTCTGCCCTCCCAATGAAAAGGAACAGATAGCAAATAAGTTCCTAAATCTTAAATGACCGGGGTAAATACTAAGGGGTATACTACCACATTCTTTGAATATGCTAGAATAGTACCAACCCTTGCATCACCTGAACCGGTATTAATCTCCCGATACATCTGGGGGTTAATTGGAGAGATTAAACATGTAGTCAAGGTAGCTAGACCCCAAACTATAGAAGAAGTTGTAGAACTAGCAAATACCTTAACAGATGAGTTAATTCGTACTAGAGAAGAAGACTAGAGGAGAAACCTAGCTCAAAGACTTACCCAAGAATTCCGTTCTGGGAATTCTAACCGTAGGAATATAGGTTTTACCTCTGCACCATACTGCAAGGTCTGCAAGAAAAAGCATTCGGAAAAATGCTCCACTCACTGCAATTTCTGCAAGGCACCAGGACATAAGGAAGAAGATTGCAGGAGAAAATCCAGTAATGGACTATGCTTCAACTGTGGAGAAAAAGGTCACATCAAGCCGAACTGTCCGAAACTAGCTCCAGCTGCGAATAATAAGAACACTAAAAATGCTAGAGCATTTGTTCTAACTGCAGATGAAGCCAAAATGATTCCGGACGTAATAGCCGGTACGTTTTTAGTTAATGATGTTTTTGCTAAAGTATTATTTGAATCTGGTGCAAACCAAAGTTTTATTAATACTTCATTTTGCAAACTTCTTAATCAACCATTAACTAAACTCTCACAAGAATGTCTAGTCGAGACAGCGAATGGAGAAATGGTTAGGATTTCTGAAATCTTGCAGGGAGCAAGAATAGAATTTTTAAACCAAAAGTATATTGCAAATCTTTACCCAATGAATCTGGCAGGATTTGATATCGTATTAGGAATCGATTGGTTAACAGCCAATAAAGATAATATTTTATGTGATCAATAGTCAATTCAAGTAAATTCACCAAAGGGTGAAAAGATCACAATTAAAGGAGATAAGCCCTCTAGATCCACTAAATTCATCTCTGTGATGAAAACGTCAAGCTATATAAGAAAAGGGTCTATAGTGTATTTGATTTCTATAATCACTAACACTAAAGGAAAAGAACTAAAAGACATTCCAGTAGTGTCTCAGTTTTCGGATGTATTTCCAGAAGAATTGCCAGGACTACCACCAGACAGATAAGTTGAATTCAGAATCCATCTGCTACCTGGAATAGCACTAATTGCCAAAGCACCTTACCGTTTGGCACCCGCCGAAATGCAGGAACTGAAGAAACAATTAGACGAATTATTAGAGAAGGGATTCATACAGCCAAGCTCATCGCCTTGGGGAGCACCGATTTTATTCGTTAAAAAGAAGGACGGGTCAATGCGTATGTGCATTGACTACCGTGAATTAAACAAGGTCACGATTAAGAACCGGTACCCATTACCGAGAATTGATGATCTGTTTGATCAACTTCAAGGAGCTCGATTTTTCTCTAAAATCTATTTGAGGTCAGGATATCATCAATTAAAGGTACAGGAAGAGGACATTCCTAAAACCGCATTTAGAACAAGGTATGGCCATTATGAATTTACCGTCATGCCATTTGGTTTAACCAATGCCCCAGCCACATTTATGGACATGATGAACCGAATATGTAAGCCATATTTGGATAAATTCATAATTGTCTTTATAGATGATATTCTCATTTATTCTAAAAGTAAAGAGGAACATGCAAAGCATTTGCACGCACTTTTAAGTCTATTAAGAAAGGAAAAGTTCTACGCTAAATTTTCAAAGTGCGAGTTTTGGTTAGAGCAAGTACAGTTTCTTGGACACTTAGTTAATCATGAAGGAATTCATGTAGATCCAACAAAGATCGAGGCGATTACCAAATGGAAAACCCCTGAGTCACCAATCGAAGTTAGAAGTTTCTTAGGATTGGCAGGCTATTATAGAAGATTTATTCGAGATTTTTCAAAGATAGCCATTCCTTTAACTAAGTTAAATTGTAAATCCATTAAGTTTGAATGGGGACCAAAGCAAGAAGAAGCCTTTAGAATTCTTAAGCAAAGATTAACCCATGCACCCATACTAGCGTTACCAGAAGGAACTGAAGACTTTGTAGTCTATTGTAACGCTTCTAAATTAGGTTATGGATGTGTGTTAATGCAACGCTAAAAGGTTATAGCTTACGCATCTAGACAACTTAAGAATCATGAAGAGAATTATTCAACCCATAATCTAGAATTAGGAGCTATAATTTTTGCCCTTAAAATTTGGAGACATTACCTTTATGGTATAAGTTTACCATATTTACCGATCATAAGAGTTTAAGATATGTTTTTGGGCAAAAAGAATTGAATATAAGACAAAGACGCTGGATGGAGATGCTTAGTGATTATGATTGTGATATCCAGTATCATGAAGGAAAAGCAAATGTAGTGGCCGATGCTTTAAGTCGAAAGTATCACGAAAAGCCAAAAAGGGTACGTTCTCTTAAATTAAATCTGCAACTAAATTTAAATGATCAGATAAGAGAAGCACAAGAATTAGTAATCAAGGAGGATACTGAAAAATTAAAAGGTATGATTAAGGAATTAGAACAAGGAACAGATGGAATTTGGAGATTCCATGAAAAGAGAATGTGGATACCTAAATTAGGAAACCTACGTCATCGTATATTAGAAGAAGCCCATAAGACTAAGTATACGATGCATCCAGGAAGTGATAAGATGTACCAGGATTTAAGAAAGAATTTCTAGTGGATAGGAATGAAAAAGGACATAGCAACCTATGTTTCTAAATGTTTAACTTGCTCACAAGTTAAAGCTGAATACCAGAAACCCTCAGGTTTGTTACAACAGTTAGAAATGCCAGTGTGGAAATGGGAAATGATAACAATGGATTTTGTTACCAAATTACCCAAAACAAGAAAAGGCAATGACACAATCTGGGTGATTGTAGATAGGCTAATCAAGTCAGCTCATTTCCTACCAATGAAAGAAACGTTCAGTATGGAACAGCTAGCTAAATTGTATGTAAATGAAATTGTTTCTTTACGTGGAATACCTTTATCAATTGTTTCTGATAGGGATAGCCATTTTACCTCTCATTTTTGGTCAAGTTTTCAAAAAGCAATGGGAACCAAGTTGAATCTAAGCACCGCTTATCATCCTCAAACGGACAGACAAAGCGAAAGGATAATTCAGACGATGGAAGACATGCTTAGAGCTTGTGTAATTGATTTCAGAGGAAATTAGGACGATCACTTACCTATAATAGAATTTTCTTATAATAATAGTTATCACACAAGTGTCAATGCTGCACCATTCGAAGCACTTTATGGACGAAAGTGCCGAACCCCAGTCTGTTGGGCATAAATTGGGGAAAAGCAACTATCTGAACCTGAGATAGTGCAAGAAACAACCGACAAGATTATTCAAGTCAAGGAATGACTGAAAGTAGCACGTTATCGACAGAAGAGCTATGCTGATAATCGACGCAAACCATTGGAATTTCAAGTAGGAGATAAAGTACTATTAAAAGTCTCTCCTTGGAAAGGAGTGGTAAGATTCATCAAAAGAGGAAAGCTAAGTCCCAGGTATGTTGGACCTTTTGAGATTGTTAGAAGAATAGGACATGTAGCCTATCAGCTACAACTGCCAGAGGAAATGGCAGGAATACATGATGTATTTCATGTATCTAATCTCAAGAAATGCCTAGCTGATGAATCACTTGTAGTACCTCTTAAGGATACAGAGGTAAATGAACAACTCAAGTTTGTAGAAAGGCCTCTACAGATTGAACACAGGAAAGTCAAGAACCTCAAGCACAAGAGATTAGTTCTAGTCAAAGTGAAGTGGGACTCCAAAAGAGGACCTGAGTATACATGGGAGCTTGAATCGGAAATGCAAAGGAAATATCCACACCTATTCCAGTAGATCTCGAGGACGAGCTCTAAAATAAGGTGCGGAGGATACAACAACCCTAAAGAAATCGACACCCTTGAATTATTTTTGACACCCTAAAAAATTTAAAATATCCCAATGTGTCCTAAAATACACCCCATACATGAAAACGGACCCCGAATACCTTAAATATTATTAAAAATAATTAAAAACCAATTTTTGGGGTTTGCCGCTGGCCGCGTAGACCCCTTAGGGATCTTACGCGGGCCGCTAGAGATCAAAAGTGTGGAACAGCCGGTGCTGCCACGTGGCCCAACACATGTCGACCCTATATGCTGACCCGGATCACCTACGCTGTTGACCTTCGTTGACGCGGGCCGCGTAGCCCTTTGCTATACCTTACGCGGGCCGCGTAAAAGTCGAAGTGAAGCCCTATAAGTAGAGGGCATCGAATCTTCAGTCTGCTCGTTCATTTTCATTCTCAATCTCGAATTTCTATAGTGTAGACACAATACTCGGGTATAATACCCCCCTAAATAACAAAGTCCTGCTCTGTTGTAAGTATCATAACCCCTGGATACGTATTAGATACTCTGCCCGATTGATCTAGGGTTCCGTAACGGCTGTCGTGGTTCTGCCCGATGTAGTCGTTGGAATGCCGTCTCGGGGAGGGTATTACTAATGTTAAAATGGGTTATTATACTAACACGCGTGCATTTGTGTAAATTATAAATTGTCACCAGGAAACCCTAAAGGATAATCTAAGACAGCAATGTGAGTAATCTCCTTTTTGTAAATTGTGTTTACAAAACCTCACACAATTCATTATATATTAAGCAGTTATTGAGTATTTGTAAGGATACAATTATCGTCGGTATGTTGGGGTTTTGTATACAAAATTTGTTACTGGAGGGGTAACATTTCCACAAGTCTGGTCTGACAGTACTGCGGGTGGTAATTGGTATGACTTGGAAACAAATGTAATTGCGAGATCGCCGTCAATACTGTACAATGGATTTTACTTAAACTTGATTAAATTGGGTTTCACTCACCAGTATTTTCCACTGAAAAAATGTTTTTAAACGCGTTTTAGGTAACAAAATGTGAAAGCCAAATAGAAGCTAGCTGGACAGCACTGAAGGCTTGGAAAAGCGGCAATAAAGTTACCTAAAAAGAAATAGATGTTTTATTAAATAAAATAGGATTTATTCCTATGAAAATACGTGTACTTAAAACTTGGGTTTTATCCCATGTGTTTAATGTTATGAAAATGTGGTATTTTACTCTAATCAAATATTTCCTAACTACGGTCCTGATGAAAATTCCGCTACCAAATTAGACAATACGCGATACCACCGAAACTGGCTCGTGGCCGCCCATTCCTGTAATTGAATAGGGGGACGGGGGTTGCGACAAAATTCGGTCGAGATAGTGAAAAATACCATTCGGTTTATTCATTAGTTGGTCTTCGTTTCAAATAATCCTTTCTTCCTTCAATGTGTTCTTGGTGAAACAGGCGTGTTGAGCGTCGCGGATGAATACTTCGAGGTCGAGTTGGGCTTGAACATTACGAAGACTATGTAAATAGCTTCGTCGGCTAAAAGCGTCGGTAACGACATTTGCCTTGCCTGGGTAGTAGCGAATCTCACAGTCGTAGTCGTTGAGAAGTTCGACCCATCTGCGTTGGCGCATATTCAGTTCTTTCTAGTTTAAGATGTGTTGTAGGCTCTTATGGTCGGTGAAGACCATACACTTGGTACCATACAGGTAGTGTCACCAAATCTTTAACGTAAAAACAACTGCACCGAGTTCGAGATCGTGGGTTGTGTAGTTCTTCTCGTGGACTTTGAGTTGGCGAGACGCGTATGCGATTACCTTGTCTCGTTGCATGAGGACACAACCAAGACCTAGGTTAGAGGCATCGCAATAAACAATAAAATCGTCGTTTCCATCGGGTAGAGCGAGCACGGGAGCATTGCAAAGAATACGCTTAAGAGTTTGAAAGGCATCCTCTTGTTCAGTTCCCCAAACAAAAGTCTTGTTTTTATGCGTAAGAGAGGTGAGAGGAATGGCGATTTTAGAGAAATCAGCGATAAATCGGCGGTAATAACCTGCCAATTCAAGAAAAGAACGAACTTTGGACGGAGTTTTCGGTGTAATCCAACTCTTAACTGCTACAATCTTCGCGGGATCGACGTGAATACCTTGACTGTTGACGATGTGACCGAGGAATTGAACCTCCTCAAGGAAAAATTCACACTTGGAGAACTTGGCATAGAGGCGATTTCCTTGGAGAAGCTCAAGAACTAAACGGAGATGTTGTGCGTGTTTGGCTTTCGAATTTGAATAGATAAGGATATCATCGTTAAACACGATGACAAAGCGATCAAGAAAGGGTTTACACACGTGATTCATCAAATCCATGAAGACCGCGGGTGCGTTGGTAAGTCCAAAGGATATGACCACGAATTCGTAATGGCCATAACGAGTGCGAAAAGCGGTTTTCGGTATATCCTGTTCCTGAATACGTAGTTGATGATAACCAGAGCATAGATCGATTTTAGAAAAACACGTAGTGCCTTGCAATTGATCAAGTAAATCGTCGTTTCGGGGTAAAAGATAGCGATTCTTGATAGTAAGCTTATTGAGTTCCCTATAATCGATGCACATTCGAAACGATCAATCCTTCTTCTTTACGAAAAGGACAGGTGAGCCCCATGGAGATGTGGTAAGACGTATGAAGCCTTTATCAAGTAATTCATGGAGTTGACTAGAAAGTTCACGCATTTCAGACGGTGCGAGGCGATAAGGGGCTTTAGCGACAAGGTTAGCTCTAGGAATAAGGTCGATATGAAAATCGATATCACGAGTGGGAGGTAGACCTGGTAATTCGTCAGGAAAACATTAGGAAAATCACGAACCACAAGTACCTTTTCCATTGATTTCTTTTCCTTCTCCACTACTACAATGTGTGCCAAGAAAGCCATGTATTCCTTTCGGAGATACTTGCTTGCTTGAATGCACGACATGAGTTTCAGTTCGTTCGAAGATACTTCGCCATAGACACATAGTTGATCATCATTTGAAAGAGAGAAACGGATCATCTTTTCGAAACAAACAACTTCAGGATGATTTTCACGAAGAAAATCCATGCCTACTGTGATATCGAAACTACCAAGTTGCATTGGGATGAGATCGATCGGGAAAACGTGATTCTTGAGCTCAAGAGTACAATCACGGAGAACAGAACTAACAGTGACGGTTCTTCCGATGGAGATTTCTACGTTGAATGTCGTTGGGAGGTTAGCGTGTTTACGGTTTAGGAGCTTTTCAAATTCAAACCACACAAAACAGTTATCGGCTCCAGTATCAAATAAACACGAAGCATAAATACCGTTAAAAAGGAACGTACCGTTGACAATATTGTTGTCAGTCTGAGCCTAGCGGACGTTGATGTTGAAAGTTCTTTTGTGGGCTGCTTGCTGCTGCTGCTGTTGTTGCTGCTGCGGTGGTTGTGGCTGACGCTTTCTTGTTTCACCACACGATTTGGGCAGACGTTAGCAAAGTGATTAGGGTTACCACAAGAGTAGCAAGCTCGTGCATGAGCATCGGGTGTAGGAGCTGCTTGGTTACCCTGGATAGCAAGAGGTTGAGCTGGTGGTGCTGAAGGAGCTTGAACTTGAGCTTGTTAATGTGGGCCTGAACGGCAGTGAGAAATGTAATGAATATACATATTGCAGTTTGCACAGAAATGGCAATTAACCCCAGCTGGGTGATGATGAGTGCAAGTTGGGCATAGGGGATGAACACCAGTGTACGCACGCTTAGCAGGCGGTGCGTTGGTGTTAGGAGCATGGCGATTCTGGTTCTGGTTGGGTTGTATAGGAACAGCATTGAGAGGAGCTGTAACACCTCAAAATTTCATGTCCAATAATGTATTGACACGTGTCATAAGCTTTGAACGTGTGAAAGAATACTCTAGAGGGACTAAAGTTGACAAACAAGGAAAGTATGTGAATATAAGGTTTCAAAATGTCAACAAGGGATAAATATACTTTACAATAACCCTACATAATGTTTATACCCTTAAACGAATGAATCATGGATCATACGAAGCTAATTGTGAAAGAAAGTGAGAGATTACAAACTACAAGGGTTAAATGTGTCAACATGTTTAAGGTATACCTCTGAGTGACCTTTTAGCAAACCTGAAGCCTTGTAACGATTAATTATGCTCACTAGAATGCATGATAAAAATTTCACCAAGTTTCGTTATCGTATGAGAAAGTTATGATAAAATTCGTATACGAGGGGTTAAAAGCGTCAACGTTGAAATTTATGACTTTTTCGGGTGATCAAAAGTTAATCAAGGGCTTCACAAAGATTGGTTATGTCTTGGAGTCCTTAGAAATCAATTTAGAGGGCTCATAGTGCAAAAAGAAAGGTTGAAACAACTTTTGGAAGGACCAAGGACTAAAAGTGCAAAAGCTGAAAACTTGTTAACCTGTTCTGCATAGCCACACGGGCCGCGTAAGGTCAGGCAGGACCCTTACGCGGGCCGCCTCGGCCTCCCAGATATAGAAAACACTGACAGGTGTCTGTCCAGCCATGTTTACCGACTTAGATTGATTGTTTTGCTTACCATGGGCTGTCCAAACTGGTTTTTAGAGTATAGGGACACTTGGGATGCATCAAGGATCACTTATAGACTTGCTTGGTATGATCTAGTGAGATTAAACTCACTATATAAAGGCCACATTGTTGCAATTTTGATCACTCATTCCATACTTCACTCCTGAGGATTTCTGGAGCTCAAGACCACCTCCTAAGCATCACTAGTCGTGCATTGGACCTTGGTAAGCTTCCTTACCCTTCCTTAATCATTTTTACTTAGTTAATTAGCTTAAAGTCAAATCGTCGTAATTTTGGTTTGACTTAATGATTAATCACTAACGGTCCAGTGATTAGTCAAATTGAAAGTAGTTATAAGTTGGTATTTATGTGGGCATTAAACCCTTAAAAGGGCACCCTCTGAATTCCACTCTAACTAGGTCAAATGTCGGGTCAAACTTAATCCGAAAAAGTCAACAGAATCTTAATTTCTGAATTAACACATATTTAGCAATGTAGAAGACGTGTAACCTGTTTTGCCACTCTTATAACTTGGTAATTAATGCAAGAACATGTCTAAGCATGTCCGACCCGAAAATTTTCAGTTTGGGACCGATTCGGAACCGAAAGTCGGGTAAATTGACCATTTCTTTGACTTTCAGTTCTGACCCATATTAGCATGATTTATAAATGGCTTAGAGCTTCATTAGGACCGGGTTATATGATAGGATAACCCTTTGTGATTGACTCATTGATTGTCCGATTCATTTACACGTTTCCGTTAATTGCTTAATGTTGACCATAATGCCCATTTGACCTTAAAACGAGAATTTTGGAAATATGAGAGGACAATAATCTTTGTTACTGATTTATAAACATGTCCCTAAAATTTCACATCAGTTGGAGGTCTAGATTAGGAGTTATGTTGGAGGTCTAGATTAGGAGTTATGCTCAATAGCGTAATTAGAAGGCCTTTTATTAATTAAACGGCGTAATTAGCATAAAGCCTATCTAAACCCAATTTATGCCACCAAACCTTTTAGCCACTGATGTAATATAATATTTTGGGATTTTTGAAGATTTTTAATTATTTTTAAACTGATCATAGCCTAAGGTTATTGCCTCGATTCGATAAGTACCGATTATACCCTTTTCGTTTATAAAATGAGTTTTACACGACATGTTGATACCAAATCTTTTGCCACTGATTTTATATGATAAATGAAGTATTTTGAACTTTATAACCTGATCAGAAAACTAAGATTCCTGTTATAACCCGGAAATCGCTTTAAACGACTATTTACGCGTATTAAACACATAGTATGGATTTAAAAACCATTTTGTCATATAAGACTTATCACCAACTGATATAACCTATTAAATTAATTTGTTTTACTGATTATTTCAGACCCGAATCTCAGAATTATAATTAATCTCTTTTATAATCTTTTAAATGACCAAAATACCCCTACGGGGCTTAATTTGAGATTAAACACGTTTTGGGCATAATGGAAGGTATCCTACTGATATCACAACATATTTAAAGCATATTAACTTAGGAAACCTGTTCGTGACTCTTTCGGTTACCCGTTATGCGTTATTCGCGTTCGGTTCGGTTTATGTAACTAGTTTGCATAAATTAGCCGAAACGGGCCGAACCTTATCATTTTTATCTCAAAATCCATAATGTGTTTAGTTTACCCATATTATACAAGTCTTCAAACTTGTCGGGTCTAAATCACATTCTATTCTGGTCTTCGCTTAATCATGCGTTCGAACCGTAGCTTCCTTTAAAACTAACCGGTCTAAGTTTATGCTTAATTAAAGACCCGTTAGGATTCTAATAGGTTATTATAAACCTTCGTTCCAGAATATGAGACCCGGTAAAAGCTACGTGCACTTGCTTGTTGTGATTATTACTTGCAAAGGTAAATACTTTTAACTTATTTTCCCTATACGGGCTTGGGGTATGGTATATAAAATACCGCTTGGTCGGGCATTGAATCTTTAATCGAATGGAGGTTAATTCATTGAAATTACACGTTTAAATTGTTTTGTTGCTTAAAGCCTTTGGGGGGTTAATGACCATGTCCCGGATATCCTTGGCATCATTTTACGAAATGGCCACGACCTAAGCACAGGGTGTAGTTTAGCGTTTAACCCACCTTAGACGAGATTCGATTATATCGGGTTTTGATAATAGTTTAGCGTTTAACCCACATACTTACTATTATTATTAGGTAAAGCATAGGATCACGTAGTCACATAACACATAGGCACATAAGCACATAAGCAGATAAGTACATACGCACATAGTCCACGTAAGCACATATTTTGCACATATTCACCTATCTTTCAAGTTGCGATGCGCGTTCGAGTGCTGCGAGTCGATAGCGAGTAGCGTAAGCGAGTAGTGTAAGCGAATAGCATAGCGTACATCAGCAAGTACCACATCGAGTGAGAGTTCTTAGTTTGTCGGCGATTTGTTAGCGTTTTTAGTTGATGATAGCCGCGCGAGTTGTGCGCCTTTAGTAAAGCGAAGAGCGAAAAGCGAATAAATTTCCAAAATCGAAGCATATAAACATATGAACACATAAAGTCGATAAATCATGAAATCAGCGGCTGCGGGCTCAGAATCGAAACAGAGTACCTTGGGTGTTAGGCATCGACTACCCAAAGTGATTCGACTATCCTCAACGAGATCGAGTACACGCTTTGGCCTAATAGACTATGCTCTCGCTGTAACACAGTGATTGGCACTCATCCTTTCGGTTACTACGTGACCCGGGTCGTCAGAACCCATCGAGACTTTGGTGAGAGTTTTGTAAAATCAATATAGGGAGTGGAATAGGTCATTAAGGTACGGGTTTCACCCCTAACTTCACAAGTTCATCCCTGAAAGTGTGGTAAAACATCTCTTTCTCGTGGTTTATACCGTGATGAGAGTAAAAATATGCGTAGAGTGAGTGACTTTATCAAGAGTTCTTGGTTTTCACACCAAATCTCGACTCAATCACTCATTAGTGTTATACGAGTGTTTTCAAAAATGTGTGTGTTGTGTCAGCCTTAGGAAAGGCAGATAGTATTTCAGCCTTAGGAAATTTCGGCTAATTCGTGCGGGGCTGTAGTATATGGTCCGTACGAAGATGTAGTTTTAGTGAGTTGGAGATATAGAGTAAAGAGTGAGTTCGTATGAAACCCCTACTGGGCTCGTGTGAACGGTCTGTTGGTACTTAGACTATAGACTAGGTCAAGCCAAAGACTCGATCTAATTCCCTATAGTCATGGCTCTGATACCAATCTGTCACACCCGACCGATGGCGGAATCATCGGGGCATGGCACTGAGCGAAACAGGTTGTTCAAGAGAATCCATAACAACTATTAATGACAATATATTTAACAATAATGTCCCATACCATTAACATATAAAGCAAAAACAGTCATCACAGATATAAGTCTCAAAAACAAAGCATTGTTCCGACAACTCAGATTTTTATTATGGGTTTCTAGACTTCCTACTTGTTTCATCACAGCAAGCTTAGCATCCTATCAACCTGTCACATACGTTAAAATAAAGTCAATACATGAAATGTAAAGGTGATTACACAAGTTTGAATAGCATATAGTATAGAAAGTGTTTACGCATAACCAACATGTATCACGTAACGGGCGATGTAAGTAACTATCAAAACTATGTTCACACTTAACCACGAGACTGCATTGTGTTGTATGCGCGACACATGTTCACCACTGCGAACACGTGAAGTAAAGTAAAGTGATCCCTAGCAACCCCCGTCCATGACAGGTGCTGAGTCCAAACTATAGTACTATCGTTGCTAGAGGCGGTACCGTGTAACATTGTGTAGGATCGTTGTGTGACCCAAACGAGTCGATCAGAAGAGATCTCGTCCAATACGAAAGGCGGAAACAGACATATCGGAGTTATTTCAGCTGATTTGCACTTAGATTCACTTAAACTGTCTCTTGTATTGAGATCAGATCGTTTTACAATGCTGGAGACACTTCGGCAGAGCTTCGCTACCGGAATCGAAACGTTACAAATGAATTGAACAAGGCACCTATTTATAGGCAATGCCCAATTCGCACGAGATAGGTCACACAAAATGGACTTCCCATTTCGTGCGAAATGGCCACAATCATCCATTTCGTGCAAAATGGCCTATCCTACATGTTTCTCTATTTTCTCGTACTACATGCCCTGATCTATCTAATCTATTACAAGACTCGATACAAGACGAAGTCGACAGACTTATGCACCAACAGACTCCCCCTTGGATGTTGACGAAGTCTTCAGTGTCGAGTCTTTGGTATGTCAACTCTTCAGTCTTTATCAGTCTTCTTGCTCTCTCCAAAATATTCTCCATTGTAAGCATCCTCAATCAATCTCTTTCTCTTCTTCTCTCTCTCTTTTCCAAAATCTCAATCTGTCTCTATCTTCTCTTGATCAGATCTCTTGATTCTTTAAGTTCTTTAGCATCAGCAGCTTGCGTGGACAACAGGATTCAAATATGGCTCTCTACCATTCAAACTCCTCCTTGAATGTTGATCCATAATCTGTATCTGGCTCTTATGTCTTCAGACTCCTCCTTTCGATAAGTTGGGATCGCAGTCTGGAATTGCTCTTGGATCAGGAACCTGGCTCAAAATCTGCATAACTTCATGCTAAAAGTTCACAGGGATCGGAAACTGGCTTTCGCATATCTTCAGAAGTTGAAACCTTGCTGCTTCTGCCTGCACAATCTCTACCTCAAAATAAATTTCACAAATTTAACAATTTGACAAATTTAGAAATCACTGGTAGATATCATTCAACAACAACACTCTTACTTTGAAGTAAATTTATGTATAACAATTTTCATTTCAAAATCAACTCTCCCAACCCTTTTTTCGTCATGTATAGCACTCGGATTTTTGAAAATCAGCTTTCCAACATCAGTTGTCGAAAATAAGATGAAATAAAATCTTTTTGATTTTTCAAAATTTTATACTAAAACACAATCTTGTTGGGTTTTGTTTTTAATGAAAAGCAGTAAAGAAATATTTACATACAATATTTTTGTGAGTTTGTGTAAGAGGATCATATCAGTTTTTGACAAATCACTAACACCGTTAAGCTTTAAACATTTTAAGTTCTAAAGATTCACGTAGATTGTAAGTATACTGATCCACTTAAATTTTCACACAAATTTCAATTGTTTCGAGATACGAGATTAGTGTTTTAATGGACTTAAACTTATTCACGTGACCCACCTCAGAATATACTCCCGTATCCAGACTTGTAGGTCCACCCGGAGGATCGAGTAACCTCTATTCCCTGTTTTCCGACAAACCCGAGAGTGCGGAATCCAAACGGGTAAGTTAAACCAAGTTACGAACACGTAAGACACAAGATTCAACGATTAACACTCAATGTATTAATGTAGAAACGGTTA
The DNA here is from genome assembly GCA_030545235.1 of Helianthus tuberosus. Taxonomy (NCBI): domain Eukaryota; kingdom Viridiplantae; phylum Streptophyta; class Magnoliopsida; order Asterales; family Asteraceae; genus Helianthus; species Helianthus tuberosus. Next base: position 24,750,915 of record CM060431.1, read on the forward strand.
CAATACGGTGTTTACAAATGGTCTCTGTAAACTCTCAGTGTGTGTGTTACAATGTGTTCGCTCGCAAATCTATTCAGACTTGTCTAAGTGTTTCTGTCTGTTGTCTGGGCTTATATAGTACCACAGTGACGAAAACCAGTGGCCCACGAAATCACGTCAACGAAATCCAAGATCTGGACGAAATCAGGTGATTTCGTCACCTATGGGATTTCGCCAAAGTGTTTTCACCACAAGGGTGATTTCACCAACAAGTGATTTCATCACTTGTTTGGCTTTCTGATTTCGTCCCACATAGACTTGGGCCATGGGCTATTGTCACTTGGGCTTCTTCAATGGATGGGCCAAACAAACAATGGGTTACACAGACAAACAACTAGTAAACATAATCTAAATGCAAACTGCACAACACAGTTGCATTTACATCGAACTTTACAAAGTAACTAGTATACCGAGTCAAGACAGGAGGTTGTCTTGACTACGGCCTTCACTTAGTAGCCGAGTCGAACCGAGCTGAGCCGTATCCACAAAATATGTATCAACAAACTCCCCCTTGGATGCTGCTCGCGAGGTTCGTAATCTCGATCTCCATCTCTTGATGGTTCATTTTCTCAGAAAGGATCTTCAAAGTCTTCACGTGACACAATCAGGGAGTGTATCAACAAACTCCCCCTTGGACGATGCTCGTGAATCTTTTGAACTTCAAAACTTTAGATCCTTGTGGTGTAATTAAGTTGCGTAAATGTGCAGGTGCTCCAGACAGATGTTGATTGTCAAACCAAGGAGTGGAGCAGCCTGGCACCAGAGGTGGAGGATCCTTGGAACTGAAATCAGGGAGTTTGTTTGTTTTCTGTAAATAAATAAACCATATTTGCAAAACCCTAAAAATCAGAAAAATTTAAAAACAAAAATATATTTTTAATCTTGTTAAAAATTGAAAAAAATATGTTTATTTTTAAATTTGTCAAAAATTAAAAAATTTTCAAAAATATGTTGATTAAATATGTCGAAACCCTCACGGCTGAACAAACATGATTATTTCACAATTGAAAATGGTTTTAACATTGTTAAAAATCAATGTGTTGTAAATTGGGGGTACTTTCTGCTTTACATGTTATATGCTTTAACAAAGCATGAGATGTAGAATGGATGGCGAGACAAAGCTATTTGCATCGGGTTGTTAAATTTTCTTAAATGTTTTGGATTTCCGGGGGAGTAAAAATTTTTTAGAAAATACAAAAACATTTGAAAATATGAAAAAGCCAAAAACAATAGAAAAACAAAAAGTGTTCTGTGTAAAATGGGGAAATGATAGTACATCAGCAGACAATCACAGTACGCTAAAGAAATGGAAAGTCAAATGTGATAAACGGTTTCACTGATGATATACCAATAGGTTTTTACACATTTAGTAAATTGTTTTCGAGATATAAACCTAAATATCAATAGTTTACTTATCTCGTGGGGAACATCTCTCGGATATATGGGTAACCCCCGAAATCTTATTTGAGAGATTGCCTGATTCTGAGATACTAGGACTTTATACTGTTTGATATCTGGGGTATTATACCTGGTCTTCTGATATTGCAGAAGCAATGGCCTAGACTTCGTATAATACTTTATGCGTTTTAATAAAAGCTTTCCCTCTGCATAAAAACTGAGAAAATATCAAAATATATATATCAAGTGTAGTTGTAAAGAAGATCCCTAAGTGGGACACACATAAAGTCGAGCCTTCATCTCTTTGATTGAACGGTAGTTCATACCTGTTGGTGCACTAAATGTCTGTTTACTACGTTTTAATCAAGTCTTAGGTCTAGATGGTTAGAATTAGGGTTTACATGTAAAAGTATGTTTGTTAGCTTCAAACTGGTTCTTGCTTGTCAGCTTGAAACTGGTTCTTGCTTGTCAGCTTGAAACTGGTTATTGCTTGTTAGCTTGAAACTGATGTGTCATTTCAAGCTAACAGGCCAAGCCTATATATAGTTGGTGTGTGTGTCATTTGAAGCTAACAGAGGTCATAGTGTGAGAGACAAGGTGCTGTCAAAATTTCATCAGAATTCATTGTAAAGTCTCGCAATCAGTAATAGAAAGGAAGTAAAAAGGATACAAGCTGTTTGTGACTTGGTTTACTTTTATTCCGCCTTTGTAAACTGAGATGAACTACTTTTACTGACGTTTAGGGTCACGCAAACGGTCCAACAAGTGGTATCAGAGCTCAGGACAAGGAGTTCATACCATAGCAGCTTGATTTTACCGGATTTTCTCATTTCTACTTACTTCTTCTCATTCTTTTTCTGATTCGGACATAATTCATGGTTGAAATGGCCTGAAACTGACACATATCAAGCGAAATACATAGTTAACTAATCCTTGAAAGTTTCAAACTAAAATACGGATTAAAACTGACCAAAATACGTTTGACAGCTTGAAATTGTTCGTGAAATGATGACATCATAGGTCTGGTCGCTTGAAATACGCTGTCAGATTGAACCTGTTCGCTTAAAATAACTTGTGTATTTTCAAGCGAACTAAGATAAAGTGTGTTAGCTTGAAAGTGAGTTAGCTTGAAAGTGTGTTAGCTTGAAAGTGGTTAGCTTGAATTGTGAGTTCGCTTGAACAACACTGTTCGCTTGAACTTGCATTATCCAAGTTCGCTTGAACTTACATTATCAGTTTCGCTTGAAAATTGCTGATTCTACTTGAATTTATTTCATTTCAAGTGATTTCGTTTGAATCTGTCATTTTTTAAAACCAAGAACTTTCTAAGTATTTGTTGAATATTTCAGGTGATTGAAGATATACAAATTGTGAATTTCAAGAAACTGTTTGAAGATGTCGAGCAGCAGTGAATAAGTTTTTGATCATGATAAATGGTGGAGAAGAGATTATGTGAGATGGGAAATTGAAAAATACAGAGAACCATTTAAAGAAGCCCAGAGAGCCAAAAGATGGAATGACGAATTGGAATGTTACATGGATCCACGGGGTAATCCAGTTGTTGATCCATCAAAGGTGAATTTTGATGCAGTAACAAATTTGCTTCCAAGTCAAGCTACTTTCAACACAAGAAGGTTATCTGAAAAAGAATATTGGCCAGATTTGGTGAACAAAATCAAAGAATTTTGTGAAGCAAGTCTACCAAAGGTGGTAGAAATGAAGAAAAGAAAAGAAGAAGAGGTGAAAAAGATGGTTGAAGATTTGAAGAAGAAAGCTTTAGAGGAAGCCAAAGTGGAAGCAGTAAAAACTGAGAAAGGGAAAGAAGCTGTTACTGTAAAACAGCAGGTCTTTGAAGAAGTAATTTCAAAGAAAGAAGAATCTGAAAAGCCTGTATCTGTAAAATCTGAACCAGTGATTAAGAAAGAGATTGCAGAAGACACACCAGTCTTTGAAATTGTTCAGAAGGAGAAGAAACAGACTGAAGATATTCAAACTTTGAAAGATGAGAAGAAAGCTGATGATGAACAGATTTTAGAGTTGCGCTTGAACTGCGAAAAACTAAAATCTGAAAATGACAATCTTTTGAAGAATATTGAGAGTTTGTCATTAGAAAACAAAAATTTTTAAAAACTAGAAAATGATTTCAAAAGTCAAATAAAGATTTTAGAAGATGAGAGAGATATTTTTGGTAAAAATAATCTTGAAAAACATATTGAAATAAATTCTCATCTTCAGAAAATTATTCGGCTTGAAAATGAAGCTGAATTTGCTCGGAATAAAATTAATGAGCTTGAGAATAAATTGAAAGGTTTTGTGAATTCTACATCACATGTTTGTCCAAAACCGATCAATTCTGTTTCAATAAGTGACAATGTCACAAATTTTGACAAAGTCAACATTGAAGATTGTGATGACAAAGCTGATGATGAAAAAGAAAAGGAAAAGAAAAGAAAAATATTTTTAGATTTACAAGAAAAATTTAAAAATACTGTTATGCAATCTACTGAAACAGTTGAATGTTCTAAGCAAAAACCTGTTAAGAAGAGTGTAGAACAGAAACAAAAAGTTAAAAATTCAAAAAATTTTAAAAATGAATATAAAAGCTCATCAGTTCAGTCATCCAATCGTTATAAAAAATCACAAAAATTTGTAAATAAAAACTCACAAAATGATGGTAATAAGTGGTGCAGGTTTGACCACAGTGCTCAAAAGACAAATCCAGCATTGAAGAGGAGAAATGATTATCACCAAGCCAAACAATGTTATGATCTGAAGGTTTGGACTGACAGAAGTGGATGGTACGATAACAGAGTGTGCTATACCTGTGGTGTTAGAGGACACATTGCTGTTAACTGCCAGAATTGGAATTTTGAAACACGAAGATGCTATAATTGCCATATCAGAGGACATATTGCCAGAGATTGCCCAAGGAGATCGATGAGAAGATCAAGGGTTGAATCTCAGAGAACGATAAAGAAAGCAGTCAATGTCAAGCCCAAAGAACAGAAGGTTCTAGAACAGAAAGTGAAGCTTTTGCAGGGGCAAAAAGACAGACTGAGGAAAAAGAGGAAGAAGGCGAGAGAGTATTTGGAGAAGATTTTGTCTTCAGGTTCACCAGTTGGTTCGAATAAAAGTTCTGATGAATCAATTCACTCGACGGCAAAGTCAAGCAAATCGAATTCTTCAGATGCAAATCTGAGGACAAACAAGAAGAAAAAGAAAGTTATTGGCGATGAATCTGGCTCATCCAAGTCAGACAAGCCAAGTTCGGGCAATGAATCTGATTCCAAAAAATCAGATGAGCCACAAGTTGAGGTAAAAAAGGAAGAAACAGTTCCTTTAATGAATGATGAGAAATTTCCACCATTACGAGCTGCAAACCTAAAATCAAAAGGTGTTGATGCTGAAAAAATGTTTAATAGCAATATTAAACATATTTTTAGTAAGATGGCTAATGGTAAGGAAAAAGGAGTAAAAGAATTTTATGAAGAAAAGAGAAAAGCTCAAAATACACCCAAGGACAGTCAGGCTTGGGTGAAACTTTTCAAATAGAAAATTCTGACTTGCCGGAGCTTCCAGGTTGGTAAGTGTGAAGCAGGTATCTGCATCATTCTTGAGAAATTCACAGGATGGTAACTGTGATATTTCATCGTACAAGTGGTTAATCAAGGACATTAAGTTGTACTTGATTTTCTACAAGTGATAGTGGTGTATGACCTAATAATGTTAAATTTTCAAAATGGTTAAAAGAGAACAAGGTGATGTGATGATCCCGAACCCACAAGTGATGGGTAAACAAACTAATTTTTCCGGAAAAACCATTCTGATTAACACAAACTTAAGTGTTTTGAAATCATTATCGGAAAATAGTTTGTTGTAAGGGGGAGTTCTGATTGAATACGCCAAAACCCTCACGGCTGAACAAACATGATTAATTTCACAAGATTGAAAAACGGTTTTCAAACTGTAAAATATCAATGTGTTGTAAATCATGGGGGTACGTTATATTTTCTGCAAAACAGGACATAGTTAGCAGAAAATGGATGGTGAGACAAAGCTATCAGTGTTGGTTGTCAATTTTTTTAAAATGATTTTGCATTTTAGGGGGAGTAATGTTTGTTAGAAAAATACAAAAACATTTGAAAATTTGAAAAAGTCAAAAACATGATAAAATGAAAAAAATGAGTTTTTGCGTAAAAAGAGGAAATGATAGTACATCAGTAGACAGTTACAGTATGCTAAAGAAATGTAATGATTAAATAGCGTTAAACAGTCTCACTGATGATATGCCGATAGGTATTTATACATTTAGTAAACTTTTTCGGGATATAAACATAAATTCAAACTTGCTTATTTCGTGGGGAACACTACTTGGATATATAGGTAACCCCTGAAATCTCGTTTGAAGGACCCCTCTTTGTGAGATACTAGGTCTTTATGCTTAGTGATATCTGGGGTATTATCCCGGGACTTCTGATTTTGCGGAAGCAATGGCCTAGTCCCCGGAGAATACTTTCTGCATTGCTTGAAATATAGCGCCGCCCTCAGCAAATTGATGAAACAATAAAATTGATAGTCATTGTTGTTGTAATACAAAAGATCCTCTAAAGGGGACACACCGAAAAGTCGAGTCGTGATCTCTCTGCTGAACGGTAGTTCTGACCTGAGCTCTCACGGTTTCGTACTATAATTTATTCCCTTTACAGATATCATCTAGGTATACTCACCTATAAGACTGAATATTGGGATCTGGATACGGGAGTATATTCAAGAGGTGGGACACATGAATGAGTTTAAGTTCTTAAAACATCTAATTCGTATCCTGAATCAGTTGAAATTTGTGTGAAAATTTAAGTGGACAAGTATATCGACAATCTAAGTGAATTGTTTAATTCTTAATGTGTAACTAAGCTCAACGGTACTTGTGACTTGTCAAAAACTGATATGATCCTCTGACGTATATCCAAACAAAAATATTGTCTGTAAATATGTTTGTACATATTTCTTTACTGCTTTATATTTTCAGAAAATACAAAAAGATTTTTGATTCTGCTTTATTTTCGACAACCGATGTCTGAGTGCTGAGTTTCAAAATCTAAGTAAGCTGAGTGTGTTTTGGAAAATAAAACAAGTTCATTAATTTGAAACTTGAAACTTTTTATAAAAAATCAAAAACAGTTTGTGATATCTCCAAGGTCATTAGTTTGGACTTGGGTGATTAACTGTGAGGGATTTTGGATACTTAACATTGCCATATCTGTAAAGATTGTTGATAGGAGGAGTGATTTAGAAGGTTGAATTGCTAGGTTACGATTCCTGGTAGTCTAAAATGTTGTTACTTATGAATGTATGAGTGATTGCAGGTAAGAATCCAGACTACGATCCCAGAAGCTGAGTCTAAGGGGGAGTCTGAAGACAAGCTCAAAGCAAGGGGGAGTTTGTAAACCGAAAAGCAAGGTGACGATCCCTAAAGCACAGAAGCTTGATGAAAGGGGGAGCCTGAAGAAAGAAAGAGCCAGAGATAGATCCTGGAATAACATTTGAAGATAGAAGCTGATCAAAGAAGATAAAGATTGATAGGATGCTTGCATTGTTAGACAAATTTGGAAAGAGACAAAGACTAAAGACTTGACGCCGAAGACTTCGTCAACATCCAAGGGGGAGTCTGTTGGTGCACTAAATGTTTGTTTACTACGTTTTAATCAAGTCTTAGGTCTAGATGGTTAGAATTAGGGTTTACATGTAAAAGTATGTTTGTTAGCTTCAAACTGGTTCTTGCTTGTCAGCTTGAAACTGGTTCTTGCTTGTCAGCTTGAAACTGGTTATTGCTTGTTAGCTTGAAACTGATGTGTTATTTCAAGCTAACAGGCCAAGCCTATATATAGTTGGTGTGTGTGTCATTTGAAGCTAACAGAGGTCATAGTGTGAGAGACAAGGTGCTGTCAAAATTTCATCAGAATTCATTGTAAAGTCTTGCAATCAGTAATAGAAAGGAAGTTAAACGGATACAAGCTGTTTGTGACTTGGTTTACTTTGATTCCGCCTTTGTAAACTGAGATGAACTACTTTTACTGACGTTTAGGGTCACGCAATCGGTCCAACAATACCTGAGCTCTCAAGGTCTCACACTAACCAGAGTACAGATATCATTATGGTATATTCACCTGTAAGACTGAATCTAGGAAATCTTGATACAGGAGTATATTCTGAGGTGGGACACGTGAATAAGTTAAGTTCTTAAGACACTAAATCTCGTATCTCGGATCAGTTGAAAATTGTGTGAAAATTTAAGTGGACCAGTATACTGACAATCTAAGTGAATCGTTTAGAACTTAAAGTGTTTATAGCTCAACGGTGCTAGTGATTTGTCATAAACTGATATGATCCTCTGACGTGAACTCAAACAAAAATATTGTCTGTAAATATTTCTTTATTGCTTTATGTTTAAGAAAAATTACAAAAAGATTTTCGGAGTGTTTTAGCATAAATTTTGAAAAATACAAAAACATTTTGGTTCTACTTTGTTTTCGACAACCGATGTCCGAAGGCTGAGTTTCAAAATCTAAATATGCTGAACATTTTGGTTCTACTTTATTTTCGACAACCGATGTCCGAAGGCTGAGTTTCAAAATCTAAATACGCTGAACATGGTTCTGAAAAATAAACAAGTTCATTAATTTGAAACTTGATTTAAAATAAAAAAAATTCAAAAAACAGTTTGTGAAATCTCCAAGGTCATTAATTTGGACTTGGATGATAATCGTGAGAATTTTGGATTCTTAAATTGTCAAATATAGAGTTGTTTGATAGGGGGAGAGAACCAAGTTATTTCTGGGAAATTTTACATTGTTAAATTTGAGCCAGGTTCTCAATCCAAAAATGTTTTGAGCCAGGTCATCATTCTGGAAAATAAAAATCTTACACTGTTAGATGTAAAACCAAGATTTCTGTGAACAAACGATGTCCTGTGCATTCACATATTTGAAATGTTCTAGCTTATTCTTGATAAATGTCAAATATCTTATAGATGGTTTGAGATTTTGCAGATGGTGTTCCAGATTACGATCCTGGTAGCTGAGCTTAAGGGGGAGTCTGAAGACAAGCTCGAAGAAAGGGGGAGCATGAATTCAAAGAACCAGATAACGATTCTGTAGGAGCTTATAGCCAGGTGTCGAACCTCGTAGCTGAAAGCACGGAAGCTTAAAGCAAGGGGGAGCCTGAGCAGAACGAAAGGGGGAGCAGATAGAGCTGTTAGAGTAAAGGGGGAGTCTATGGTTGCTGATAACGTCAAAGACTTCTGAAAGACTCGGAGAGAGAAGACAGAAAGCTATGAGATTGACTGCAGCAATATCCAAGGGGGAGTCTGTGAGTGCATATGTCTATCGCTTGCATCAATCACGTATTGTAGCTTAAACAAATGAAACAAGACTGGTATTGAAGAGAAGAGAGCATGATATGAAGGTTATGTAGCTTCATACGAAGCCACCAGCTTCGTACTAAGACACAACTCAAGGCTTCGTACGAAGCCAGAACTCTATATATAGGAGCTAGGTCTTGGTCATTTGTAATCTTGGGAGCAACTTTGAGGCGAAGCTCTGCTTGTTTGTTTTCGCGGTTCTGTACTGTCACACCCCAACCGATGGCGGAAACATCAGGGTGCGGCACTGAGCGAAACAGATTGTCCAGAAGTTTCCATAACAACTATAATTACCAATTATTTAAAGCAACACGTCCCATACCAGGTCATAAAAGATAATACAATTATTACAGAAAAGATCTAGTCATATTGTTCTGTTCCGACAACTCAGGTTTTTATTACAGACAATTGTTAAATGATGACCTAGGGCTTTCCTAGCCTCGATTTCACTGCAAAGTAAGCAAATAAGCATCCTAAGCACCTGTCACATACGTTAAAGTAAAATTCAATACACATAGTGTAAAGGTGAGCATACAAGTTTGATAATAGCATATAGAGTTCGAAATCGTTACGCATAACTAGCACGTACATAGTGTAAAATGAGGCATGTTAGTTATCGATATGAACCTATCAATACCAATGACTGCGAGTTGACTGCCCAAGGCAGTTCGTATTGCATGATCACCACCGTGACCCATGTACTTAATTGTCCTTAACAACCCCTGAGTGAACAGGTGCTGAGTCCAAACAAATAGTACTACCGTTGCTAAGGCAGGTAGACAGCATTCCATGTGTAAACATAACAAACAAGCATTCATTAAGTCACGTATAACATGCGGTAACAGTTAGCGTTTAAAGTATTGCGTAGTGTGTTCGATGTGATTTAGTATAAGTAACGTATGTAACACCCAAAAGTGCGTAAAGCAAACGGGGATCGAGTATACTCACATCGATTGGTGGATTGAAGGGAGCGCTAGAGAGTAGGGTTAGCCTGAACAGATTGATAACATAACGATAAGCTACGTGTAAAACAAAACAAGTGCAAGTGGGTCGGACGGCAGTTTGATCGGATGGTAGTCCGATCGGACAGCCGGTCATTCAAGTGACAGTCCGCTCGGATGGTCATCCGTTCAGGTGACCTTTCGAGTGGATTGTTACTTCCTTTGGGAAGGATGTGTTTGTGTATGATGGTTTGACTTTTGAAGTTTTCGTTGTAGCATTTTGAAAACATAGAAGTATCTCTACCTTTCAGGTCGGTCGATCGAACAACCGTTTGATCGGACGACAATCCGATTGGTTAGACACTATAGCGAGAACAAGTTCACAGTAGGTTGTCACTCGATCAGACGGTTGTTCGATCGGGTGGCAACAAATGTGCATTGAACATGTTGAAAATTGTTTAAGTGTTGAGTTCCAAACATCACATGGTCGGATGGCCGGTCGTTCAGGGTGGCAACCCGATCGGACGGTAGTTCGTTCAGTGTCCAAAACTCTTGGAGTTTGAAATGAAGGTTAAGTGTGGGTCCCAAGGTGCAAGTGGATCGGGTGACAACCCGATCGGATGACAGTCCGATCGGACGGCATTCCGTCCTGGTCGTTCCGTTTCTTCTTACACTTGGTTGTTTTGATTGTTTGTCGTTTTATCGAGACGTTTTAATAACGTGTTAAGCAACAGAAACCTCGTCAATACTTGGTACTCCTGATCGGACAGGAATCACCCAAATCCGGCCAGTTAACTGTTCGTGACGGTGTTCCATATTTAACCCGAAATCTGTAGCCTCGTGGATAGAATCCAGATCTTGAACCAACACAACCACAAGAATGGGTAGATGGTTAGAACAAGCTCCGATTCCATCGGTTTTGAGTGTATTGAGTGTAAAAGAGTTGAAAGAAAGTTGGAAAACCATCTTTCCATCCCTTTTCACCGTGAATATGTTTAGATCTATGAAAGATCTTTGTTTGTTTATGTAGAAATCGGTTAGATCTAAGTTGTTCTCGGTGGATTAAGGCCAAAACATGAAGTTCTCAAGAACACCATGATGACATCATCCTAGAACACCTCAAATCTAGTGATTTCACAGTTAAAACATAAGATTTAAAAGATAGGAAGGTGTAGAATCAAGTGTAGATCAAAGAAGTACAAGATTTAGGTTGAAATCTTACCGGAATAGCGAGAAATTGGAGGAAAATAAGGTTGGAGCGCTGGTCGGACAGGAGAGTGCCAAAAGTGGTAAGTTTGATGGTGACAGGGGGTATTCATAGGGTTTCCCAAAGTGGAAAAGGTTGATCGATCGAGTGGCAGCCTGGTCGACTGGCTGGTCGATCAAGCGGTAGCTCGATCGAACGGCTGGTCGATCGGCCGGTCACTTGGTCAATTAGCCAGTTGGTTCGAGTGTTCGGTGTGACGAGTTTTGTCGTTTCGATTGTGATTGCGAACGTTGCGATGCGATAGAGTTTCCTAGTCAAATTACTTTTAATCCCAACTACTATATCCACATACAATCATCCTTATTTCGTATTCGTTTAGCATTTGCGATTCGATTGCGATTGAGTTTCGATTACGTTTCGATTGATCACCACAACATAAACATAATTAAACATGCACAAGTAACACATAAGGCACACACACTCATATAACAACATCCAGAACGCGTAATTCGAGTTGCGAGTGCGATTGCGATAGCGATACATCGATAAAACATGCGATAAATATCGAATAAACCTCGATTATTAATAAGTACTCCACATAATACAACTAACGTAATGCATAAAATAGACTATCTACAAGCCAAAGAAGTCAAAACAGGAATTGAGCACGGAATGACAGATTGCAATTAGCAATCTTGTCTTCCTTTGACTTCAATCTTGACTTTGACTTTGACTTTCGAAACACGGGGTGTTACATGTAGTGTCAAATTCAGTAATAGAAAACAAGTTATAATTATATCCTCGTGTTCTTATCCACACACGTGATTGGATTTCGAACATATCACATGTCGGTACACATTTAACGATTAAAGATTCGATCCAGGGTTTGAATTAACAACAAGTGTCCGAAAAATTCAAAAATAATTTATACAGACAGAAAGTGTACTAAAAGATCTACAGGCGGAACGAAAATAACAAAAATGAATATTAAAACTACTAGGCCTTGCATGGAGTCGCGAATTCCAATATGCATATACTGAGCAGCTCCATCATATTCCGTATTTGCTAACCAGCGCTTAGTCTTTTGAATATACGTCAGGTTTCACTGGCAAATACAATTAACTGACACATTGTGAAAATCTTTTCAAAAATAATTTTTATACCGTTGGGTATATCATTTCAGTAATAACTTGGGACAAATTGATATCTCTTGTTACTAGTATTATATGCTTGTCAATACATGTGGGGCCTAGAACTAAACTTCGATACTGTAACACCCTGGCTTTTGCGGAAGCGTGGTTTATTTTGGTGTGACTTCTTAATACCATAGCAATAATCATAACAATGCTATATGAAAATAAAACACAAGATGTTCATCCATTCATTAAGTTTAATAATACCACAACATCATTGTTTTGAAAATGTCGACACCTAAGATAAGTTACAAACCATACTTGTTTTAAACGTGTTCATAAGACACAACAAAAGACTTTAAATAAAACGTGGTTTAAAGACATGTAACCCGTCCAGGTAAGGGTTACACCTCCTAAACCTACTACCCTGGATAACATCTTTTATTCAACGCAGCTAGACATATGCATACCCCGCCAGATCCGCTAGTTTCCTGAAATATATGTAGTTTGAAAAATCAACAAAAAGTTGAGCGAGTTCATGTGTAAGTGAGTATGTATAAACCTTTGTAATGTGTTTGTATGTATGAAAGTCCCTGGTATGTAGCAATTAAGGAAAAAGAGATCACCAATGGGTTGCAAAGCCACTGATATGTGTGAAACGGTGCAGGAAGTACTCAAACCTAGCAAATTTGTACCGGGCCTCGGCTGTAAGACACAGTCACCACTATGGGCCGCCCCGGCCTCATGGGTGTGGGCTCGCTACACCCAAATAGATCTATCACTCATGTCCCTCGGTCTTAACAACGAGGATTAATGGCCTTAAGTGTTGTACCCACGTTTCACATGATCTAAGTAGTAAACCCTCCTTAAGCTAACCATACCATGTATAAAAGCGTCTGTAATAATTGTAACATGTATTCCACCCCCGAAGTATAAGACTGAAAACAGTTAAGAGAAAAGGGGGACATGAACTCACTGTAGTGCGTCTCCTGATTCGTATCGTCAACTCAAACTTGGTCCGCTACGCGACAACCTACAACGTACTATTGTCTATTAGACGAACGGGCCGTGCCTTGCTTTTGTATTTACGGGTTTGAGTTACGTTACTTTGATATTATTCCAAGTTGTAACTTCTTGTTAAAATAATAATTATTATTTTAACTTAAGTTTTGTTTTTAGGGTTTAGGAATAATAGTTAGGCAACTATTCCGTATCCATACTTCTCAAGTATTTTATATGCGCATTTCCTTCCCAAGGATGGGGGTATTTATACATGTCTATTTGTAGTTTCAAAGAAAAATATTTTAAGTCCCACTTAGAAAAATATATTTAACTCATTTGTCCAAAAATAACGTATTTCCCAAAATATATGTATTTTTCCCATGGTATTTGTTAAGATATATTATTTTACCCTAAAATAATATAACTAGTTCACAAAATATAAACAAATATTCGCACAAGTGTCTTAATGTAAAACATATATTCTAAATATATATTTATCCGTTTTTATTTATAAAATCGTCCTCCAATACTTTGTATTTTTGTGACAAAACCCATGGCGAAGTTTATATTCGAACACAAGTTGTAAAATATATTTGTAACATTTGTTAGAAAAATATTTTCTAGGTGTTGGAATTTTAGAAAATTTCGCCAGAGTTTCCTTTGTAAACGGAGATGTCCATGCTTATTAGCATATCATTTTCTTTTCAAAAATTCATTCACTCAATCAACAACAAATTATTAAACAACATTACACTAACCAAGTGCAAAAACAATGCACTTTACATAATAACATGAACTTGGTTTTTCGTAAAAATGCGTAGTAACTTAGTGGGGGGTTTAGTGTGTTTAGTTACCCTCCAAAGTGTGTTTACTTTTATTAAAACCTCATTCTTAACGATTTTAAGTTTTCACAACTTGTAAACTAGTTTTGCAAGAATGTGTATTTATTGGATCTTCTTACTTTTAAAAGTATTTCCACACTTATCTTGTTACTAAAAATAGTGTATGTTCAATAAAAATCATAATCTTTCAAAACCATCTTTTTAAACTTAGTTTCCTTGGAAAATCATTCACAAGCCTTAGATTTACAAGATTACTAGTTCACTTTGTTTGTTATTTTACAAGAAAAACATTTTTCTTTCAAGTCCATGTTTAGTTCTAAAAGATGATTATTTCTTGTAACACATAACCACCTATCATCTTGTTAGACCATGTTTTTAATCATGATCTAACAAGTTTACTATGATGATCATTCATCATATCACCAAGAAATCATCAAATAATCATTACATATTCAAAACAACTTTATATCATCAAGATTTCATCATCAAGTTAGCTTATGTTCAAGACTTATCTTTATGATTTTTAGTGTTCTTGAGTTTTCTTCATAATTTAACTATAAACCACCATAAACAAGAAGTAAATGAGGATTCAAGTGACTTACTACTAGCTTTTACGCTAGGGAAGATCAAGAGTAGAAATGAGGTGGTTAATAGCAAACGAAGAAGGTCCTTGATGATCCGAAAGCTCCTAGCTCCTTTGTATGGTCTTTATCACCCTTGTATGCAAGTAAAATGGAAGAAGGAACTTGAATGATGATGATGGTGGTGGTTCTCGGGGTCGGCCGAAACAAAGAAAGAAGGAGAGAAGGAATTTTGTTGAGTTGTTGTGAAGATGGTAAGGATGAGGGACTTGTGGTTATATATTAAACCTTTCCAACATCTAATTAACCATTATATACAATGTTCCTTAAGTACATAGCAAACCCATTAAACAAATCAAGAAAATCAAGGGTGGGGTACCACCCTTGTAACCGTAAGGTGGGGGGGCTAGTTGGGTTTCAACCAAATTAGTTAATGTTCTTGATTGAAATCCAAGGTTAAGTTAGTGTTTTATGTGTGTTATGTAATATATAGTGTGTTAGGGTGTTCAGGGACCATAACTAGCCTAGAAAAATAAAAACAATGCTTCTAGTATTATTTTGGTGTTCCGGGTAATGTCCGGTTGTTCGGTTTGATACTGTTCCGTTAAAGTGCTAAGTTATGTCGTAAAGTGTCCTTTGTGTAACTTTTAGTGACACTTTCAATTCCCGACACATAGGAAAGTATACAGGACCATTTTTCCATATTTTTGCAAGTGACTAGCATGATTAAATGCTGAATTTTGTTATTAAGTGCAGAATTCCGCACTTAAAGTGGGTTTAGGCACTTTCTGGCACCTAAACTATCACCTAGTGACGCAGTTTTATGGTCCTTACCTCCCTACACTCCCTACTAGTGTAGTACCCTATTTCCGGCTCATACTGGGCCTCAATATATTGTCTGTCTATGTGCTGGCATTGTCAGCATGTTTCTGAGTTATCCGCTCACTGTGCTAACTGTGCTTTGTGCATCAAGTTTGTCATTAAAGTTTGTGTGTAATAAATGAAGTGACAGTATGAAATGTGATGCATATGTATGTATGATGCAAAAATCATAAAGCAGTTTATTCAGCAGTTGAAATCAAGCACAGTCATTAAGCACCAATTTAATATTAATTAATTGTACAGATACCTGAAATTTTGAGGGTTGTCACATTCTCCCCCTGTTAGAGAAATTTCGTCCCGAAATTTTAGCTCTGCTACTAGATGCATGGGTCTTGGGGAATAAATATGGGTACTTACCTTTCATACGATCCTCACGCTCCCATGTGAATTATGGGCCATGACGTGCATTCCATTGAACTTTGACGAGTTTGACACTACTCCGGCGTGTCTTGTTAACCTTCCAATTCGTAACTTCAACGGGCTCTTCAGTAAAGTGGAGTGTGTCGTTGATATGAACTTCGTCAGCAGGAATGACTACTGTTTCTTGAGTTGGACTCTTTTTCAAATTAGATACATGAAATGTATCATGAACGCCATTCAGTTCAGCAGGTAAGTCCAATTTGTATGCTACGAGCCCAATCCTTTGTAGGATTCTGAATGGGCCAATGTAATGCGGATTCAACTTCCCACGTTTCCCAAAGCGTGCCACACCCTTCCAGGGTGAAACCTTCAATAAAACCATGTCTCCCACCTCAAATTCCAGGGGTTTCCTTCTTCGGTCCGCATAACTCTTTTGTCGATCATGAGCCGCTTTGATGCGCTCTCGGATCTGTGCAATCTTGTCTGTCATTTCCTGGACCAATTCCGGACCAACTAGTTGTCTATCACCCGCTCAGCCCAACAAATCGGTGATCGACATTTGCGTCCATAGAGAGCTTCGAACGGTGCGGCTTGAATACTTGCATGGTAACTGTTATTGTATGAAAATTCAACCAATGGTAGGTGAGTGTCCCAACTGCCACCTAAATCCATTACGCAAGCTCGCAACATGTCTTCCAACGTCTGAATCGTTCGTTCGCTATGTCCGTCTATCTGCTGATGAAACACAGTACTCAGATTCAACTGAGAACCAAATGCTTCTTGGAAGGATTGCCAAATCCTTGACACGAATCTTTTGTCTCTATCAGAGATGATTGAGAGAGGCACTCCATGTCGTGCAACAATCTCCCTCATGTATATTTCAGCAAGTTTACTCGTGTTGTCTTTTTCCTTGATTGGCAAAAAGTGTGCAGACTTCGTTAGATGGTCTACTATTACCCAAATTGTATCATGGCCCTTGGGCGTCCTTGGCAATTTTGTTATAAAATCTATGGAAATATATTCCCATTTCCATTGGGGTATTTCAGGTTGTTGCAAGAGACCTGAAGGCTTTTGGTATTCAACCTTTACCTTGGCGCAAGTTAAACATTTGCCAACATATACCGCAACATCGCCTTTCATTTTTGGCCACCAATAGAAATCCTTTAAATCTTGGTACATCTTATCCACTCCTGGATGAATTGAGTACCGTGACTTGTGAGCTTCATCAAAAATAACATTACTCAAACCACCAAACAAAGGAACCCAAATTCGTTTCATGAAGCACAAAGTTCCTTCCCCGTTTGGTACCAATTGCTTCTCCATCCCACGAAGATACTCATTCTCAACATTCCTTTCCTTGAGAGCTTCTCTCTGCGCGGCACAAATGCGCAACTAGAGATCCGTCTGAATAATCATTTCCAAAGCCCTTACCCTTATGGGCTTGATCCTTTCCTTTCGACTTAGGGTGTCGGCGACCACATTCGCCTTCCCCGGGTGATACTTGATCTCACAATCATAATCGTTCAATAGTTCTACCCAGCGTCTTTGCCTCATGTTAAGCTCTTTTTGATCAAATATGTGCTGCAGGCTCTTGTTATCAGTGAAGATTGTACATCGCGTGCCGTATAAGTAATGTCACCATATTTTCAATGCAAACACCACCGCGCCCAATTCCAAATCATTCGTGGTGTAATTTTTCTCGTGGACTTTCAACTGGCGAGAAGCGTATGCTATAACCTTTTGTCGCTGCATCAATACGCAGCCTAAACCCTGACGCGAGGCGTCGCAATATACCACGAAGTCGTCCGTTCCTTCGGGTAGAGATAAAATTGGTGCGTCACAAAGTTTGTTTTTCAACAATTGGAATGCTTCTTCTTGTTTGTCTCCCCAATCAAACTTCTTGTCTTTTTGTGTGAGAGTGGTTAAAGGTTGATCGATTTTCGAGAAATCCTCAATGAATATGCGGTAATAACCAGCCAACCCTAGAAATTGTCGGATCTCAGTTGGTGTCTTAGGAGTCTCCCAGTTCTTGATCGCCTCGATCTTTGTGGGATCCACATGAATTCTATTTCCGTTAACCACGTGACCAAGAAACTGAACTTCACGCAGCCAGAACTCGCACTTCGAGAACTTTGCATATAACTTTTCCTTCTTAAGCAGCTCTAGAATAGCCCTTAGATGTTGTTGGTGATCTTCTTTTGTCTTTGAGTATATCAGAATATCATCAATAAACACGATCACAAACTTATCCAGGTACGGCTTGCAGACTCTGTTCATCAGATCCATAAACACTGTTGGGGCGTTTGTCAAACCAAACGGCATGACCAGGAACTCGTAATGCCCATAGCGAGTCCTAAAAGCAGTCTTGGGAATACTTTCCTCTTGAATCCTCAACTGGTGGTATCCTGATCGTAGATCGATCTTTGAGTAGAAACTTGAACCTTGTAATTGATCGAACAGGTCATCAATTCGTGGCAAAGGATATCTACTCTTGATTGTCAACTTGTTCAGCTCCCGGTAGTCGATACACATGCGAAAACTACCATCCTTCTTTTTTACGAACAAATCTGGAGCTCCCCAAGGTGAGAAGCTTGCTCTGATAAATCCCTTGTCTAGCAACTCCTGAAGTTGCGTCGACAACTCCTGCATTTCTGACGGAGCAAGTCGAAAAGGTGCCTTGGCTACAGGCGCGGCGCCTGGAACTAAGTCAATATGAAACTCGACTTGCCTTTGTTGCGGCAATCTTGGTAAGTCTTCTGGGAAGACTTCAGGATACTCCTTTACGACTGGAATATCTTCTAGCTTTGGCCCAGCTGCTTCTTTATCGACGATGTGTGCCAAGAAGGCAACGCATCCTTTCTGTAAACACTTTCGAGCTTTCAAACAGCTAATGATCCTCGATGGCGTATCGCGCTTCTCTCCATGTACCACAATCGTTTCTCCATCCGCCAATGGGATGCGAATGGTCTTCTCGTGACATACAATTTCGGCTTTGTTACCTGACAACCAATCCATCCCTACTACCACATCGAAGCTTCCTAACTCGACTGGCATTAGGTCCAGTGTAAACTCGTGTTCTCCCAGCTCTATTATGCAACCTCTGATAATTTCATTCGTTTCAACTAGCTTTCCATTAGCCAGTTCAATTGTGTACGGAATGTCTAATTTACTAGCAGTTAACCCAAGCATTTTCTTAAATTCTAGCGATACAAAACTATAGTCAGCACCAGTGTCAAATAGTACAGATGCAAAGCGTTGATTAATAGGGAACGTACCAGTAACAACATTCGGGTCCTGGCGTGCTTCCCTTGCTCCAATGTTGAATACCCTTCCACGAGCTTGATTGAGTTTTGGGCATTCGTGGTTGAAGTGCCCGATGTCTCCATAGTTAAAACATCCCGGTCCTAGACCGTTACCATTACCACCTTGAGCATTGTTTGCTCCCCGGTTCCCAGCTTGGTTCCCAACATTCCCACTATTACCATTTCCGCCGCTGCGGTTCCCATTTCCGTTACCACCGCGATTGTTGTTACCAAAACCCCTTTGACCATTGTTACCACGACCAGCACCAGTACCAACCCAGCATGTATTCTTCGAATGGCCCTCCTTCCCGCAAGACTCGAATTTCCTTAACCTGCACTGACCAGAATGATGGTACAGGCATATGTCACATTTGGGCAAAGCGCCCATGTATCCCTTTCCTTTGACTTCAGCACCAGTTTTAGCTTCAACTGGTAGGTTCACCTCCTTCTTCCTGCTGGTGCTGCTGGTGCCTTTTTTAAAGTTGGAGAACTTTCTTTTGTTCTCGCCAGATGACTCCACATGAGTCTCCTTCTTTTTCTGATCAGCATTTGAAAACTTGTTTAGCCTGATGGCTTCTTAAGTTAAGGACACGCTCAGGTCGATGGCTTCAGTAATGGTTGCAGGCTTTGAAGAGGTTACCATGCTCATAATCTGGGGAGCCAACCCCCAGATGAAACGCTCCACGCGTTTGAATTCAGGCGTAACCATGTAAGGTACCACATGGGACAAATCATGAAACCTCTGAACATACTCGGCGATCTTTGGGCCGTCCATCTTTAGGTGCCAAAATTCTGTTTCCAGCTTTTGTATTTCGGCCCGTGAACAGTATTTCTTCCTCATGAGCTCCTTTAGCTCAGTCCACGTCAATGCATATGTCGCCGCTTCTCCCAAGGTCTGTACTTACAAATTCCACCATGATAAAGCACCATCAAGAAAGAGCCCTGAGATGTATGTAACTTGTTGTTCAGGAGCACACGTGCTCATCCTTAAAATAGAATCCGTCTTTTCTGCCCATCTGACAAATGCAACAGTGCCTCCAGTGCCGTCGTAGTTTAAGGGCTTACTGTCACACCCCAACCGATGGCGGAATCATCGGGGCGCGGCACTAGGCGAATCAGATTGCTCAAGAGAATCCATAACAACTATATTGCGATAATATTTAATACATTCGTTATCCCATACTAACAAACTGTTGGTGCACTACATCTGTCGACTTCGTCTTGTATCGAGTCTTAGTCTTAGATTGTTAGATTAGGGCATTTTGTACGGGTTTTCCTTAAAAGTGATTTCACATATATGGTCATGTCCGTATATGTGAAACCCCTAATTAGCCTTAAAAGTGATTTCACATATATGGACATGTCCGTATATGTGAAACCCCTATGTACACATATGTGAAACCCCTATGTACACATATGTGAAACCCCTACGCTGAGAGGGAAGGTTTCGCTTTTATGGCAAGAAGGGGTTTCGCTTTTATGGACATCTTGTCCATATGAGCGAAATCACAAGGTCTATATATACCTCAAGCACGAAATCATTTGTAACGTATTCTTGAAACTCGTACCGAAGTGCTGCCGGATCGAGATTTGAATGTACAAGCTGTTAAATCAATCAAATCAGTGAATTAAGTGAATTGCTAGCTGTTTCTACGTTGATTACTTGTTTTCCGCACCTGTAATTGACGAAAACTCCTCTGAACGACTCGTTCGGGTCAGAACACGATCCTACAAGTGGTATCAGAGCTTCAGGAGGAGTAAGAAATTTTCAGAAAATCCAAAAACATTAGAAAATTTGAAAAAGTCAAAAACATGATAAAATGAAAAATGAGTTTTTGTTGCATAAAAGAGGAAATGATAGTACATCAGTGGACTATCACAACATGCTAAAGAAATGGAAAATTAAAATGTGATAAACGGTCTCACTGATGATGTGCCAGTAGGTTTTTGCACATTTAGTAGATTGTGACGAGATATAAACCTAAATTCAAACTTGCTTGTTCTGTGGGTTAACACAAACTTGGATATATAGGTAACCCCTGAAATTTCGTTTGAAAGGTCCCTTATTCTGAGATACTAGGTCTTTATGCTCAGTGATATCTGGGGTATTATCCCGGGACTTCTGCTGAAAGAAATTTCTGACCTAGTCCCAGTATAATACTTTACGCTTGCTTGAAATATAGCTCACCCTCAGCTAAAAAATGATGAAACATTGAAAAATGCTAATCATGGCTGTTGAAACAAAAGATCCTCTAAAGGGGACACACCAAAAGTCGAAGCCGTCATCTCTCTGCGTATCGAAAGATCGACCTGAGCTCTCACGGCCCTCGTACTATAATTTATTCCCCTGACAGATATCATCTGTGGTATACTCACCTGTAAGACTGAATATTGGGATCTGGATACGGGAGTATATTCAAGTAGTGGGACACACGAATAAGTTCAAGAGCTTAAAACATTAACCTCATATCTCAGATCAATTGAACTTTGTGTGAAAATTTAATTGGATCAATATACTGACAATCTAGGTGAATTGTTTAGAACTTAAAATGAAATGAAGCTTAACGGTGTTGGTGATTTGTCTCAAAAACTGATATGATCCTCTTGCACAAACTCACAAAAATATTGTTTGTAAATATTTCTTTATTGCATTTCTTTTCACTCAAAATTACAAAAAGATTTTCGGTGTGTTTTAGCATAAACTTTTGAAAAAGTCAAAAAGATTTTCGACAACTGATGTTGGAAAGCTAATTTTCAAAGTTCCGAGTGCTAAACATGATGACATTGTTGTGAGGGGAAGTGTGTCTTAAAATGTCAATATATTTTTTTTAAAAAAAATCAACAAGTGGTTCATCATAAAGAAAGTGGTTAGAGGGAGAGTTGTTATTGGTGCACATGTTACTTAAATTGTTAAATTCATAAAACTTAATTCTGGGTTAAGAATGTACAGGAGTAGCCAGGAAATGATCTTGGAACATGAAGAATTAGGCTGATTGATATTGAAAAGATGTTAGATGAAAAGTCAGACAACGATCCTAAAGCTGATGATGCTAATGAACTGAAGAAATGCCAGCATATCGCAAGGGGGAGTCTGAAGACATGCAAGAAAAGATTGAGAGAGAGAAGCCCAGAGACAGATCAAGACTGAAGATGTGAAGACATGATATTGACAAAGACTCGACACTGCGACTCGTCAACATCTGAGGGGGAGTCTGTTGGTGCACTACATCTGTCGACTTCGTCTTGTATCGAGTCTTAGTCTTAGATTGTTAGATTAGGACATTTTGTACGGGTTTTCCTTAAAAGTGATTTCACATATATGGTCATGTCCGTATATGTGAAACCCCTAATTAGCCTTAAAAGTGATTTCACATATATGGACATGTCCGTATATGTGAAACCCCTATGTACACATATGTGAAACCCCTATGTACACATATGTGAAACCCCTATGCTGAGAGGGAGGGTTTCGCTTTTATGGCAAGAAGGGGTTTCGCTTTTATGGACATCTTGTCCATATGAGCGAAATCACAAGGTCTATATATACCTCAAGCACGAAATCATTTGTAACGTATTCTTGAAACTCGTACCGAAGTGCTGCCGGATCGAGATTTGAATGTACAAGCTGTTAAATCAATCAAATCAGTGAATTAAGTGAATTGCTAGCTGTTTCTACGTTGATTACTTGTTTTCCGCACCTGTAATTGACGAAAACTCCTCTGAACGACTCGTTCGGGTCAGAACACGATCCTACAAGTGGTATCAGAGCTTCAGGAGGAGGAGTTCTACTTAGATTTGCTGGATTTCATCACTTTTTCTTACTTCTATACCTTCTTTCTTCGTCAGACCAAGTTTTAACGGTCGGAATTGGCTCAAAATTTCACAGATTGTAGGAAAGTGGTCATAGACAAATCCCTGAAAGTTTGAGCTTCAAATTCAAAGTAAAAATGGTCCAAAACATCTTCGAAGTGATTTCTCTTTTGTGTCACATTTACATGTGATTTCGCTTTTGTGTCACATTTTACATGTGATTTCGCTTTTGTGTCACATTTGCAACTGATTTCGCTCCAAGGGTCATCTTAGTGACTAATTTCGCTCCAAGGGTCATCTTAGTGACTAATTTCGCTCCAAGGGTCATCTTAGTGACTGATTTCGCTCCAAGGGTCATCTTAGATACTGATTTCGCTCGAAGGGACACATTTGAATTTGATTTCGCTTCAAAGACAGTATATCATTCTGATTTCGCTTTTACGTCAGGTTTACGTCAAGTGATTATCAAGAAATTCAAGTTGCTACCGAAAAATGGATTCCGAGTTTTACAACGCTTTTGCTTCAACTTCGGCTTCTCCAACTGAAATTGCGAAGAACATGAACATGGAGAATGAAACTGGAACAATGCAAAAACCTCCAAAACTCATGGGAATTGAAGATTATCACGGATGGAAGAAACGTTTTGAGAATTGGGTTCAGGCGAATCATCTAAAAGCCTGGGAAAGCATCGAAACTGAATACGAGAGACCAAAGAATTCAGCGGGAATCGATAAAATCATTTCAGAATTCACGGAACAAGAAAGAGAGAGTTACAAAGGAGAAAAGATGATGATCAATTTGTTACAACAGGCTGTTAAAGAAGATATTTTTGTGTTGCTTCAACATGATGAAAACGCTTATTCTATTTGGGAAGCTCTTAAAACGAAATTTGAAGGAAGTACTGAAATGCTTCAAAGCAAAGCAGCATTGTTGAAAAAAGAGTTTGAACTATTTGCGTGCATGCCTAGTGAAACAACAAAAAGTCTTATCGAAAGATACTGTCATCTTGTACGCACCATGTCACAGTTGAAGATAACAAAAACTCCAGCAGAATGGGTTGAAAAGCTTGCAGACGCACTACCGCAACAGGAATGGGGTACATATTTGATGATATTGAAGAATTCCGGACAGTTTAAAAGGCTATCGATTGCACAGTTCATAGAGAAGTTGGAGGCACAGGATCTGGAGCAGCAGAAAATTGCTAGAATGAACAGTTCTAATCATCAACAAGATATTAAATTGTACTATAAAGGAAATGTTCAAACTGCTGAAGCAAGTCCAAAGATACAAACTGCATTTAGTGCTGGAAATCAATCTACACCAAGTAGTCAAGGTTCAATTAACACTAGTGGGTTCGCAACGGTGAATCCTCCAAGTGTTCAAAGTTCATCTGCTGGAAATGCTCATTCAATTCAGTGCAATGTAGCTCTACATCTTCAAAACGGTCAAAATTATTCTGAAGAAGTAGTAAAGCATCATATGGGATTATTGGTTACTGCATTGGAATCTTATGAAGGGTTGATTGCCGGAAGAATTGGTAATCCAATGCTAACAAAAGAAGATTATGACCAAATCGATGCAGAGGAGCTAGAACTGATGGATATTAAATGGGCTTTAGCAAGTGTTTTGAGGAGAGCAGAAAAGTTTAGATTGGTTACAGGGAGAACTGATTTCTTGGATGCAAATCTTTCTAATCTTGGATTTGATAAATCTAAAGTTATTTGTTTTCGTTGCAGGGAAAAAGGACACTTTAAAAGAGAGTGCAAGAATCAGGAGCCAAGAGGAACAAAGGAGTCTTCTGGAAAAGATGATTATTATAGGAAGACCATTTATCAGCAAATCACTCATCAACCACATCAACAAAAAGAGCCACAAACGGCACATGGAAGAATGATCGAGAATGCAAACAGGAAAGCTTATTTTGGCATTTGTGATCAAGATGATGAGAAAATATCTGAAGGATTTAGCTGGGACAAATACATTCCAGCTGATTCAAATGTTGGAGCGTTTATTGCTCATATTATTCAAAAGCCTGAAATGCTAAAGGAATGGATGGAAGTGTTATCTGATGAAGAGAAAAGTGAAGATGAAGGATCTGTTTCATCTGAAAACAGTTCGTCAGAAACAAGTGATGATGAAGAGAAGGAACAGGTAAATGTTGGAAAAACTCATCTATCTTCTGACAGTTTTGAATTTTATTTTGCAGAAAAATTAAAGAAGCTGAAAGAGAGGAAAGCTGAAAAAGAATTGAAAGAAGTCAAAGTAGTTGAGAAGATAGTTGAAGTAGAGAAAATAGTTGAAGTTGAGAAAATTGTTGAAATCACAAAACCTTGTCTTACATGTTTAGAGTCTTGTAAACCATGTATAGAGAAAGATGAGAGGTTTAGTGAGTTAGAAAAGTTGAAAGAACAATTATTGTTTGATGTAAAGAATTTGAAAAAGTCGTATGATGTACTGAATAGACATGTGAATAGTCTGGAGAAGACTAACACTGAAAGAGAGAAAGCTATGAAGATGTTGAATGCTACCATGATGACAAAGCAGAAAGAGATCAACATGTACATAGAAGAATGTGCAAAGTGGAAGAAAGAGTTGGATAGTGAAGCAACTGAGAATGAAAGAATCAGAAGATTGCTGCAAAGTTATAAAGGTTGTGACTACGTAATGGATAGAATTTATCCAACAGTTGAAGGTTTCGAGGCATTTAAAGATGAAGATAAAATCAAAAAGCCAAAGGAAAAGGATACTGGTAAGAAACAGGGTGTATGTTATAATAAGTGTCCGCCTCCGATTTGGGAAGGGTACTCATCTAGGAAACCTAACGAGGAAGAACTAAAACAGGCGGTCAATATTAAGTTAGAATCTGAGATAACCGATGTTTTACCGGACAATATTGATGTCACGTTCACAGCGTCCGACACAGATCATGAGTCAGAACTGATAAAAAGAGTGGTTGATCAGGTGTTGGATAAGGATGAGGAGTCAGAGTCAAAGTCCGAGTCCGAAAGTTCGTGTCAGTCAGTCGGGAGTTCAAATTCATCCGAAAAGAGTTCAAAATCGTCGGGAAAAAGGGTTTACAGTAAAGAGTTTTTGTTGTCAAAATCTAATTTGAATGACGAAACATTTGAAGTTGTATATACTTTGAATGATTCTGACAAATTATATTTTGATAAAGAGTTTCCAATAAGAGGTGTTAAAAATGAATTGATTAAAAAGGTTTTCAAACTTACAGAAATTAATATTTCTGAAATAAAAGATTTAAATCTTAATGAAAAACCTAAACCTTACACCTCAAGAGTACAACAACGTTTAAACAAGAAAAAGAGTTACAATTCTGGTTCTGGTTTTCAAAAGAAACCAAACCACAATCGTAACTACAAAAAGAAAGGACTTGGTTTTATTCCATCTGAAAACTATAAAAATGAAAAATATGTTCGTGATTTTAAAGCAAAAATGACATATGTTGCAGGAACCAGTCATGAAGAAGAAGCAAAGAGCTCATTTTGGAAACAGTCAAACCAGGAGTTTCTTGCTGAAAAGAGAAAGAATGGAGCTTATGTGAACAAAGAGACAAGAACCTGTTTCCGATGCAATGAAGTTGGTCATATTGCATGGAATTGCCCGAAAGCGACAAACACAAAACAGGGAGTTTCTGGAAAACTGAAAGAAGTTATTGTTGATAAAACTGAACCACCAACTGAAAAATTTAAAGTTTTCAAAAATTCAACATTTGAAGTTGGTGAGTGTTCGAAGAGATTTTACAGGCGAAGTGTTAAACTTGACAACCAAAAATGGGTTGTTAAGAAATTTGATGCAAAATCTGGCGATGAATCTGATTCCACAAAATCAGAGGAGCCACAGTTTGATAAGAGTGATGAAAATTCAGTTCTTTCAATGGATGATGAGAACTTTCCACCATTAAGAACTGAAAATTTTAAAAAGAAAACTGGAAAATCTGAAATCTCAAATCAGAGTTATTCTGAAAAGGATAACTTTGATGTTGAGAAAGCGTTTAATGGGAAAGTTAAGAAGATTTTCGGAAAAATGGTTGATGGAAAGGTGAAAGGGGTAAAGGAGTTTTATGCTAAAAAGAAAGCAACTTACACTCCAACTGCTTCTGAATTGAAAACACCCAAGGCTGGTCAGGCTTGGGTGGACATTTTCTTTGCTTGAAACACCTGACTTGCCAGAGATCCCAAGTTTATATCGCGGATCAGGAATCGGCATCTTTCTTGAAAATTGTTTTTGTGAATAGTTAAATTTTGGCAAGTCATACTGCAGGAATTGCCGGAGCTTCCAGGTTGGTAAGGGCGAAGCAGGAATCGGCATCTTGATTGGTAAAATGGTTTGTGTAGAGGTTTATTCCTACATAGGCTTGAATGTTGTGAATATTCTTACAAGAAGTACAGAGGTTGCATACATGCAAGTGGTAAATCAGGGACATTAAGTTGTACTTGATTTGCTACAAGTGATTGAATGTAAAACAATGTGATGAACCCCTAACTTACAAGTGGTTTGAAAATCAACAAAACTTATTTTCCGGACAAATCATTTTGGTTAAAACAAACTTGAGTGTTTTGAAATCATAATGAGAAAATAGTTTTGTGAAAGGGGGAGTTCTGATTGTTTATGCCAAGTGGATGGAGAATTGAAGCAATTCGATATTAGTTGTCATGTTTGTGTACAGTTTGTTTTCAAATTTCCTAAAATGTGTTTGCATTTTAGGGGGAGTAAGAAATTTTCAGAAAATCCAAAAACATTAGAAAATTTGAAAAAGTCAAAAACATGATAAAATGAAAAATGAGTTTTTGTTGCATAAAAGAGGAAATGATAGTACATCAGTGGACTATCACAACATGCTAAAGAAATGGAAAATTAAAATGTGATAAACGATCTCACTGATGATGTGCCAGTAGGTTTTTGCACATTTAGTAGATTGTGACGAGATATAAACCTAAATTCAAACTTGCTTGTTCTGTGGGTTAACACAAACTTGGATATATAGGTAACCCCTGAAATTTCGTTTGAAAGGTCCCTTATTCTGAGATACTAGGTCTTTATGCTCAGTGATATCTGGGGTATTATCCCGGGACTTCTGCTGAAAGAAATTTCTGACCTAGTCCCAGTATAATACTTTACGCTTGCTTGAAATATAGCTCACCCTCAGCTAAAAAATGATGAAACATTGAAAAATGCTAATCATGGCTGTTGAAACAAAAGATCCTCTAAAGGGGACACACCAAAAGTCGAAGCCGTCATCTCTCTGCGTATCGAAAGATCGACCTGAGCTCTCACGGCCCTCGTACTATAATTTATTCCCCTGACAGATATCATCTGTGGTATACTCACCTGTAAGACTGAATATTGGGATCTGGATACGGGAGTATATTCAAGTAGTGGGACACACGAATAAGTTCAAGAGCTTAAAACATTAACCTCATATCTCAGATCAATTGAACTTTGTGTGAAAATTTAATTGGATCAATATACTGACAATCTAGGTGAATTGTTTAGAACTTAAAATGAAATGAAGCTTAACGGTGTTGGTGATTTGTCTCAAAAACTGATATGATCCTCTTGCACAAACTCACAAAAATATTGTTTGTAAATATTTCTTTATTGCATTTCTTTTCACTCAAAATTACAAAAAGATTTTCAGTGTGTTTTAGCATAAATTTTGAAAAATTCAAAAAGATTTTAGATGACTGATGTTGAAAAGCTGATTTTCAAAATTCCGAGTGCTAAACATTACGAACAGGTTTGGTAAAGTGTGTTTTGAAAATGTGTGAAATGAAAATGATATATATTCAAGTGGTTCATCAGAAATTGACATGATAAATCTTTCTATTCAGGGTTGTGTTTTCAAGGGACTAGCAAAGTTTCTAAATTTGTTATATCTTATATTTTGTGAAACTTACTTTTGGGTAGAGAATATGCAGGTAAGTCAGGTTACGATACCTGAACCTGTGAAAGCCAGACTACGATCCCAGCACAAGTTGAGGGGGAGTCTGTTAGAGAAAGAGAGTCTGAAGATGCTAGAGCTAGGAGCCAGAGATCCTGAAAGAGAATTGGAGATAGGATAGAGCCGGTTAGAGTGAAGGCAGCTCAGAGACAGATCAAGACTGAAGATGTGAAGACATGATATTGACAAAGACTCGACACTGCGACTCGTCAACATCTGAGGGGGAGTCTGTTGGTGCACTACATCTGTCGACTTCGTCTTGTATCGAGTCTTAGTCTTAGATTGTTAGATTAGGGCATTTTGTACGGGTTTTCCTTAAAAGTGATTTCACATATATGGTCATGTCCGTATATGTGAAACCCCTAATTAGCCTTAAAAGTGATTTCACATATATGGACATGTCCGTATATGTGAAACCCCTATGTACACATATGTGAAACCCCTATGTACACATATGTGAAACCCCTATGTACACATATGTGAAACCCCTATGCTGAGAGGGAGGGTTTCGCTTTTATGGCAAGAAGGGGTTTCGCTTTTATGGACATCTTGTCCATATGAGCGAAATCACAAGGTCTATATATACCTCAAGCACGAAATCATTTGTAACGTATTCTTGAAACTCGTACCGAAGTGCTGCCGGATCGAGATTTGAATGTACAAGCTGTTAAATCAATCAAATCAGTGAATTAAGTGAATTGCTAGTTGTTTCTACGTTGATTACTTGTTTTCCGCACCTGTAATTGACGAAAACTCCTCTGAACGACTCGTTCGGGTCAGAACACGATCCTACACAAACAATACAATCACATAAGTTATCACAGATTTCTTCTCCTCTCGAACAATACAAATCCGACAACCTAGATTTTAGTCGACTTTCTAGACTTCCAAGCTTGATTTGATATAGCCTGTGATCTAACCTGCAACATACGTTAAAATATTTGTCAATACAAAAGTATTGGCGAGTATACAGGTGTGATAAGTATAGCATAATAGGTAAAAAGTGTAGCGAATTTCCACATGCATAAACGTAACACACGACATATACACTAACCAAGCTGATACTACCAACTAAGTCCTCGATGCTCGAATATGCGATGGCAAACTAGACCCCGTCGGGCGCAATAGTACTATCCTAGTCATGGTGGGACGTTGCGAGTATAAGCCCTAGCACATATGCAACTAGCATCACGTATATCTATGCATAACAGTCATTCGCAAGTGATAATTCGATTGATTGAATAATTCGTTTGATAAGTTCGATTTGTTGGAAACGTATGTTACACCCAAAATGCGATTAAAAAGGGTTCAAGTATTCTCACAGTGCGTAATCAGTAAGTAACCACAGCTTGATTTGGGTTGCGTCAGAGTTAGCCTGATCGAATGAGAGTGCGTTAAACGGTGGCAGGTGAAACAGGTGACTATTGACCATTCGGTCGGATAGCAATCCGGCAGGATGGTCATTCGTTCGAATGAGGAGTTGGTCCAGTCGTATGGTGCGGACATGTCATCCGTGCGGACATGTCATCCGTGCGGACATGTCATCCGTCCGGATGGCATGTGATTCGTGTGGATGACACGTCTGTTTCGCATTCTGAACACTGTTTCCGAGGGTTTAACGGAAGAAATACGTTTGGTTTTACTAGGGTAGTGTAATTTCGCACTAACACTGGAAATTTCATCAGTTCCGACCCGTTCTAACGGCCGGGAATCACCCCGTTCCATCAGATCTGGTCGTTCTTGATGGTTCTTCATGGTTAACTCAAAATCGCACAGTTCCTTGGTTGAATACTTAGATTTAGGTGAGATTTATCAAAACCTGTGGAAATCACCCAGATCTGAGTCATTTATTGTGGAATGAGGCGACAACTTGAAGTTCATAAGAACTCTTGGTGACATCACCTCAAAACGCCTCAAATCAGTAGATTTCACGGTTAGAGATTGAGTTTTGAAAGATAGGATGATGTAGAATTGAGTGTAGATCATAGAAGTACAAGTTTTAGGTTGAAATCTTACCGGAATCGCGAAGAAATCGAGAGAAAAGGGTCCTGAGCGTGCTTGGCCGAGCGGGAGCTGTCACTTCACTGTTCAAGTGATGTGACATGGTATTTATAGGCAAAAGTGGAGCTGAAGTGGGTTTTGGTCCGGATGGCCCAATCGTGCGGATGGCCCAGTCGTGCGGATAGCCAAGTCGTGCAGATAGCCCAGTCGTGCGGATAGCCAAGTCATGCGGATAGCCAAGTCGTGCGGATAGCCAAGTCGTGCGAATAGCCAAGTCGTGCGGATGGCCCAGTCGTGCGGATAGCCCATCCGTGCGGATAGTTGTCCGTCCGGATTGTTATCCATCCGGATTGCTATCCGTCCGGATGGCTATCCTGACGCGATGAATTTCTTCGCTTTTTAATAGTTACGATAGTTTCCGAAGTACGTGCTTTTCATAGTAAATTCATATTATTATTATATACGTATATATATCACTAGGGGTCGTATTTACGTATCCATAATCCACAGTTTCAATAATTAACAATCGGTCTTCGTTTTGAGTATGCGATTATTAGCGACGTTTCACGGCCATCAAGAAGGGTAGTATAGGTCCTTTCTTGATGTCATCGTGAACGTTATTGTGTTTGGTGCCACAAAGACTGACGGGGTACCGTTTACTCGTATTGTCATCATCGTCATGACGACTGGAGCTACAGCACTCACCCGAGGGTCCTTGTTAGCGTTAATTGTCTGCGCTTCGACACATCACGGCCACCAAGGAGGGTAGAATAGGTCCTCACTCGATGCCTCCGTGAGTGTTAGTGTTTGTGATATAGTGTAGTATAGTGGTATTGTATTTTGAAAATATGCGATTATCCTTCGAATAGCGATATATGCGATATAGTTTCATTATGATTTGAATCTCTGGTGTTAGGCGTAACGAGTATATCGAGTAATAATAACGTACAAAAGTGCGGGTTGTTACAGTCTCCCCTACTTTAGGAAATTTCGTCCCGAAATTAATCCAACAGGTAGACTTCTAAGAGTTGGTCTTGCATTACCAACGATATAACGAGTGATTTAACCGAGAGTTGACAACGAGAGCGTTTCGAATAAGAGAGATCGGTTGCGATAGCGAGAAACGACGTAAAGACGAAGGTAATATCCCACGAGTTGTCGTTACAAAGTACCTCGTGTTGCGGAGAACTTGTTAGTTCGATGCGATTGTAATTTGAAGGGCTTGGAAGATTTCTCATGACGTGGGGTTAACTGAGTCGGTCGTTAACCAACGTTACAAGAGACGTTCATTTTAGATATTTAAAAGGAATTTAGGATGAAAATCTTTGAAAATTTTCCTTTTAACATGAGGTCAACGGAGTCGATGTTAACCGATGTTGCAAGGAAGTTTGAGTTTCTAAACATTTTAAGGAATTCGAAGATGGAAACAAGGGTTACGAAAACTCTCCTATGACATGGGTTCAAGCTGAATTCGATGTCGAACCAATGTCTTAAGAAGGATTTTGTTTTGACGTTGTAAAAGTTTAAGGAAACTGGGCTTATGAAACTCTTCTTGGACGTGGAGTTAAGCTGATTCGATGTTAACTCCACGTTGTGAGAAAATTTCACTTGTCCAACGGTTTTAGATCAAAAATTTTGTAAAAAAAAGACGTTTTAAATTAGTACAAAAATGTAGTTAATCACCGAGCCCCACTTGGCACTTTCGCACGAAAATTTGTTAATATGTTTAAAACACTTATATATAGGAGGTACCAGCGGCGTATCCACCATGCTTTGCCCATATTACTTCTGTTTCGTGTGGCAGTGTCAGGTGTGCCGATATGACACGGATAGAATTGCGTTTACTCGATCAAATCGATAGAAAGTCGGACCGAGCATAAGATAGAGTCGAATAGGTTAATTCAGCGAGTTGAATAACGCGTTTTCGATTAGATTCCTTATTGAACCCACATGGCACGTTTCCACGAGTGTTTGCTAACATGGCGAAACACCATGTTTAACCAGGTTAGTTTTGCCTCGTGAAGCGATGTCATGCGTACTAATACCACACAGACTGTAACGAACACCAATGAGCGAACAAGCGGTAGACTATACACGACAAGCGATAAGCGATTAGGTCATTAAGAGAATAACATAACACAACACTAGTAACGACGGCGACGATAAACGAATTACGATAAGCGGCAGTTGTTGCGTTGCAAGCGAGGAAGGTATGCGGTTCGTTTTTGATTGATTAACACCACAGAGGTTAACTAACATTAGACCCCACATGGCCTTTTTCCACGAAAGGTCGCTGATATGACTACAACACCTTGTTGTAACCATATGAGTTTCCTCTCGTGAAGCGAGGTCAGGCGTGCTAACTTAACACAAATATCACAGATAACGGTAGGCGGTAGCGATGGATTGATACACGGCAAACGATATAGGTTTACGTGGTAAGCGATAGAGGTTGCGAGATACATATGATAAGCGCTTGTGATTAGTCGAGTTCGATTCTTGTTTCGAATAAGCTTAACGTTACGTTATGACGCATCACGGCTATCGAGGAGGGTAGAATAGGTCCTCACTCAACAATATCGTGAGCGTTTATGTGCTTGATGAGATTCATTGCAATAGACTTACGACCAGTCTTGCGTTGATGCAATTGGCCTGCGAGGTAGACTCTCCAGAGTCCATCGATGAGGCGATTGCATTGCGTTTGCAGACTTACGACAGGTCTTGCGATGTTGCAATTTCAGTTGTTACGCCTTGCGATTGAGTGTAGTGTGTTGAAAATAATCACAATAGTATATAGGTCTAATAACGTTCAACTCCACGTGGCACTTTCTTCACGGAACTTCGGTAGTATGATAAAGCACACCTTGGTTGACCCCTACTACTTAGATCCCGTGATTTAGTGTCATACTTCGTCGAAACGCTTATGGCACCTTAGAATTCACTACGATCTCCGTGCACTGACCCAAATAATCCAGTGTGCACCCGTGATTAATTGTTCCTTGCACGTTTATCGTACCTCGTTCTAAGAGTGTAGTGAGGGTAAAACACATTATTTCGTGATATAGTATATGTGTGAATCTAGTCTAAGTGCGACGATTAAAGAGTGAAAGAACGAAGACGAGAGTTAACGTTACACATAGCGGCAACATCGAGTAATAGAGTAGGTCCAAAACTTAGAAATTAACGTCGAAAGTCGTATCATTACAGCTTTATCCTACGCTTACTAGATGTCTGATGCTGAAGACTTTTGCTGGAGCTGTTGTTGTTGTACTCAAGTTCACGGTTCGATGCGGCAGTTGCGGGCGAAGTGACCGTAACGGTTGCAGTTATCGCAATAACGACAGTCAGCCCCAACTAGATGATGATAGGTACACGAGTAACACTGAGGATGAGCTCCAGTGTAGGCTCGTTTTGGAAACATCGAAACTGCTTGAAGAGGTTTCGGTTGCAGTAGTTCGGTTGTTGATGAGCTCGGGCTTGAAGTCTTTCGTTTGCTGCTGGGTTTGTCGGTGTCTTGCGAAGAGATGTCGTCGTTGGAGGATTCGTCTGAAGACTCACTTGCAGAGTCTTTGGCTGATTTGTCGGAAGATCCGTCGGCAGATTTGTCAGAAGAATCGGCCGCAGATCCGTCCGAAGAATCATTAGCAGATTTGTCAGTAGATTCGTCAGTGGATTCATCAGAAGATTCATCAACATGTTCGCCTGAAGGATTAATGGCGATTGCTTGATGAGCTGGCTTGACAGGATTCCCTGAGAATAATCCTTCCATGAGTCGTTTGTTGTTGATTTCTGCGGCTAAGCGGTAGGTTTCTTCGATGGTAGCAGGTCTTGCAGCTTCGACAAAATCACCCACACACTCTGGCAAGCCACGAATGTACTTCGCGATGGCTTTCTCTGGAGTGTTAACTTGATTTGGGCAAATTACGCTAAGCTGTTTGAACCTTGCGGTGTAACCAGCATTGTCACCTTCGGTTTGCTTGATTTCCCAAAATTCATTTTCTAGCTTCTGGATTTCGTGGGGAGGACAATATTCCTTCTTCATGAGCTCCTTCAGCTCATCCCCAGAGAGAGCGTAAGCTGCGGAGATCCCACGTTTGTTACGTTCGGCGGTCCACCGGTCGAGTGCTCGCGATTGAAATACTCCGGTAGCGCAAGTAGTACGGAAACTATCGGAAAACCGCTTTGACGAAGGGTAACTTCGATAGAATCGAACCACTGGAGTAGTTGAGTCACACCTCCTTTACCCGTGAATTCCATCGGGTCACAGGCTTTGAAGTGATTGTATAGAAAAGCAGATTGCGGCGCTTCCGTCTTGGAGTCTTCCGAGGCTCGAGAGTTGCTGAGAGAGTGCACTTGAGCGGCAATTCGAGGAATAAGCTTTGCCACCTCTTTAGTCACAAGTGATGCAATCCTCTTATTGGCACTTCGTTTGGCTCCCCTCCTAGCTACTCGTCTCGAGGTAGAGTTGTTGGAAGGCATCTAGACAGGAAGAGACTTGGAGTAAGATTCGATCATAATGATTTTCGAGTTTTGCGATGCGATTGAGCACGTTCAAAACTTGGTGCGATAGTATAGTAGTAATACGAATCACATAGGAGCCACATAGGAAACACGAAATTCCTAAGTTCTCACGCAAGGACTTGTTTGTTTATACGTATACATATATATAGATGTAGTTTGTAATCATTCACATACAGATTGATTTAGAATATGCGAGGACGCGTTGAGGTGAGAGAGCGAGAGCGAATGCGATAGATTATGCATTAGTTTGGTTGCGAACATTCGGGTTTTATTTTAGATTGCGATGGCTGTGCGATTTGTGCGTTTATAAAGTAGGGAGTGAAAATCGTTAAATCGAGAAATCGATAAAGCGTAAAGTCTCAAAACGTAAATAAGTTTCCAACCAGTTGTAAGATTGGCAGGTCGTATGATAGAGTGCCTTGGGTGTTTAGGCGTCGACTACCCAAGGTAACCCAACTATATTTAACAAGTTCGTGCGCGCGCGTTGACCCAGAAGACTCCATGCTTCCACTGGGATGCAGCTCATGGCATTCGTCTTCCTAGTCATCACGTGGCTCGAGTTATCATGATAGTCGAGTCCTTGGTGAGAGCTTTTGAAAACAAATTTAGAGAGTGGAACAGCTTATTAAGGTATGGGTTTCACCCCTGGCTCAACAGTTTCGTTCCTAATTGTGGTTATGCCCTTCGAATAAATTCGTGAGTTCCACTAGATTTCGAAATGGAGGCTTTCGTCGAGGTGTGGATGTCACTCCTAACTCGATGAAAGGTTCTCGTGCTAGAAGAATGCGCTGAGTGAGCAATCCTATCGAGAGTTCTTGGTTTTCACACCTGATCTTGACTGGATCGCTCGGTTTCGTTTTGCGAGTATCTTCGAAAACATGTGTATTGTGTCGGCCTTAGGAAAGGCTAAGTAGTATTCCGGCCTTAGGGAAGGCTCTTTCGTGTGAAATTGTAGTACGCGGTGTTCACACAAAATTGTAGCTTTTAGTAATTTCGATCGAGAGTATCAAGTAGGCCCGATACAAACCCTACTGGGTTCGTACGAGTCGGCCTGTTGGTACTTAGACTATAGACTAGGTCAATTTCTAAGACGTCGACCCGGACTAGGTCGAGTCTTGCCTAATTCCCTATAGTTATGGCTCTGATACCAATCTGTCACACCCCAACCGATGGTGGAATCATCGGGGCGCGGCACTAGGCGAATCAGATTGCTCAAGCGAATCCATAACAACTATATTGCGATAATATTTAATGCATTCGTTATCCCATACTAACAAACAATACAATCACATAAGTTATCACAGATTTCTTCTCCTCTCGAACAATACAAATCCGACAACCTAGATTTTAGTCGACTTTCTAGACTTCCTAGCTTGATTTGATATAGCCTGCGATCTAACCTGCAACATACGTTAAAATATTTGTCAATACAAAAGTATTGGCGAGTATACAGGTTTGATAAGTATAGCATAATAGGTAAAAAGTGTAGCGAATTTCCACATGCATAAACGTAACACACGACATATACACTAACCAAGCTGATACTACCAACTAAGTCCTCGATGCTCGAATATGCGATGGCAAACTAGACCCCGTCTAGCGCAATAGTACTATACTAGTCATGGTGGGACGTCGCGAGTATAAGCCCTAGCACATATGCAACTAGCATCACGTATATCTATGCATAACAGTCATTCGCGAGTGATAATTCGATTGATTGAATAATTCGTTTGATAAGTTCGATTTATTGGAAACGTATGTTACACCCAAAATGCGATTAAAAAGGGTTCAAGTATACTCACAGTGCGTAATCGGTAAGTAACCACAGCTTGATTTGGGTTGTGTCTGAGTTAGCCTGATCGAATGAGAGTGCGTTAAACGGTGGCAGGTGAAACAGGTGACTATTGATCATTCGGTCGGATGGCAATCCGACAGGATGGTCATTCGTTCGAATGAGGAGTTGGTCCAGTCGTATGGTGCGGACATGTTATCCGTGCGGACATGTCATCCGTGCGGACATGTCATCCGTGCGGACATGTCATCCGTGCGGGCATGTCATCCGTGCGGACATGTCATCCGTGCGGACATGTCATCCGTCCGGATGGCATGTGATTCGTGCGGATGACACGTCTGTTTCGCATTCTGAACACTGTTTCCGAGGGTTTAACGGAAGAAATACGTTTGGTTTTACTAGGGTAGTGTAATTTTGCACTAACACTTGAAATTTCATCAGTTCCGACCCGTTCTAACGGCCGGGAATCACCCCGTTCCATCAGATCTGGTCGTTCTTGATGGTTCTTCATGGTTAACTCGAAATCGCACAGTTCCTTGGTTGAATACTTAGATTTTGGTGAGATTTGTTATCAAAACCTGTGGAAATCACCCAGATTTGAGTCGTTTATTGTGGAATGAGGCCACAACTTGAAGTTCATAAGAACTCTTGGTGACATCAGCTCAAAACGCCTCAAATCAGTAGATTTCACGGTTAGAGATTGAGTTTTGAAAGATAGAATGATGTAGAATTGAGTGTAGATCATAGAAGTACAAGTTTTAGGTTGAAATCTTACCGGAATCGCGAAGAAATCGAGAGAAAAGGGTCCTGAGCGTGCTTGGCCGAGCGGGAGCTGTCACATCACTGTTCAAGTGATGTGACATGGTATTTATAGGCAAAAATGGAGCTGAAGTGGGTTTTGGTCCGGATGGCCCAATCGTGCGGATGGCCCAGTCATGCGGATAGCCAAGTCGTGCGGATAGCCCAGTCGTGCGGATAGCCAAGTCGTGCGGATGGCCAAGTCGTGCGGATGGCCAAGTCGTGCGGATGGCCAAGTCGTGCGGATGGCCCAGTCGTGCGGATAGCCCATCCGTGCGGATAGTTGTCCGTCCGGATTGCTATCCATCCGGATTGCTATCCGTCCGGATGGCTATCCTGACGCGATGAATTTCTTCGCTTTTTAATAGTTACGATAGTTTCCGAAGTACGTGCTTTTCATAGTAAATTCATATTATTATTATATACGTATATATATCACTAGGGGTCGTATTTACGTATCCATAATCCACAGTTTCGATAATTAACAATCGGTCTTCGTTTTGAGTATGCGATTATTAGCGACGTTTCACGGCCATCAAGGAGGGTAGTATAGGTCCTTTCTTGATGTCATCGTGAACGTTATTGTGTTTGGTGCCACAAAGACTGACGGGGTACCGTTTACTCGTATTGTGATCATCGTCATGACGACTGGAGCTACAGCACTCACCCGAGGGTCCTTGTTAGTGTTAATTGTCTGCGTTTTGACACATCACGGCCACCGAGGAGGGTAGAATAGGTCCTCACTCGATGCCTCCGTGAGTGTTAGTGTTTGTGATAATAGTGTAGTATAGTGGTATTGTATTTTGAAAATATGCGATTATCCTTCGAATAGCGATATATACGTTATAGTTACATTATGATTCGAATCTCTGGTGTTAGGCGTAACGAGTATATCGAGTAGTAACAACGTACGAAAGTGCAGGTTGTTACACTTACAGTCAAGAAATTGTTTGTAGGTGCAGCCTGTACAGGCGATAACATTTACCAGAAGGTGTTAGCGGATGTGTAAGAAATATCCAAATGTGTCGTAATGTGTCTCAAGGGACTTGGATATTACCATTGGGTGGGTTGTTGTTGTTGTTGTTTGAGATATTCCTGCTGGTTTCTGCGCGGGAGACCTCATACTGTGCTATCGCTGAGGCAATCCGCTCCTGGAGTTCCGCCTCAGTAGTAGGCAGGCGTGTGTCTCGTTGTGGAGGCATCTTCTAAAAGATGATCATATTGGTCAGGTCATAGTAAGTATAGTAAATATGCATATATAATAACATCCACCAACCTCATAACACATAACATCCCATGTTATAATATAAAGCAAATAATTCAACAAAGCATGTAGTGAGAACGTTGCCATTGAGCTTTCATTAATCATGACCACAATATAGTTTTACATGTTTCACAGTACATCATACATCAAAATAAGATCATAGGGTTACATCACCCCAAAATACAAGTCAGTCTACACAAATCATATACAAAAATGTGGTCTTCCAAAAGTCTTCATATGTTGGCCCAATTGCGACTCTCTCACCAAAACAATCTACCTGCACCAAACCAAAATATAGCTACACTGATGGCGGAGGAGGAGAGAAGAAAATCAAACGGCGCAAGCGCACCCAATCATCCTCAAGTGCATGGATAACGCGCAGCAAGTAAGCAATCTGCTGCCCAAGAGTGAGTAAGCGAACATCAGAATCAGGGGGTAGTGGAAGAGGAGCTGGTGGTGTAGCAAAAGGAGACTGACAATGACAAGGACGCGGAGTCCTCTCCAGCTCCTGAACTCGATGGCTCAAAGCATCCTGCTGTAACTGCAGGGATATAAGTATGTCGTCTGTGGTATATCCAACATGGTAAGGATGATATGGGTCTGACAGAGGCATAACATTGGGCGAAGACCACATGAATGGACCGCCCAAAGGTGCAAAAGGTGATGTAGTGCAAGGAAACTGAGACATGAATGGAACAGCTGACGACATAGGTGGGACAAAAGCAGGCTGCTGCCTCAAAGATCCCTCCCCAGGACGAGGTGGAGGAATGTCCTGGAGAAAAGTGATAGGAAGGTCGGTGCGATGGATATCTGACACGTGAGGAAAATGAGGGGTAACATCAATCGGTGCAGAGATGGGTGCATGAGGGGGAGTGACTAGTCTAACATGTGGGGGATAATCGTCATCATTGACCCACCCATTATTGGTGTCGGCGTATCTGGGATCCACATGCATGGCAAATGGTGCATGGTCAACTAACACAGGTGCCTGGTCGGGCAGTGGTGCAACAACAACAGGAACATCCACCACTGGTGGGGCAATGACGGGAATATCAACAATGGGTGGTGCAATGGCTGGAGCACCCACAACAGGGGGTGCAACGACTGGAGCATCATCAGGAACAAGGTCGTGCACAGGTACAGGGTCATGAGCAATAACAGGCTCTGGTGCAATG
Organism: Helianthus tuberosus; assembly: GCA_030545235.1. Classification (NCBI taxonomy): domain Eukaryota; kingdom Viridiplantae; phylum Streptophyta; class Magnoliopsida; order Asterales; family Asteraceae; genus Helianthus; species Helianthus tuberosus. Next base: position 24,791,342 of record CM060431.1, read on the forward strand.
ACAGGCTCGTGGTCAGCAAAGGCTATATCAAGGTCGGCAGGTACATCAAAAAGCGGGTCAATAGGAACAACTGGTGCCTCCAAGGGCTGGTCATTAGGAATAAACTCAATCTCGTGATCGGGATCAAAATCATGAGGAAAAACTGGATCGAACTCATCCTCGAACTCAGGATCAAACTCAAAAGCGTGAGGCGAACCAGGTGCAGCTGACATAGCTGTATCAGAGTTGGAGTCAATAGGATATCGACGTAATCCGACGGCGTGCAAAGTAGAGGATGATACTGACTCAAAAGAATCAGTACCGGGCTGATCAGGTAAAATCTCCTCAGCGGGAGCCTCAACAGGTGGTAAAACTACAGCATCCGCAACCGGAATCTCAACCAAAGGAATGGTGACATCATCCGCAATCGGGGCCCCACCCTCATGGTCGTCCTCAGGGGGACCCTCGAAAAGATCGATGTCGTCATCAGACACAACATCGAGTGGCAGATCCCCAACAGGAACTGCAGCAAGGGGAACGGGAGCAGGGATCTCAGCAAGAGGTAGATCCCCGACTAGAATACCATCAGCGAGCTGAACATCGTCTTCGTGATCCGGCAAAGCAAAAGGCTGGAAATCATCATCATCCGTACTAGTGGTATCCGATGTATAGACCTCATCCTCAGAGACAATCTCGTCGTCTGACACAATCGCCATAGGATCCAATGTGTCTGACACTCCGGTATCCGAAGAGGACGGCATGGTGTCTGTAACACAACCACACATATGCAAATATATCAACATATAATCAAATAAGCATGTAAGTCACAACAATGTAAGCAAGTAATCCTCCTAGTCTTCCTTAGACTATCCTCCCCAGTCTCTCAGACTAAACTCCCTGGTCTCTAAGACCAACCTCCCAGTCTCTAAGACTAAATCCCTGGTCTCTAAGACCAACCTCCCAGTCTCTAAGACTAAATCCCTGGTCTCTAAGACCAACCTCCTAGTCTCTAAGACTAAATCCCTGGTCTCTAAGACCAACCTCCCAGTCTCTAAGACTAAATCCCTGGTCTCTAAGACCAACCTCCCAGTCTCTAAGACTAAATCCTCCCTCAGTCTCTAAGACTGGTCCTCCCTCAGTCTCTAAGACTGAACTATGAATATAAGTCTTGAAATGTGGATTTGTGCTTTTTTGTTTGTAAAAATGTTTGTTCCCTGGATCTGGAAGTATAATGTATGCAATGTAAAAATGTTTGAAAACATTTTCGTGAGAGCCCTGATGATCATAGTCTAGACTCGAGAAAGAATCCTAGTTCGCTATGATCGAGGCTCTGATACCAAGCTGTCACACCCTGCTTTTGCGGAAGCGTGGTTTATTTTGGTGTGACTTCTTAATACCATAGCAACAATCATAACAATGCTATATGAAAATAAAACATAAGATGTTTATCCATTCATTAAGTTTAATAATACCACAACATCATTGTTTTGAAAATGTCGACACCTAAGATAAGTTACAAACCATACTTATTTTAAACGTGTTCATAAGACACAACAAAAGACTTTAAATAAAACGTGGTTTAAAGACATGTAACCCGTCCAGGTAAGGGTTACACCTCCTAAACCTACTACCCTAGATGACATCTTTTATTCAACGCAGCTAGACATATGCATACCCCGCCAGATCCGCTAGTTTCCTGAAATACATGTAGTTTGAAAAATCAACAAAAAGTTGAGTGAGTTCATGTGTAAGTGAGTATGTATAAACCTTTGTAATGTGTCTGTATGTATGAAAGTCCCTGGTATGTAGCAATTAAGGAAAAAGTATCACCAATGGGTTGCAAAGCCACTGGTATGTGTGAAACGGTGCAGGAAGTACTCAAACCTAGCAAATTTGTACCGGGCCTCGGCTGTAAGACACAGTCACCACTATGGGCCGCCCCGGCCTCATGGTTATGGGCTCGCTACACCCAAATAGATCTATCACTCATGTCCCTCGGTCCTAACAACGAGGATTAATGGCCTTAAGTGTTGTACCCACCTTTCACATGATCTAAGTAGTAAACCCTCCTTAAGCTAACCATACCATGTATAAAAGCGTCTGTAATAATTGTAACATGTATTCCACCCCCGAAGTATAAAACTGAAAACAGTTAAGAGAAAAGGGGGACATGAACTCACTGTAGTGCGTCTCCTGATTCGTATCGTCAACTCAAACTTGGTCCGCTACGCGACAACCTACAACGTACTATTGTCTATTAGACGGATGGGCCGTGCCTTGCTTTTGTATTTACGGGTTTGAGTTACGTTACTTTGATATTATTCCAAGTTGTAACTTCTTGTTAAAATAATAATAATTATTTTAACTTAAGTTTTGTTTTTAGGGTTAAGGAATAATTGTAAGGCAACTATTTCATATCCATACTTCTCAGGTATTTTATATGCACATTTCCTTCCCAAGGATGGGGGTATTTATACATGTCTATTTGTAGTTTCAAAAAAAAAATTTAAGTCCCACTTAGAAAAATATATTTAACTCATTTGTCCAAAAATAACGTATTTCCCAAAATATATGTATTTTTCCCATGGTATTTGTTAAGTTATATTATTTTACCCTAAAATAATATAACTAGTTCACAAAATATATACAAATAGTCGCACAAGTGTCTTAGTGTAAAACATATATTCTAAATATATATTTATCCGTTTTTATTTATAAAATCGTCCTCCGATACTTTGTATTTTTGTGACAAAACCCATGGCGAAGTTTATATTCGAACACAAGTTGTAAAATATATTTGTAACATTTGTTAGAAAAATATTTTCTAGGTGTTGGAATTTTAGAAAATTTCGCCAGAGTTTCCTTTGTAAACGGAGATGTCCATGCATATTAGCATATCATTTTTCTTTTCAAAAATTCATTCAGTCAATCAACAACAAATTATTAAACAACATTACACTAACCAAGTGCCAAAACAATGCACTTTACATAATAACACGAACTTGGTGTTTCATAAAAACGCGTAGTAACTTAGTGGGGGGTTTAGTTGGTTTAGTTACCCTCCAAAGTGTGTTTACTTTTATTAATACCCCATTCTTAAAGATTTTAAGTTTTTACAACTTGTAAACTAGTTTTGCAAGAATGTGTATTTATTGGATCTTCTTACTTTTAAAAGTATTTCCGCACTTATCTTGTTACTAAAAATAGTGTATGTTCAATAAAAATCATAATCTTTCAAAACCATCTTTTTAAACTTAGTTTCCTTGGAAAATCATTCACAAGCCTTAGATTTACAAGATTACTAGTTCACTTTGTTTGTTATTTTACAAGAAAAACATTTTTCTTTCAAGTCCATGTTTAGTTCTAAAAGATGATTATTTCTTGTTACACATAACCACCTCTCATCTTGTTAGACCATGTTTTAATCATGATCTAACAAGTTTACTATGATGATCATTCATTATATCACCAAGAAATCATCAAATAATCATTACATATTCAAAACAACTTTATATCATCAAGATTTCATCATCAAGTTAGCTTATGTTCAAGACTTATCTTTATGATTTTTAGTGTTCTTGAGTTTTCTTCATAATTTAACTATTAACCACCATAAACAAGAAGTAAATAAGGATTCAAGAGACTTACTACTAGCTTTTAAGCTAGGGAAGATCAAGAGTAGAAATGAGGTGGTTAATAGCAAACGAAGAAGGTCCTTGATGATCCGAAAGCTCCTAGCTCCTTTGTATGGTCTTTATCACCCTTGTATGCAAGTAAATGGAAGAAGGAACTTGAATGATGATGATGGTGGTGGTTCTTGGGGTCGGCCGAAACAAAGAAAGAAGGAGAGAAGGAATTTTGTTGAGTTGTTGTGAAGATGGTAAGGAAGAGGGACTTGTGGTTATATACTAAACCTTTCCAACATCTAATTAACCATTAGATATAATGTTCCTTAAGTACATAGCAAACCCATTAAACAAATCAAGAAAATCAAGGGTGGGGTACCACCCTTGTAACCGTAAGGTGGGGGGGTCTAGTTGGGTTTCAACTAAATTAGTTAATGTTCTTGATTGAAATCCAAGGTTAAGTTAGTGTTTTATGTGTGTTATGTAATATATAGTGTGTTAGGGTGTTCGGGGACCATAACTAGCTTAGAAAAATAAAAACAATGCTTCTAGCATTATTTTGGTGTTCCGGGTAATATCCGGTTGTTCGGTTTATTACTGTTCCGTTAAAGTGCTAAGTTATGTCGTAAAGTGTCCTTTGTGTAACTTTTAGTGACACTTTCAATTCCCGACACTTAGGAAAGTATACAGGACCATTTTGCCATATTTTTGCAAGTGACTAGCATGATTAAATGCTGAATTTTGTTATTAAGTGCAGAATTCTGCACTTAAAGTGGGTTTTAGGCACTTTCTGGCACCTAAACTATCACCTAGTGACGCCGTTTTATGGTCCTTACCTCCCTACACTCCCTACTAGTGTAGTACCCTGTTTCTGGCTCATACTGGGCCTCAATATATTGTCTGTCTATGTGCTGGCATTGTCAGCATGTTTCTGAGTTATTCGTTCACTGTGCTAACTGTGCTTTGTGCATCAAGTTTGTCACTAAAGTTTGTGTGTAATAAATGGAGTGACAGTATGAAATGTGATGCATATTTATGTATGATGCAAAAATCATAAAGCAGTTTATTCAGCAGTTAAAATCAAGCACAGTCATTAAGCACCAATTTAATATTAATTAATTGTACGGATACCTGAAATTTTGAGGGTTGTCACAGATACATGATTAACCGACACACTACTTTTCAATAAAATATAATAGCAATAGCGTCTGTCAGGTGTATGCCTACACCATGCGCTTAGGTCGTGGCCACTCGCATTAAGTGAGCCATGGATATCTAGGACACAGTCGCATTAACCCCCAGTGTTTAAGTTATCAAGCATAACGGATTAAAATGGGTTATTTGGATTTTGGACATCATTCGTCATTGATCCTATACCCGACCAAGCGGCTAATGTCGTATTCCAAGCCCGTATAGGGAAAATAGGCTAAGAGTATTTACCTGAGCTGATCTTTACAAATCAAAGATGTTTAAGCACAACCGTAATCAAAACAACCTAACTATATGCGCAATTTACTAGAGGCTCCTAGTCTGGAATGGACGGAACTATGATCCGTTAGAACGTTAACGGGTCTTATTCAAGTCATAAGACTTGGACCGGTTAACTTATAATAAATAGATACGGTTCGCTAGATTAAGAGGAGACCAGATAGGTACGGTTTGCACCCTCACGAGTATTATAACTCATATAATATGGGTCAAATAACCATACATTCGGATTAGAACTGATTTGGAAAGGTTTTGACCCGATTCGGCTAACTTATATAAACTGTGTTATATAAGTCAACCGTAAGCGCATAGGTGGTATCGGGTGGCCGGATGGGTCTATGTTAAGTCCAATATGCCAAAACATGATAAATATAATGTTAGATCTTTTTCAAACTCATTTTATAAGTCTATTATCTTTCAAAATAATTTATGCACAAAAAAGACATTTTGGGTATTATTTAGGCATAATATGTGGACTTTCATAAAACCCGACAAATGATATGATTAGAAGGTATAACCCTTAGGGTTTATTCCCTACAATAATATGATCATATTACAACTTGATGTAGCTAAACTATCTTAAACGGTTCAGAATCGAAAGTCAAAGCAGAAGTCAAACTGTTTGACTTTCAGTCGCGAACCGAGCTCTAAGCAGGAAAGTACGGGTTGGACATGATCCAACATGTCTTAATATGTTAATAAACTGATATAGTGTCAAAAATTAAGGTATCGATACTTAGAAGTTCATTTATCGTTAATTATGAAAATCGGTGTTTTGACTTTTATTTAATAAACCTTTGACCCGTCATTTGACCAACTTAACGTGATCTTTAGATGGTGCCTTCATATGAGATTAACACCTACACTATTACAGTCACGTAGACATGTTTGATTCAAACATTGGCTTGACTGAAATGGCCATAACCGAAAGTCTAAGAAAAAGTCAATTTGCTTGACTTTCGGCTATTATCTAGCCTATAAATGAAACAAGACTGACTTAGAACACTTACAATTGTTCAAGGAAGTTTAAAACTTCAGGTAGGAGGCCTCTTTATGAGCATAAGCAACTCCAAGAGATTAGAGAGTAAGAAGGTGAAGGTGCAAGTCTTGAAAGAGTGAAATATGGGGTTATTTATTCTTGATCAAGACTCACAAGATGATGCCACATGTTCCTGAAGCTTTGAGATACTTAGGAGTGTCCTAGCAGGTGTCAAATGGTGGCTCAATGTGTCACAATAGCAAGAGATGTGGCAGGAGGAGCAGGCTGGAGTGCCAGCTCAAACATTCTACCAGCGACGTCCTTGCGGAGCGGAAGAGGAATGGCCTTGCGATACGTAAGGGCTTTTGGCGCCCATAGTTTTGAATGCCTTACGGACCATAAGAGGCCAATATTTTGTCATTTTTTTATAATTGATCCCCTAACTTCCATACTTCCATATATATACATAATTGGCCCTCTCGTCCAACTTACCGGTAATATTTGAGAGTTGATTGGACACGTGTTGCCGTATTATTTGTCTTGAATTTCCGAAGTGTCACATCCTCACCCCCTTAAAGTAAATCTCATCCTAAAGATTTATTCAAATAGATAGGGGTACTTTTATCTCATATTCGCTTCAAACTTCCATGTATATTCTGGGCCACGACGGGAATCATATTTGACTTTCACGAATGGGACAATTTTCTTACGGAGCTCTTTAAGCTGTCGATCCTCAATCAAAATCAGTTTCTCAATAAACCTCAGGTTTTCATTAATATGCACATCATGGTGCGGCATTGCTAGTGACTTATCGTCTAGACATTTCTTTAAATTTGAGATGTGGGACACATCATGGATTCCACTGAGTTCCTCAGGTAGCTTTAATCTATAAGCTATAAAACCAACACATTCAGTTATCTCGAACGGTCCAATATATTGAGGGCTTAACTTTCCTTTCTTTCTAAACCTCATGACACCTTTCCAAGGTGACACTTCTAATAATTCCTTGTCCCCTATTTGGAACTCAAGAGGTTTCCGCCTCTTATCTGTATAGCTCTTCTGCCTATCACGGGAAGCTCTATCACAGATCTGCATTATCTTATCTATGGTTTCAAGGACTATCTCAGGTCTTGACAGTTGGCCTTCTCCAACTTCAACCCAACAAACGGGCGTTCTGCATTTTCTCCCGTACCAAGCTTCAAATGGAGCGGCCTTGATACTCGTATGGTAACTATTATTGTAGGAGAATTCAATTAGGGTAGATGATCATCCCAGTTACCACCTAAATCAATGACGCATGCTCTCAGCATGTCTTCCAAAGTTTAGATTGTACGCTCACTCTGACCATCAGTCTGTGGATGGTAGATTGTCCTAAAATTTAATCTTGTGCCTAAGGATCGTTGGAAACTTCTCCAAAAATGAGATGTATGTCTAGTATCTCTATCGGATACTATGGACACTGGCACTCCATGTAAGGACACAATATTGTCCACATATAATTGAGCCAATTTATCGAAACTAAAAGTTTCTTTTAGTGGCAGAAAATGGGGTGCTTAGTCAGTCTATCGACTTTCACCCAAATCGTGTCATTGCCACGTTTTGTCTTAGGTAACTTGGTAATCAAGTCCATTGTTACCATTTCCCATTTCCAAGTGGGAATTTCAAGTTGTTGTAGCAATCCCAACAGTTTCGGATGTTCAGCTTTAACTTTTGAACACGTCAGACACTTAGCTACATAGGTGGCTATGGATTTCTTCATACCCATCCATCAATAATTCTTTTTCAGATCCTGGTACATTTTATCTCCTCTAGGATGTATCGAATATTTGGAATTATGCAACTCCTGGAGAATCAAATTTTTAAGTCCTCCGAAGATGGGAACCCAAATTCTGTCATTGAATCTCAAGATTCCATCTTTTCCAGGTATTAATTGTTCAACAATTCCGCCTAATCCTTAATTAGAAACATTTGTTTTTTAAAAGGCTTGTTTTTTGAACTTCTAGTAGTTTCTCATTCGAACTAGTTCTATTTGATCCTTTCCTTACGGCTCAAGGCGTCAGCAATGACATTTGCCTTGCCAGGATGATAACGAATCTCATATTCATAATCATTCAATGTTTCCATCCGACGGTGTTGCTGCATATTTAAATCTTTTTGATTAAATATATGTTGGAAGCTTTTATGATCGGTGTATATTACACACTTCGTACCATACAGGTAGTGTCTCCATAACTTTAGTGCAAATACAACGGCACCCAGTTCTAGATCATTGGTGGTGTAATTCTTTTCATGCACCTTAAGTTGTCGTGATGCGTAGGCAATCACCTTGCCTCTTTGCATTAACACGCACCCTAATCCTGTGTGCGAAGCATCACAGTAGACTACATAGTCTTTGATTCCATCAGGAAAAGATAGTACATTGGCATTACTTAATCTTTGTTTAAGAATCTCGAAGGATTCTTTCTGTTTTGGCCCCCAATCAAATTTAGCGTTCTTGTGAGTCAACGTAGTTAAGGTTCTTGAGAAGTTCTCGATGAATCTTCTATAATAACCAGCTAATCCCAAAAAGCTGCAGATTTCAGAAGGAGTCTTGGGTGCTTCCCAATTTATGATTGCTTCAATCTTAGCTGGATCCACTTGGATTCCACAGTCACTAATCACATGTCCTAAAAATTGGACTTCTCTAAGCCAGAATTCACACTTAGAGAATTTCGCATAACGCTTTTCTTGCTTTAGCAGATCGAGAATACATCTAAGATGTTTCTTGTGATCATTCTTATTATGGGAATAGATAAGTATGTCGTCTATAAAGACAATGACAAACTTATCCAGATAAAGTTTGCAGACTCTATTCATAAGATCCATGAATGCTGCTGGAGCATTAGTGAGTCCAAATGGCATAACCCGGAAATCATAATGTCCATATCTGGTTCTGAAAGCAGTCTTTGGAATGTCTTCACTCCTTACCTTCAGTTGATGATAACCAGATCGAAGATCTATTTTGGAAAAGAAACTTGCTCCTTGCAATTGATCGAACAAGTCATCAATCCTTGGCAAGGGATAACGATTTTTTATCGTTAACTTATTCAGCTCACGGTAGTCAATGCAAATCCGCATTGAACCGTTTTTCTTCTTAACAAATAGAATAGGAGCTCCCCAAGGGGTTGAACTAGGTTGTACGAAACCTTTCCAGAATTATATTTCTTAAAAATAATATATTTTTAGGGCTAGTTGAATATATATATATATATATATATATATATATATATATATATATATATATATATATATATATATATATATGTATCTATCACACTAGTTAAATACATATATTCTTCTTATTCATATATATGTATTTGTCCATAAAGTCCAATGTCTATATGTCCATAATTCTTGGTAAGGAAATATATATATATATATATATATATATCCAATGTCTATATGTCCATAATTCTTGGTAAGGAAATATATATATATATATATATATATATAAGTATATATTTTGTATTTTTTTTGTCCATACACCCACTTAGGCAAGTATAAGTATTTTTATACTTAGTTGTATTTTGTGGTATTTTTTGGTCTATTTTATATTTGTATTTTTTGTGTGTATTTTGTAGTTTTTGACCCTACTTGTATACTAGTAAATATTACACATAATATACATATAAACACACAACTTTTGGGTGACCCCTAAATATACATAATGTGCCCTATTTATATATATTTATATCCATTTTAATCTTTAAGAAAATCACTATTTTCTTAACTTAAATTTTGTATAAAAATTTGGGAAAATATTATGGCTAAACACTTTGAACATTACTCTTGTAAAAATATATTTTTCTATGTGTTTAAATTCTACAACAATTTTGCTATAGTTTCCCCTAAAAATAGAGGTTTTCTCATTTTTAGAAACATGTGTTTATTTTCTTTTCAAACTCAAAAATCATTCAACAACAATCTTGCAAGTAATAATATACAACTTCATCCATACTTTTCATGCTAACACACTTGAAACTTCATGTGAACTTGTAGTAATTTAGATCTACACTTTAATCATGTAGATCTACTTGAAGCAAGACTTGTTTGCTAAATTTTACAAACTTTGTAGAAACTTTATTTTGAAAACTTGTTCATCCAATTTGTTAGTAAGTTTATAAACATAAACATTTCATTTTAAAAACACTTACAATTTTATATTTCAAGATCTTCAAGTCTACTAACATGTTCATCATGGATCTTTCAAGATCCATGTCTATACTTGTTAGATCTACACTTCTAACAAGCATGCATGTGATGGATTTCATCCAAATCACAAAACAAACAACAATAACTTCATAACAATCTTCATATAACACCAAAATTACTTATTCATGTTAGATCTTGTTATCTCTTTACTTGTTCATACTTTAAAGTTTAATTTTCTTGATGATTTAACTGGTACATCTTCATTACACTACTAATGAACATCAAAACAAGGGATTAGAAGACTCACAACTAGCTCTAGTGGCTAGGGAAGTGGCAACAAGAAAAAGAAGATGATAAGAAGATGAAGATGATGGTTAATAGCTTCCTTGAGTGGTCCTTAAGCTTCCAACACTTGAACCATCCTTTGATAACCTTCTTACACCCTTGGAAACTCTTGGAATGGCTTGAAGAACAAGAGAAGATGAAAGTCATATTTGTGTGTGCTTGGCCGAATGTATGAGGGAAGAAGAAGAAAGTTTGGTGTTTTTGAAAGTTGCGTGAAATGATAAGGAATGAGGATAAGATCTCTTGATATAACCATGCATCCACTTTTCACTTTAATCATCCAATTAACCAACAAATAACTTAAAAGTTTCAAGAGACAACATGGGGGCTTGTGGGGCCCCCATGAAACCCTCAGCATGAAGGGGGGGTTGTGCCAAAGTTTGAAAATTGAAGGACTAGGATGTAAGTGGGGGGTTTAATTAGGGGTTAAGTGTTTTTAGGTTTTTTATGTGTAACTAAGTGTTATATGGCTAACATTAGTGTTACGACACTAAAACAATGTTACTAGTCCATATTTGGTGTTTTGGTAATGTTCGGATAATTGTTCGGTGCTTGTTTCGTTATCGGTTCGCTAAAAAGTTAAGTTATGTAATTTATAAGGTATTATATGTTTTTGTATTTTAAAGGTATCCCCAATACTTTTTAAGTCGTTTTTTATGTTTAACAACATTTCTGGACTTGTATAATTCATCGGATTCTGAATCCTGCGAAAATTTATGGTCCAAAACGGACACTTTTAAGTTCGTTAATTTTTTACGAAAAGTGTTAACTATTATACTTGTTTTCCCACTGGGATTTGATATAGTTTTGATGTCGGACCTACATCTAAGTTCTAAATCTACCAGTTAGTTGAGTACTGAGGTTGTGCTGACACAGCCTATCTGACCGGCGAGTTTACTAATTGTTTTGACGCAACGCTTAAATTGTTTCTCAATGTGATGAATGAAATGTATAACATGCATGATTGAAATGTATAACATGCAAACATAAAATGTTGATGTTTAAAACACATAATAGCAGACAATAATTAATTATATAATGGAACAGAAGTTATCGGATTTGTGCCGTTTGTCACACTATCCATTGTGTTTTAATATGTTCTTCATTGTGTTTTTGTTTTGTTGTCCATTGTGTTTTAATCTGTTGTTCATTTGTGTTTTATTATGCTATTCATTGGGTTTTTAGTCTGTTGACCATCGTGTTTTAATATGTTATTTATTGTGTTTTTTGGGTGTTGTCCGTTGTGTTTTAATTTGTTGTCAATTATGTCTTTTATCTACTGTCATCAATTGTGTTTTTATGTCTACTTCCCATTGCGTTTTTAGTTTGATACTCTTGGTTTTTTACGTTATGTTCGTTGTGTTTTAGTTTGTTGTCCACTATGTCTTTTATCTGTTGTCATTGATTATGTTTTTGGTTTATTTTCCATTGTTTTTCTAGTTTGATACTCATTGTGTTTTACGTTATGTCCATTGTGTAATACGTAACTGAGTTTTAGATTTTTTTTTAAATCTATAAGAATATGGTACTCTTATTAAAGGTAAAAAGACACTCGATTTTATGGTATAATATTTTTTTAAAAGAAATGACGTATAAAAAAGTTACGTGCGTTTAAAAAAGATGGGGAAGGGGAATAACATGTCACTAACATGTACGTATTCTTTTTATTGTTTTGGACAAAATTACCATTCTTACTTAATTCCTCTTTAGACACTTGTCACTCTATGGTGGCTTCTTACCTTTCTTATTTTTGAACCTATTTGTATTATAACTCAACCCGTAAATATTATTTATAGTTAGTTATATAGAGAAATGTCCATAGATATATGTTCCCACTTCCAAGAGGGAAGCATGTCTTCAAGGGTTTGAATGGTTCGCTCACTCTGGCCGTCTGTTTGTGGATGGAAGGCCGTACTTAGATCTAGGCGAGATCCAAAGGCCTGTTGAAAAGATTGCCAACTTCTTGATACAAAACGATCATCTCTATCCGAGATTATCGAAATAGGCACTCCATGAAGAGCCACTATTTCTTTAAGATACAGTTCAGCAAGCTTTTCTGTACTATCCTTTTCCCGTATTGGCAGGAAGTGTGTGGACTTGGTTAGCCTATTGACTATTACCCATATCATGTCGTGTACTTTGGAGGTTCTGGGTAATTTTGTTATAAAGTCCATAGATATATGTTCCCACTTCCAAACGGGAATCTCGGGTTGTTGCAGCAAGCCCAAGGGTTCCTGATACTCGGCCTTAACTTTCGCGCAAGTTAGGCACTTTCTGACATAAGCAGCGATGTCGTTTTTGAGGTTAGGCCACTAATAGTACTCCTTCAAGTCTTGATACATCTTTTCCGATCTTGGGTGGATCGAGTACTTTGACTTATGTGCTTCATCAAAAATGACCTCTCGAAGACCACCAAAGAATGGAACCCAAATTCGCCCTATGAAGTATAATGTTCCATCTCCTTTAGGCACTAACTGTTTCTCCATACCCCGGAGAAGTTCAGCCTTGATAAGTTCTTCCTTAATTGCTTCTTGGTGCGCATCATGAATACGTGTGGTAAGGTTTGTTCGAATCGTCATTTCTAAAGCTCGAACCCTTAGTGTCCTGATTCGTTCCTTTCAACGCAAGGTGTCCGCTACAACGTTCGCCTTTCCCAGGTGGTACTTGATTTCACAATCGTAGTCGTTCAACAATTCAACCCAACGTCGTTGACGCATATTTAATTCCTTTTGATTAAATATGTGTTGAAGACTTTTGTGATCAGTGAAGATAGTGCACTGTGTACCATAGAGATAATGCTGCCAAATCTTCAAGGCGAACCACCGCACCTAACTCTACGGCGTGAGTGGTATAGTTCTTCTCGTGAACTTTTAATTGGCGTGACGCGTACGTGATGACTTTTTCTCATTGCATAAGCACGCAACCTAAACCCTGACGTGAGGGTCACAGTATACCACGAAGTCATCGGTACCTTCGGGTAGTGGTAAGATCGGTGCATCACATAGTTTATCCTTGAGGAGTTGAAATGCCTCTTCTTGCTTTTCACCCTAATCGAACTTCTTGTATTTTTGCGTGAGGGAAGTTAGCGGTTGAGCAACCTTAGAAAAATTCTCTATAAATCTACGATAATAGCCCGCTAATACCAGAATTTGTCGTACTTTAGTTGGAGTTTTGGGCGCCTCCCAATTCTTAGTTGCTTCTATCTTCGATGGATCCACATTGCCCTTTTCATTCACAACATGCCCGAGGAATTGTACTTCGCGAATCCAAAATTCGCACTTAGAAAACTTCGCGTAAAGTTTCTCCTTCTTTAGTAGCTCTAAAACGGTCCTCAAATGTTGCTCATGCTCCTCCTTCATTCGTGAGTATATCAATATATCTTCGATAAATACTATCACAAATTTATCAAGATACGGATTACACACACGATTCATTAAATCCATAAAGACCATTGGTGCGTTCGTCAATCCAAATGGCATAACAAGAAACTAGTAGTGCCCATAACAAGTTCAGAATGCCATCTTTGGTATGCTCTCTTCTTGAATTCGCAATTGATGGTAACCAGACCTTAGGTCTATCTTGGAGTAAAAGCTTGATCCTTGTAGTTGGTCGAATCATTCATCAATCCTCGGTAGTGGGTATCGATTCTTGACAGTGAGTTTATTCAACTCTCGGTAGTCTATACACGTCCTGAAAGTTCCATCCTTCTTCTTCACAAATAGTAAGGGAGCTCCCCAAGGTGAGAAGCGTGGTCTAATGAATCCCTTATCCAACAAATCTTGAAGTTGTTTGGATAACTCTTGCATCTCGGACAGTGCTAGTCAATATGGAGCCTTGGCCACGGGTGCGGCTCCCGGTACCAAGTTGATGCGAAATTCGACTTATCGCTATGGTGGTAATCCCGGCAAGTCTTCGGGGATTTCTTTAACCACAGGAATATCCTCAAGCTTCGGTTCCTCAACTTTCTTGTCGACCACATGAGCTAAAAAGGAAATACAACCTTTCCGCAAACACTTTTGAGCTTTCATACAATTAATGATTTGCAAGGGCGTGTCGCGCTTCTCTCCGCGCACAAGGAGTGTTTCCTAGTTCGCAAGCGGAATGCGAATAATCTTCTCGTGACATACCACTTCAGCTCGATTCTCAGATAACCAATCCATGCCAACTACTACACCAAAGCTACCCAACTGGACGGACAAAAGATCGATACTAAATTTTCACTCACCAAGCTCCAATAAAAACCTTTTAACAACTTCTCCTGACTCAACAAGTTTACCATCGGCTAATTCTATCGAGTAAGGGACATCTAGCCTACTAGACTCAACATCGAGTATATTTTTAAATTCCATAGACATAAAGCTAAAATTGGCACCGATATCAAACAATATGGATGCGAAATGATTGTTGCTTAGAAACGTACCAGTGACCACATTAGGGTCTTGGCAGGCATTCCTTGCTCCAATGAAAAAGGCTCTTCCTTGAGAATTGTTTTCCTTTAGGCATTCTTTCTTGTCACATTATCCATTATGTTTTAATATGTTCTCCATTTTGTTTTTGTTTTGTTGTCCATTGTGTTTTAATCTGTTGTTCATTGTGTTTTATTATACTATTCATTGGGTTTTTAGTCTGTTGTCCATTGTGTTTTAGTATGTTATTTATTGTGTTTTTTGGGTGTTGTGCGTTGTGTTTTAGTCTGTTGTCCATTGTGTCTTTTATCTACTGTCATCAATTGTGTTTTTATGTCTACTTCCCATTGCATTTTTAGTTTGATTCTCTTGGTGTTTTACATTATGTACATTGTGTTTTAGTTTGTTGTCCACTGTGTCTTTTATCTGTTGTCATTGATTATGTTTTTGGTATATTTTCCATTGTTTTTCTAGTTTGATACTCATTATGTTTTACGTTATGTCCATTGTGTAATACGCAACTGAGTTTTCGATTTTTTTTAATCTATAACAATATGGTATTCATATTAAAGATAAAAGACACTCGATTTTATCGTATAATGTTTTTAAAAAGAAATGACGTATAAAAAAGTTACGTGCGTTTAAAAAATGGGGGGGAATACATGTCACTTACATGTGTGTATTCTTTTTATTGTTTTGGACAAAATTACCATTCTTACTTGATTCCTCTTAAGTGTAACACCCCGAAAACGGGTTTGGTAATCAAAACTCCGTTAATACTAAAAGACGGGTAAAGTACCGTTAGTAGTAAAAATAACCCGGTAAATATTTGTATTTAAATAAGAAATCCTAATATTAAATACGAACGAATCAAAGTTTTAAGGAATTGAATTTATAAGGGCTCTAGTTAACGGGACTTAAAATAAAACGGGTTTTTTTTAACTTACCGAACCTACTAAGCTGACTAGGAATAATTCTAACCTAGTTAGATAGTGACTTATGAGTGGGTTAAAACACTCAAATTATGAACTAAGGAAAATGGAGGGGCCAAACTTGTTAAACTAGAAACTTGATTTATTAAAAACAAGAATTAAAACACACCAAACACCCACTTTGGGGGTGTCTGGTCGATTAAGAAGCAGGGGGCGACATGGGTTTTCTTCAAACCCTAAAATCCTCACAAAACTCACAAATTGAAGCCTCTAATCAAGTCTAAATCGAATTTCAAGCACAAATTCATGATCACCTAGTTGAAAGGATCATAAGGTATGTAAAATTGTGATGTTTTGATCCATCTTAAATTCTAGGTTATTTGTAAGAAACTGAAATTGAGCTTGATTATGCCATGCATGGATGCATCTTGAAGTAATATGATGTCTAGGAGTAAACCCTAGTCAATAACATGTTGGATTATTGGATAATCTATGAAATTCATGATGATCCATTGATAAGTTAAATGGGTTTTGTAAATTTAGATGAACACAAGAATCATGACTACCAAAAGTGGTGTTACTTGATTACTATGAAATGATTTTGAGATTAGTATGCATGTTTGACATGATGAAATCGATATGTATGTTTATATTGGGCAAAATATCAAGCTATGAACTTGGTTTTAAAGATGTAAAATTTTACCCGTTAGGTGTTCGTTAAAATGCCTAAATGAAAGATAAAAGTGGAAAATCGGATAAAAACGCATGCTTGATGGATATGGCAATTTTGCGTTAAGACTTATAAAAAGGGTTCTGTTGGACCGTTGTACGGCCTCTAAAAGTCAGTTAAGGCGTTCATCTTTGAATACAAAGGCGGAATCAATGTATACAAAGTCATAACAGCTTTGTTCTTCTTAATTTTTCTTCTATTAATGCCTTCTGAGTCTTTACAATGAATATCTGACAAAAATTCAGCAGCACCTTGACTCACATACAATGACAAATGATCGTCCGCTTCAAATGACCTAACAACCTATTTATAGAGCATATGATTTCGCTTGGAGCTGTTCAAGCGAAATCTCATGGATTGATTTCGCTTCAAGCATATACCTAACCTCTCAAGCGAAATCTCTTGTGTTTATACATAAAAACCCTAACTTAAACCCTATTGTGTGATCATTCAAACAATCCTAGACACAAGACTTGATAATGACGTAATCAGCAGACATTTAGTGCACCAACAGACTCCCCCTTGGATATTGATGAAGTCTTTGGCTTCAAGTCTTTGTCTTTAACAATCTTCAAACATTGTAAAAACTCTCATCTATCTTTATATTCAAGCTTTAAACTTTAAACTTCAATCTTCCCTTTGACTGTTGATCCAGACTCCCCCTTTCACAAACTCCCCCTCTCGATATGCTAGAATCTGAGAAATCTGGTTCAATCTTTGACAATTAGCTTCCGTTGGAAATAATGAAGACTAATCCTGTTACTCAACCAACAAACATAACCATTCTATCTTTTCAACAATACAACACAAACTCAATCAGCTTTAACAATCTACTCAAGTATTCAAGTTCAAGTTAATGACCTTGATTACTCAATTAATCTACCAAGTCCAAATTAATGACCTTGGTTGATCTTTTGACGAAACACACTGATTTTAAAACAACAATTTTAAACATTTTCTGAAAATAACAAGTATCAAGTTAATGAACTTGTTTTTGACTTTTCAAACAATTCAAACTTCCTCAAAGTAAGCTCTCCTCATTCTTCAGTCCAGAATCTCCTGCATCTGCTTCAAACAACTGAGAATCCAACAATCAACTCTCCACTTTGGTTCGTCTAAAATAAAGCAGAAATAAAATCTTTTTGGATTTTATCAAAGTATTCTAAACTAAGAAATGAAATACAGAAAACTTAAATTGCAGAAATTAAACAAAGTAAACTATTTACAAACATATTTTTGGTGAGCGTGTCAGGGAATCATATCAACTTTGCAGACAAATCACAAGTACCGTTAAGCTATATTTCATACTCAGACTTAAACAATTTACCTCGATTGTCGATATACTGATCCATCTTAAATTTTCATACAAATTTCAACTTATTCAGGATACGATTTAGATGAATTAAGAACTTAGATCATTCATGTGTCCCACCTCTTGAATATACTCCCGTATCCAGAATCTCAATAATCAGTCTTACAGGTGAGAATACTACAATGATATATGTATATAATTTAGGTATGCGAGGGCCGAGGGATCTCAGATCGATACTTCCGTATACGCAGAGAGATATCAGCTTCGACTTTTCAGTGTGTCCCCTTTAGAGGATCTTTTTGCTTACAACAGCAGCATATATCAATTTTAATTGTTTCAGCATGCTGAGGGTTTAATGCTGTGTTTCAAGCATTGCAGCAAGTATTAGCCAAGGACTAGGTCAGAACTACCGTTCAGCAGAAGTCCCGGAATAATACCCCAGACATCATAGAGTATAAAGACCTAGTATATCAGATTAAGAGACCTTTCAAACGAGATTTCAGGGGTTACCTATATATCCAAGTAGTGTTCCCCACGAATTCACAAGTTTGAATTTAGGTTTATATCCCGAATAAATCTACTAAATGTACGAAAACCTATCGACACATCATCAGTAAGATTGTTTAACTCTTTTATACTTTTCAAATCTTTAGCATACTGTAATCGTCTAGCCGATGTACTATCATTTTCCCTATATACACAAGCTCTTTTTCATTTTATCATGTTTTTGTATTTTTGCATTTTTACTGTTTTTGTATTTTCTGAAAACATAACTATGTACAAACATCTACTCCCCCTAAATACCAAAACAAGTAAAAATTCGACAAACCATTGCAGATTGTTTCTCGTCTTCATCCGCAACAGTACTCTCATCAACGCCAATTATGCCATCCGACACCGACAGAAGCTTCATACCGTTCAGTTTTAACAAATATTTAAACCGATTTTTATCAAAAGCTTTGGTATGTAAATCAGCTTTCTGTTCGTCTGTGTGGATTTTCTCAATTCGTATCAACTTTTTCTCAAAGCAATCACGAATAAAGTGATGACGAATTTCTATATGTTTAGTTTTAGCGTGATGTACTGGATTCTTTGTTATATTTATTGCGGCCTCATTATCAACAAAAAGAGGTGTGTTAAGAAACTGCAAACCGTAGTCGCGCATCTGTTGCTGTATCCACAAGATCTGAGAGCAGCAACTGCTAGAAGAAACATACTCCGCTTCACAAGTAGATAACGCCACAGATGTTTGTTTCTTACACTGCCAGGTAACCAATCTAGGACCAAAGAACTGGCATCCTGCAGTTGTTGATTTTGAATTGACTTTGCAGCATCCGAAATCCGAATCGGAATACCCTTCGAGCGTAAAGTCGCCTTTTCTAGGATACCACAACCCCAATGAAGGAGTTCCTTTCAGGTAGCGCAATATCCTCTTCACAATAATCATGTGCGATGCTCTCGGGTTAGACTGAAATCTTGCTGCGAGGCACGTTGGGTACATGATATCAGGACGTGAAGCAGTTAGGTACATTAAAGAACCTATCATGGATCGATAAAATGTTTCATCAGCCCTGTCTCCGGTGAGATCTGGGTGAATTCCATGATTTGTTGCAAGTGGGGTAGCAGCTGGAGTAGAACTTGACATCCCAAATTTCTCTAGAATATCATGAACATACTTTAACTGATGAATGAAAATTCCCTCAGGAAGTTGTTCCACTTGTAATCCCAGAAAGAATTTCATCTCCCCCATTGATGACATTTCAAACTTCTGCTTCATCACTGATTCAAAATCTTTACATAGATTTTCATTTGTCGACCCAAAGATTATATCGTCCACATAAATCTGAACTATCAGAAGATGACCATCAACGACTTTAGTGAAGAGAGTGGCATCCACTGTTCCACGAATGAACTTGTTAGCGAGTAGGTGTTGAGACAAAGTCTCGTACCAAGCTCTCGGGGCCTGGTGTAAACCATACAGCGCTTTGTCCAATAAGTAGACCTTGTTTTTGTGGATTGGATCGGTAAAGCCCGGCGGCTGTCCGACATAAACCTCCTCTTTAACCTTCCCATAAAGAAACGCCGATTTAACATCCAACTGATAAACTTTGAAGTTCTTCCAAGACGCAAATGCTAGGAAAATTCTAATCGCCTCTAGTCGTGCTACAGGAGCATAGACTTCGGTAAAATCAATTCCCTCATGTTGACTAAATCCCTGAACAACGAGTCGAGCTTTGTTCCTTACGACAACTCCTCTATCGTCCCTCTTACACTTAAACACCCACTTAGTGTTTATTTTCCTATAACCATCCGGCAAATCAACTAACTTCCACACTCCCAATTTCTCAAATTGACTAAGTTCCTCCTGCATTGCATTGACCCAAGAGTCTTCAGTAAGCGCCTCTTTGTAAGTTCTTGGCTCAACCTGCGAGATAAAACAACTTAATGAGAATTCAGTTTGCAAAGGAGCAACTTTTGTATAAAAACATGTAAGTCCTTTATCAATCTGATTTCGAGTGCGAACTCCAGCTTGCAATTCTCCTATAATCAACTCCTCTGGATGATATGAGAAAGTTCGCGGCATCACTTCACTCGGAACATCTACATTTCCCTCCAGATTAGTAACATTCTGCTATGCATCTTGTTCACCAACTTGGTTTGTTTGACCTGAAATCTGAATATGCTCCCCCTCAGAATTTGAATCTGAATCACCGTGATCAAAAACTGGCATGTTTTCAGTTTCTAGATTATCATTCTGAGCCGACTGATTATCCTGAGCAACTTCATTCTGTTGGACATTATCATGTTCACCAGCATTACTTGGACCTGCTTCATCATCATTTGAAGTTTCCCGTGGTCTTCTCGAATACTCAGCTGGGAATCTTAACTGTGACTCATATTCACGTAAAATATCCAACTCATCAAAGAAATCTTCATCATCCTCTGATTCTTCTCTCATGTCAAACGAATCCCAAAGTTTGTCATAATGATAACGCCATGAATCACCAGGATTCTGCGGCGGCATAGTATAACCTTGACATTCAATATTTGCAGCTTCAATAATCCGCTTCTCACTTGGAACGAAGACACGTCGCAATGGATTTGAATAACCAACAAATATTCCCTCAATGCACTTCGGACCAAACTTTCCAAAAGGTTCTATAATCGTACAAGGTGACCCGAACGGTTCTAGATACTTCAAATTCGGTTTGCGGTTATTGATTAGCTCAAAGCATGTTTTGTTGAACTTTTTGACAGTGAGAACCCTGTTGAGCGTATAGCATGCGGCAGAAACAGCTTTAGCCCAAAAATTAATCGGTAACTTTGAATCTGCGAGCATAGTTCTAGCCGTCTCGATTAGTGTCCGGTTTTTGCGTTCTGCGACTCCATTCTGCTGCGGAGTGTACGGAGCACTAAATTCATGCAAAATACCTCTTTCATCACAAAATTCTTCCATCTTACTATTCTTGAATTCAGTACCATTATCACTTCGAATTCTCTTGATACGCCTTTGGTACAAATTCTCAATCTTTCTGAACAGACCCATCAAACTGTCAAATGTTTCATCTTTCGTCTTCAAGAAAGAAACCCACGAAAATCTGGAATAATCATCAGTAACGACCAAAGAATAGTAATCTCCTGTAATGCTCTTGACATTCACCGGACCAAACAAATCCATGTGAAGTCTTTCCAGAGGTCTCGAAACTGAATTGACTTTCTTTGTAGGGTGTGACTTTTTCTTCTGCTTTCCTTTGACACAGCTAATGCACTCCCCTTCCAGATGAAAACCTTTGATATTAACTCCCAATACCAAATCATTGTGCACCAAGTGATTCATCTTCCTTAGGTGAATATGCCCCATTTTGCGGTGCCACAATCTCGATTCTTTCTCAGTTGCTCTAGACACGAAACAATGTGCTTGACCAGTTGTTGTAGTTGCTACAGACATATCTAACACATATAAATCATTCACTCTAGGTGCCCTCATAATAATCCATTCTTCAGGGATAACAAAACCAGGTTTCAAGATCAAACATTCTTTATCAGTGAAGTGAGTAGTATACTGATTGTCACAAATCTGCGAGATACTAAGCAGATTGTTCTCCAGCTCAGTGATGTAGTTAACTCTCTCAAACGTTACAATCCCATTGGATAACGTTCCTTCACCAACAATTCGACCACCTTCATGACCAGCAAATCCCACATAACCACCATTAATGTTTCTTACATCATACAGCAATGCAGTTTTTCCTGTCATATGTCGAGATGCGCCACTATCCATGATCCATCTTGAAATGGCTCTTGGAAGATCCTGTATATACCACAAATTGATTTTAAAACACTTCAATAAAGATACCGATTCATGCTTCGCTATCCAGGAAGCTCCGGCAATTCAAACTGCTTATTCGAACATGGTGTCCACCCAGGCCTCATCAGCCTTAGGTGTAACCTTGACTCTAGCAACTTGAATTTTGAAATTTTCAGCCTTCAAAAGTGGAAAATTTGCATCATAATCAACCGAAATTGATTCTTCAGCCTTTTTCACTTCAGAAGTTGAAATTTTCTTCTCTGTTTTTGGTTTCCAAATTTGTTCAGTTAATGCAACCCGTTTATAAAATTTGTCATTTTTAGTTACCACTTTCTTTACAAATTCATTTTTCACTTTGATATTGTCATTTTTAACATTTTGATTCTCTAACACTTTCTTCTCAACATACATTGGTGCTTTACCCTTCACATCAACTTTCTTTTGTTGAATCTTCACAGTTTCAGTCCTAGGCTTCACATATGTACACTTTCGTGCAATATGACCAACTTGTTCACATCTAAAACAAGTACGAGTATCAGCTAATCGACTCGTGCCTTCAGACTGAGCTTGCGAAGCTCTCTTCTCAAAGAACTCTTTATTTGATTTTGAAAAAATTTCATTTTCCTCATCAGAAAGTGAACTTGAACCATTTACAAACACCTTCTTTTCAGCAAACCTTTTGTTTTGAAAACTCTTTTTCTGATAACTATTACCACCTCGATAACCACCTGACCAATTGTTTCTATTGTTATTATAAAAACGTGGTGGAACAACAGGCTTTTTGTAATAAGCTTTATCTTTCTCAAAATTCATTTGCCTTTTTGTGTGTTTCAAACTGTTCACCTCTGACAACTCAATTTCAACTAACTTGAAAACATTTGTCAACTTTTTCACATTAACATTCTCAATGGGAAACTTAGAATCCGAATACAACTTATCAGATCCAGCCATCTTGTACATCACAAGACCCGGTTCATCACTTAAGTTGTTTTTGGACTTTTGTTTCGGAATGTATTTATCAAAGAAACACCCATCCTCCTCAGAAGTGTCACAATCCGGTTTAAGCACTTTATCTACCACACTTTTCACCACATCACTTTGGACACCCTCGTCATTGGAAGATGTAAACGTGACATCAATGTTTTCAGGAAGTTTAACTTCACTTTCTTCCTCAATTTCCACCAAACTAGACTGCTTTTTCGTGTAGTTGTCTAAAATTGGCGGTGGAACTTTGTGAAAACCTATACCCGTTCCATCAGAAAACACATCCTCGCCATCTTTGTTTTTCCCTATAGGTTTAGGAACAATATGCTGCAAAACAAAGCTTGCTGATTTATAGCTGTTAAGCTTCAACTGGATTCGTTCATTTTCAATTTCAGCTTCTTGAACTTTAAGTTTCAGTTTAGCAATTTGATCCAGTTGTTCATTAATCGATTCTTCTTTTAATCTCAAAACAGCTCTTAGATGTTCATTTTCTTTAAATGTTTTGCCATTACGATCATCACTATCTTTGACAATGCTTTTCAATTTCTCAAACTTTTCAGAAATTTGACGATTTTCAAGAATTAACTTTTCATTTTCAGATTTTATTTTCTCACGTTCAGTTTTATCATTTTCAATTTGAGCCGTTAATTCTTTAATATGTTCAGTTGAAGCTCTTACACTTTTGTCACGATCGAGAATCTGATCTTTAACATTTCTAACCTTTTTTTGTCAGATTCTGAAATTTTTCATTGTTAAGATACGTGAGAGTGCTACAAAAATTGCATTGTTTGGTGCAATTTTTGCAGTCAGCATTTCCATCAATCTTGTTACCTGACGCATTCGTTGACACACTTTGACTGACTGATCCCTTTGACTCAGTAACAGAATTAGGATCTACCTCAAGTGTCTTTGCAGCTAGCACTTTGTCAGCCATCACTCCCAGGTTCTCAGCTGTCAACTCTTGCGTAGTATCAATTATGCCTGTATCAACTTGCTTTTCTTTCTTCTCTTTCTCCTATTTCTCTTTTCTCTCTTTCTCTTTCTCTTCTTCAATCATTTTTGAAGTTGGAGTTCCCCACCATTTGTGTTGCCAATACTCATCATCTTCTTTGTACTCCTTGATGATGGCTTCGATATCTAACGTTTTGTCATCAATCGCAATGTTGCCATATCTATCAAGATAGCACTCTCTATCTGGATCCCATCTGTTTGCTCTTCTAGCTTCCAGAAAGACACCAGAAAGTCTGATAATCTTGTTTTCAGCAATCATCTTCCGGTATTGATACTTCTGTTCCTCAGTACGATCATCTTTCCATTTAACAGGTTCATCATTGCTTGCCATGAATGCGTAACCCACCGCATCTTCTTCCGGTAGAACTTCCTTACTCCAATCATATCCCTCATCATCATAAATCACAGCAAGAGCCCTTGATTTGTCTCTGTTGTCTTCAACCTGCTTCAATCTAGGCGGCTCGGATTTATTCTGATGGTAGATTGCCTTTTTGTAATAATCATCTCTGAAAGGGTTCTCCGGCTCATCAGCATAAGCGTTTCGGCATTCTCGTTTGAAGTGACCCTTCTGCTTACACTTGAAGCATGTCACTTTGGATTTATCGAACCCCAGTTTTGTAGACGCACCACCAATTGTTTTTCTTCCAGTAATTTCCATAAATCTTTGTGCACGACGAACAGCACTTGCCATAGCCCAACGAATATCGATCAGTTCCATTTCCTCCGGATCAATCTGATCGTAATCTTCTTTCGTTAGATTTGTATTGCCAATCTTCCCAGCTACCAATCCTTCATACGATTCCAACACTGATGCTAGAAAGATCATCTGCTGTTTAGCCGAATCCTCATCAAAATTCTGAGCATTCTTCAAGTCTATTGCGATGTTGCATTGAAAACGATTCTTTGAATCAGCATTTCCAGAAGATGAAGATCCACTGTGAAAACCACTGTGACTTCCACTGCTTTGACCACTTTGACTTTCTTTGCTGGCTGTCGACACATTTTCAACAGAAAATGCAGTCTTTGGAGAAGTAGCTTTCGGCATCATACTCTTTGGATAGTATAAATCCAGATTCTGCTGATAAGATGAATGATTAATTTTGTACGTCTTCTTCAACTCTAGTTCATGACTCTCGAGTTTTTCAATCAGCAAATCTAATGTCAGCTTTTCTGGTTCTTTGATGGTATTCTTCAGCATCAACGCATAATATCTCCAATCCATCTCGTCAGGCAACGAATCGAACAATTTGTCGATAAGATCTTCTTCAGGAATGTCAATCTCATGTCTTACTAATTCCAGCTTCAGATGACCGAACCTTTCTATCATTTTACATACTGACTCGTTCTTTAAACATCCAAACAGATCAAATTATTTTCTAAGAAGTTTCTTTTTGTTTTTCTTAATTTCTTGACTACCGACACATTTCTTTTCTAACTTTGCCCATAAGTCTTTAGAATTTGAGTAATCTATCAGTGAAATGATGTCTTCACGCACTGACTGAAACAATAATGCCACACATTTTTGCTCGGCCACAAAACTGTCAATCTCTTCAACTGATCTTAATGCTTCACCATTCTTCTTTCCTTGAGCATAACCATTCTTCATACTCTTCCAGCAAGGGAAAGCAAATGCCATCAACCAATCTTCAAACTTTGTTGCCCACCTGCTATAATCTTCTATAGCCATCAGCTTAGGAGGTTTGTTAAATGTTCCAAATGCACTTTCGGACTCCCAAGCTTCCTTCTTTCTTTCTTTCGGTGGACTTTTGTTTGCATCACTTGAAGAAGTATCGTTGTTTCCTGAACTGCCCGTGAATGCGTACATATCGCTGAAAGGATTCATGAAAATATCATCCATTTTGATCGTACCTGAAAAATCAATTAAACACTTAGAAAATTTTAAGGTTTCGAAAATAGAACAGTTTCAAGCGAAAACAGTAGTATAATACTGTTCAAGCGAAATCAGTTTAATAAAACTGTTCAAGCGAAATCAGCTATTTCGCTTCAACAATACAATCGAAATCCAAATCTGTTTCAAGCGAAACTAACTATTTCGCTTCAAAGGTTTTCAAGCGAAATCCAGCAACAACTATTTCGCTTCAGAAGAACTCAAGCGAAAACCAAGAACACAACACTATTTCGCTTCAAAAGTTCAAGCGAAATTGTCCAATCAGTCTGATTTGAAGCGAAATCAACTAAAACCTTCGAACACTTTTCAAGCGAAACCCTGTATTATGTCAATTTTATCATGTTTTAGTCTGAATTTCAGTCCGAATCTTTGTAGGCTTTGTTAATACTACGTTTTACACGTTATACTCGAAAATCAGACCATTTCGACCGTTGGAACTTGTTCAGATCTGAAAAATGTAAAAAGAAATGAGTAGAAAGAAGATAATCCGCTGCTAAGGTATGAACTCCTCGTCCTGAGCTCTGATACCACTTGTTGGACCGTTGTACGACCTCTAAAAGTCAGTTAAGGCGTTCATCTTTGAATACAAAGGCGGAATCAATGTATACAAAGTCATAACAGCTTTGTTCTTCTTAATTTTTCTTCTATTAATGCCTTCTGAGTCTTTACAATGAATTTCTGACAAAAATTCAGCAGCACCTTGACTCACATACAATGACAAATGATCGTCCGCTTCAAATGACCTAACAACCTATTTATAGAGCATATGATTTCGCTTGGAGCTGTTCAAGCGAAATCTCATGGATTGATTTCGCTTCAAGCATATACCTAACCTCTCAAGCGAAATCTCTTGTGTTTATACATAAAAACCCTAACTTAAACCCTATTGTGTGATCATTCAAACAATCCTAGACACAAGACTTGATAATGACGTAATCAGCAGACATTTAGTGCACCAACAGGTTCTAAACGGATTGTGAATTGAACTCTTTAGGCAAGGAATCCGGATCGTCAAGTGGACAAGCCGGTGGAAATACGCGTTTGAAAGAGGTGCTTAAAAGGTACGTAACTACGATTCCGTTACGTTATGCTTGATTCCGTATTTTCGCTAGTAGACTTTAAATTAGCATAATACATGAAATTGGCATTTGCTTGAAGTGACGAAGGTCACTAGGTAAATAAACGGGTCAAAAGGTGAAATTATCACCCTTTGACAATATTGTCTAATGGTTTGTCGAGTTACATGTTTATAGGAATAAATATCAAATAGATACGTACATCGCTATTGCTTAGCGGCTACTAAGTCAAGGTATTGAAACGGGTCAATATATTGATCCGAGCCAGGTATGTATAATGGTTCAACTCATCATGTAGAACTTGAGATTCTATAAGAGTTAGACAAGGTTAAGATATAGATATTCGGTTACTTTTTTTGGTAAACCGAATAAATTGTGTTATATTTATGGTGTTTAGAAACACATGGGTTTATAAACAAGGATATGGTTAAAATGGTCGGATTTTGGGGTCAAACAAGTATTTAAAGGACCTTGTAGTAAAAGAAGGATGAAAATTGACCAAAATGCCCTTGTAAGCTAAAACGAGCGAACGAACTATAAGGGTTGTTCGGAAAAGAGTAGTATGCATAATTAAACACTTAGAATGAGTAAACAAAAGCGAATGATGTGAATCCTTAGTCATCTGACTCTATAATAGTCTTTGCCGTAAAATAATGATTCGAGGGGTAAAACTCGGAGTTTAGGAATTTCCACACTTAATACAATACAAATATAGTTGTGAAGAAAGATTATTTGACAAGAAATGTGGTAGTATAATGCTTGATGTGAATGAAAGAGACTCATACTTAAAATAGGCTTAATTACCCTTAACGGGTAAAAATAAGCATACGAGCAAAAACGGGTTTAAATTGTGTAATAAACTTGTGATTAGAACCTAATATAGTAGATAACCTTAATTTGAAGAAGTGTAAGGGATATAGGGATTAAACAAATATGTTTGTTTGATAAAATGCATAAACGGGTTAAAAGTCAATAAAAAGGTAACGAGTCGAAGGCTTAGAAGTCTCAAAATTTATTATGTTGGATGTTGGATTTTAACTCCATGTGATGGAGAATTAAATTACGGATGCGTAGGAAAAAGAATCGGGTAAAACGGATTAAAAACGAGAGAGTTATGCTCGTTTCCGTGAAATCGGGTCATGCTGAGAATATGCAGCAACATAATAATAACATTATGCCAAAAAGGGGGCTAGGTGGGGCGTCTAGCCCCTAGGCGTGACGCCTAGCCCCCCTGAACCTGAAAAACGTTTAATTTTGTTTGTTTGACCCATATAACTTGTTTAAACTTGTTATTTAACTATCAAAACTAACTTTTAAGTTGGTTTTGATCATAGGTGATTGCCAAGAGTGCCCGGATGAAGATCAAGCTCAAAGAAGAACCGAACACGATAAAGTTAAAAGCTTCCGCACGGAGTTTCTTCGTATCTTTTAAACGACGAATTCAATTACATTAAGTTGTTCAAACTCTTAAATTGTAAAAGTTTTAGTAAGCTCGTATTGACATACTTACTTGTAATCGTAAAAACATGCATTTTTACGAAACTTATATAAAATATTGTATTAAACAAGCAAGGGTGTTACATTAAGACACTTGTCACTCTATGGTGGCTTCTTACCTTTCTTATTTTTGAACCTATCTATCTATACTTTCTACAAAAGGAGAAATCTAAGTGACATAAGAAAAGCTGAGGTGGCAGCCGTAGAGGCTGTCCCGACAATACTTTTCTTAAGTCATTATGGCAACATAAAGCTTAATTTAAAATACATTTCAAATTCAAACCATTTCCCTTAATTTAAAAGTCAAACCTCTACACTTCATTCAAAATTGAAAGCTCTGCCCTTCATTCATAATTCAAACCTCTGCTCTTCATAAGAAAAGAAAACCTCTAGCCAGATTCAAAATTCAAGATTCTGGCTCCAGATTCAAAATTCAAATCATATATTCGAACCATATAAATAACATATATGAATCTGGCTCTACATTAAAATTTCAACTCATCTCTCTCACTCATATCCGCGAGCATATCTCTCTCTCTCTCTCTCTCTCAAATGCATGGCTCTCATGATTCAGCTGGTTAATCTCTGATTACAGTTCTTTGTTCGAACATTTGTTGATTCTGTTTACACATTATCGTTCCAATATCATTGTTTCCGACATCATCCTTCCAATGAAGCTTCCCATCACACGTCAACGTTTCAACATCGATGTTGCAATATTGTCACACCCCAACCGATGGCGGAAACATCAGGGCATGGCACTGAGCGAAATAGATTGTCCAGAAGTTTCCATAACAACTATCATTACCAATTAATTTAAAGTAACATGTCCCATACCATGTCTTAAATGATAACATAATTATTACAGACAAATCTAGTTAAATTGTTTTGTTCCGACAACTCAGATTTCAAATACAGACAATTGTTTATTGGTTTCTAGACCTTTCCTAGCCTCGATTTCACAGCAAGCAAAGCAAATAAGCATCCTAAGCACCTGTCACATACGTTAAAGTAAAAGTCAATACACATAGGGTAAAGGTAAGCATACAAGTTTGATAATAGCATATAGAGTTCGAAATCGTTACGCATAACCAGCACGTACACAGTGTAAAATGAGGCATGTTAGTTATCGACATGAACCTATCAATACCAATGACTGTGAGTTGACTGCTCGAGGCAGTTCGTATTGCATGATCACCACCGTGACCCATGTAATTAATTGTCCTTAACAACCCCTGAGTGAACAGGTGCTGAGTCCAAACAAATAGTACTATCGTTGCTAAGGCAGGTAGACAGCATTCCATGTGTAAACATAACAAACAAGCATTCATTAAGTCACGTATAACATGCGGTAATTGGTTAGCGATTAAAGTATTGCGTAGTGTGTTTGATGTGATTTAGAATATGTAACGTATGTAACACCCAAAAGTACGTAAAGCAAAAAAGGGATCGAGTATACTCACAGCGATTAGTGGATTAAAGGGAGCGCTAGAGAGTACGGTTAGCCTGAACAGATTGATAGCATAACGATAAGCGACGCGTAAAACGGAACAAGTGTCAGTGGGTCGAACAGCAGTTCAATCGGTTGGTAGTCCGATCGGACAGCTGGTCGTTCGAGTGACAGTCCGCTCGGATGGTCATCAGATCGGGTGGCCTTTCGAGTGGATTGTTACTTCCTTTGGGAAGGATGTGTTTGTGTATGATGGCTTGACTTTTGAAGTTTTCGTTGTAGCATTTTGAAAACATTGAAGTATCTCTACCTTTCAGGTTGGTCGTTCGAACGACCGTTCGATCGGGCGACAGTCCGATAGGTTGGGCACTTCAGCGAGAACAAGTTCATAGCAGGTTGTCACTCGATCGGACGGTTGTTCGATAGGGTGGCAACACATGTGCATTGAACATGTTGAAAAATTTGTTTAAGTGTTGAAGTTAGAACGTTACACGGTCGAGTGACAATCCGTTCGGACGGTCGTCCGATCGGACAGGAGTTCGTTCCACATCCACAACTTCAAACGTCTGAAATGGATGTCAAGTGTGGGGCCAAGGTGCAAGCTGATTGGGTGGCAACCCGATCGGGTGGTAATCCGATTGGACATCAGTCCGATCGGTCGACACTCCGTTCTGGTCGGCCTGATCGTCTTCTTCCTTGGTTGTTTTTGTCGTTTTATCGAGACAATTTGATATCGTATTAGACAACAGAAACCTCGTCACGACTTAGTAAACTGATCGGACCGGAATCACCCAAATCCGGCTGGTTAACTGTTCGGGACGGTGTTCCATGTCTAACTCGAAATCGGTCATCTCGCGGGTGGAATCCAGATCTTGAACCAACACATCAACATGCAAGGGTAGAAGGTTAGAACAAGCTCCGATTCTATCGGTTTTTGAGGCATTGAGTGTAAAAGAGTTGAAAGAAAGTTGGAAACCGTCTTTCAATCCTTTTTCACCTGGAATACGTTTAGATCTATGAAAGATCTTTGTTTATTTGTATGGAAATCGTTCGGATCTAAGTTGTTCTTGGTGGATTGAAGCCAAAACATGAAGTTCCTAAGAAGACCATGTTGACATCATCCTAGAACACCTCAAATCTAGTGATTTCACGGTTAAAAGTTAAGATTCAAAAGATAGAAAGGTGTAGGAGTGCGTGTAGATTAAGAAAGTACAAGATTTAGGACGAGATCTTACCGGAATAGCTAGGAATCGGAGAAAAGTAGGTAAGGAGGGCTGGTTGGATGAGAGTTTCCAGAAATGGTAAGTTTGATGTGGACAGGGGGTATTTATAGGATTTTCTAAAGTGGAAAGGGTTGGCCGATCGAGTGGCAGCCTGATCGAACGGCTGGCCGATCGAGCGGCAGCTTGATCGGGCGGCTGGTCGATCGGCTGGTCACCTGGTCGATTAGCCACTTTGGTTCGAGTGTTCGGTGCGACGAGTTTTGCCGTTTCGATTTCGATTACGAGCGTTGTGATGCGATAGAGTTTCCTAGTCAAATTACTTTTAATCCCAACTACTATATCAACATACAATCATCCTTATTTCGTATTCGTTTAGCATTTGCGATTCGATTGCGTTTCGATTGATTACCACACATAACATAAATAAACATGCACAAGTAACACATAAGGTACACACACATATAACAATATCCAGAATGCGTATTCGAGTTGCGATTGCGATAAGCGATAAATCGATTAAGCAGGCGATAAATAGCGATTACTATGCGATTATTAATAGATACTCCACATAATACAACTAAAGCGATAATAAAATAGACTAATTGCAAGTCAAAGAAGTCAAAACATGAATTGAGCAAGGAGTGACAGATCGCAATTTGCAATCTTTTCTTCCTTTGACTTCAATCTTGACTTTGACTTTGAATTTCGATCACGGGGTGTTACAGCCTCCCCTAGTTGAGGGAATTTCGTCCAGAAATTAGGCCGAAGCCGTAACAAAATGTGACAACCCTCAAAATTCCATGTATTCCGTACAATTTATTATTGATAATTAAAGTGTTTGACGACTGTGTGGAATTACTTAACTGCTCTCTGATTTCTGTGTTATATTTACATGCGCTTGTTAACACACTAGTAATGTATAGAAAAGTCATTAAATAGTCCGTTATAATTTCCTAAGTGTTGAGAATTAAAAATACTACAAAAATATATATTTAAGGACACTTTACGGATTAATCAAGCACTTTAACGGAACAGTGTCAAACCGAACAACCGGACTTTACCCGGAACATAAAAATATTGCCAAACACATTGTTTTTACTTTTCTGAGCCGGTTAGGGTCCCCAAACACCCTAACACCCTTTATATTAAATAATACACCAATATATTAACTAAACACCATTAGAATCCTAACTAAATATTTACCATACAATTGCATCCCAACCCCATAACCACCCCCCTCTCGTTGATGGTTGCATGGTGTGGGGACATCCCCACACTTCTTTTGTTTATTAAATTGGAATGGTTGAATATCTAGGAGACATTTTGTTCAATGGTTAATGATAAACATGGGTTATATAATAACACTTAGGATAAGGTTCTTTTTTCACAAATCAACAATACTTGCAAGCACTCAACTCTCCCTCTCTCTTTGTGTGATCTGCCGAGACCAAGCACCCCACCCCCCCCCCCATCCACTTCCAAGTTTCCCTCAAGCCATTTTTATACTCTCAAGGGTGCAATAGGATCAACAAACAAGATCGGTGCACTCGGAAGCTTAAGGACCCCTCTAGATTTCTTTTATCCACCTCATTTTCGTCTAGTTTCTTCCCTAGCCTCGAGCTAGTAGTAAGTGACTCTAAACGCCTTCTTGATCTTGTCTAGGGTGGTTAATAAGAGATTTGTCGGTTAAAAATTATGAACATGTAAGATCAAAGTCTAAAAGTCTACTAAAGTGATGAACAAGGTGGTTAATGGATGAATATTAGTGTAAAGCATGTAGATCTTGTGTGATTATGATTATTGGTTGATTATCTGATGTGTTGCTGGATTATATTGATGTTTGATGTTGTTACAATCACTAAACATAATTAACGGGATCAACCGAACACAAACTAGTAAGCTAGAGACTAAAAACAGCAATCTGTCCATACTTTACAGCCAACTTCAGTTGGCTGTAAACAGGTCGTAAATTCAACGAAAAACCGATATTTTGAATCTAAAATATGTTATTATAAAATACGGTTCTAATGGAACCGGAATCGTAATTTTTGGACTCCGTTTACTATTTTTAAAGTGTTAATTTGTAACAGCAACTTAAGCTGAATTTTGACAGCAATAAATGGGTGTCATACTTTCAGTCATAACCTGAGTTTTGTGATGAATCGGACCATTAAATTTGTACAGTAGATGGCAACCGATGCATTTGTAATTACCCCACTGGAATTTCGTAAATCGGACACTCGATGAATTTTTAATAAATTGTTCCGTGGACTGTGGTCAGAAATACATAAATCTGAGTTAAGTCCTGAATATGAATATTTATAAAATATTGGTAATGAACCGGACCCCGATATTTTTACACAATAAAATATGGAATGTTTAAGGAATCCTGTAAAAATTTGGGAATTTTTGGAATAATTTAACTATTTTATTAAAATGTCCGAAAACAGCCGGTTTTGAATATTAATGCTGAATTGACATAAGTTGTGACTTGCGTGTCTAAATGTCGAGTATGCTATCGGTGAATGATCTAACATGATATATATGTTACGTGCACTATCGTATGTTTGCTTATGAGTGGGGAATGGATGGGAAGTATATATACGTGCATAAACAGTTAAAGTAATGCATACTATGTGATAGATACGTGTAGGAACTTTGTGCTCTATTTGTAAGCCACTAAATGACTAACTGGTAAATCATACTAGGACGTGATTGACTGACCTTGACTGTTAGCTATATTTGAGAATCTAACCGAGCAAACCGAGGTGAGTTCACACTTTTCTACAAAGCATGGTAAATTCCCGGTGGGAATGGGAATGGGTACAGGAATAGGGATTCCTCGTCCTTTGGGACGCGTTCAGGAATGTGAATTTCTCGTCCTTGAGACGTGTTCAGGAATGTAAATTCCTCGTCCTATTGGGACGTATTAGACTTACTGGACTCGAACTCTATCAGCGAAGTCCCTCCCTTTTTGTATCGACTTAATCGCCGAGGCTATGGCGAGCGGGTCATTAGTTAATAGCGCTATTAGGTTTAACAAACCTCACACCGTGCCAGTCGGACGGGCGTGTACTAATGGACTATGGCACGTCAGTGGTGATAGAACACCGACGCTAGGGCACAATTGATTTCTTTTGTTAGTAGTCGATATGATAAACGAGTCTGGTAGTTTAAAATACTGGGGCAGCTCCCCACGGCCAAAGTGCCGGGCTGGATAGCCAGGGAAGGTGGACATGGGATGGTTAACAAATAAACGTTTTCGAACTATGGGGTAACCCCCATGGCTGGATAGCCGAATGAGATTGAACTATGTTTTTGGAAACAACTCTAAAATGGACAACCAACCGTGAACTCACTCAACTTTGTTGTTGACTCGTTATTACATGCTTTGCAGGTCGCTAGATGGAGCTTGCACGAGGAAGGAGTCGTTGTGGCATACGGACTGTTATGTTCCGTGCTTATTATTTAAATCCTCAGGAACTTATTAAATTTGCGTTTTGAAACTTAAAACTTATGAGCTGTGAACTTATGTTTTGAACTTACTTTTATGCTTCCGCTGTTTAAACTAAACATGGTTAACTAGCTTTGGTCACCAGTCGTATTGAGGTTGGTCTTATTTACTTAATTACGATGTTCAATATGATTGGTGGCTCGATCCTGGTCACGTCACGCCTCCAAGCGGTGGTACTCCGCATGGTGGATTTTGGGGGTGTGACAGATTGGTATCAGAGCCATTGGTTATAGTGAACTTGGTTTTTAAAAAGGGAAAGGTTTTTGATAAAAACCAGATTATAACCAGTACAGTGCTCAACGATCCACAACGACGCTTCGCTCCACGTGCAAGACTCGACACCATAAGTGGTATGATTTATGTTATATTGTCGGTTAGATAGTTCTCACTGTGCATTAGATAATGTGATAATTGCTAATTGAACCTTGTGTGCTTACACTCTAATGTCGTCCCACACTTACGCACTTTCGCGACACTTTTCTCACTTACGTTGCTTCGTTATGAAGATCATGAGCGGACGCGAAGGACGTATCAACCTCACTCAAGCCCAGTTGACGACTTTAATCAATGAACGAGTTGCTAAGGCACTCGCAGCTGTTCCTGCAGGAGGTCAACATGCTCAACCTCCTGTGTGCACGTTCAAGACGTTCATGGACTGCCGACCTACCACTTTCAGTGGCACCGAAGGAGCAGTGGGCCTTCTTCACTGGTTTGAAAAGCTTGAGTCAGTTTTCGAGATGTGCGAATGACCCAAAGACCATAGGGTGAAATATGCTACCGGAACACTTGAAGGGGTAGCGCTCACATGGTGGAACGCTCAGGTTCAGCTGCTGGGGTTGGTTGCTGCTAATGCCACCCCATGGAACGATTTCAAGGAACTGATCAAAGAGGAATACTGTAGTCGGGATGACATCCACAAACTGGAGGTGGAATTTTTCAATCTGAAGATGACGGGGTCTGAGATTGAGGCGTATACCAAGAGGTCGAATGAACTGGCCATCTTGTGCCCTACTATGGTGGACCCTCCCATCAAACGTATTGAGCTTTACCTCAAGGGCCTTGTACCCGAGATTCAGAGTCACGTGACTTCGGCTAACCTGGGTACCATTCAGCAGATCATTAAGTTAGCCCATCGTCTCACCGATCAAGCTGTGGAACAAAACAAACTGCCTAAGCGTATTGGTGCTGCTACTGCTGACACACCCAATGATAACAAGCGAAAATGGGATGGGAATTTAGGCAAAGGTTCTACTTCAGCTCAGTTCCAGCAGCGAAAGACAGATGAGTACAGGAGTCCCAGTCAGCAGTCTTCTGAGAATCAAGGTCAGGGTGGATACAAGGGAAATCACCCCAAATGTAATCGTTGTAACTTGCACCACAGTGGGCCATGTGGTAAAGGCAACTGTCATCGATGCAACAAGCATGGTCACATGGCAAGGGACTGCAGGAGTCAGCATCCGGCGAATCAGAACCGGCAGCAACAGCAAGCCCCACCCAATCAACGCCAGCAGCGGCAACAACAAGGTAACAACAAAGGGTGCTTTCAATGTGGTGCTGAGGGCCATTTCAAGAAAGACTGCCCCCAGTTAAATCAGAACCAGAACAACAACAATAATGGAGGAAACAATGGAGGCAACAATGGGGGTAATAATAATGGCAATGGCGCCCGAGGTCGTGCCTTTGTGATTGGTCAGGGTGATGCAAGGAACGATCCCAACGTTGTGATGGGTAAGTTTCTTCTGGACGACTTCTTTGTTACTGTTTTATTCGATTCAGGTGCCGATACTAGTTATGTGTCCTTAAAAGTTAGCCAAATGCTTAAGCGCACTCCAACACTTTTGAACACCAAACACGCGGTAGAACTAGCTAACGGTAAAAGTCTTGAAGCCACACACATAGTTAAAGGTTGTAACCTCGTCCTAGCTGGTCAGACTTTCTCTATCGATCTTATTCCTATCACACTTGGTAGTTTCGACGTTGTTATTGGGATGGATTGGCTATCTCATCATCAAGCGGAGATTGTTTGCAAGGAGAAAATTGTCCGCATTCCTCGTTCTGGTAAAGAACCTCTGGTGATTCAGGGTGATAAGAGTGGTGCTATCGAAGGCATCATCTCTTTCCTTAAGGCCCAGAAGTGTTTGCGAAAGGGCCACACTGCCATTTATCACTCGTTACTGACACATCAGCGGAAGATAAGAGAATTGAGGACATTCCTATTGTACGTGACTTTCCCGAGGTATTTCCTGAGGAATTACCTGGTCTTCCGCCTCATCGCCAAGTCGAGTTTCAAATCGAGCTAGCTCCTGGGGCAGCACCAGTGGCTCGAGCACCATATCGTCTAGCTCCATCAGAACTTGAAGAACTGTCCACACAACTACAAGAACTCTTGGAAAAAGGTTTGATACGTCCTAGCTCTTCGCCCTGGGGAGCTCCAGTACTATTCGTGAAGAAGAAAGACGGTACCTTCAGAATGTGTATTGACTACCGCGAACTTAACAAGGTGACCGTGAAGAATCGTTATCCTCTCCCACGCATTGATGACTTGTTCGACCAGTTGCAAGGGTCGAGCTATTACTCTAAGATTGATTTGAGATCGGGATACCATCAGCTGAGAGTCCGAGATGAGGACGTCTCCAAAACAGCATTTAGAACTCGTTACGGCCATTACGAGTTTCTGGTTATGCCATTCGGGCTGACGAATGCACCAGCGGTCTTCATGGATCTCATGAACCGAGTGTGCAAGCCTTACCTGGATAAGTTCGTTATTGTTTTCATCTATGACATCCTGATCTATTCGAAAAGTCAGGAAGAACATGAGCAACATCTACGGCTTATGCTGGAACTTCTTCGAACAGAGCAGTTGTATGCCAAGTTTTCGAAATGTGACTTCTGGCTTCGCGAAGTCCACTTTCTAGGCCACGTGGTAAACAAGGATGGAATTCATGTGGATCCATCTAAGGTTGAATCGATCAAGAATTGGCCTGCACCCCGAACACCAACAGAGATCCGCCAATTCTTGGGTTTGGCAGGATATTACAGAAGGTTTATCAAAGATTTCTCCAAGATTGCGCAACCTCTCACTTCACTGACTCAGAAGGGTGTCATCTATCGTTGGGGTGATGCACAAGAGTCCGCATTTCAACACCTAAAGGATAGACTTTGTAGCGCGCCTATCCTCTCATTGCCTGAAGGCACAGATGATTTTGTGGTTTACTGCGACACTTCCATCCAAGGGCTTGGTTGCGTATTGATGCAACGTGATAAGGTCATTGCCTACGCATCACGCCAACTCAAAGTTCACGAAAGGAATTACACTACTCACGATCTCGAGCTGGGAGCACTTGTTTTCGCACTTAAGATATGGAGACATTACCTGTACGGTACCAAGTGCACCATTTACACCGATTACAGGAGTCTCGAGCATATCTTCAAGCAAAAGGAGTTAAACATGCGTCAACGCCGATGGGTTGAGCTCTTGAACGATTATGAATGCGCTATCAAATATCATCCGGGCAAAGCCAATGTTGTGGCCGACGCCCTCAGTCGAAAGGATACCACACCTAGGCGTGTACGTGCTCTACAGCTTACCATCCAGTCTAACCTTCCCGCTCAGATTCGCGATGCTCAGGTCGAAGCATTGAAAGCAGAGAACATCAGGGCTGAGTCTCTACGAGGATCGAGGCAGCGGCTAGAATAAAAGGAAGACGGCGCTTACTATGTAACAGGGCGCATCTGGGTCCCACTGTATGGAGACCTACGCGAGCTTCTAATGGATGAAGCACATAAGTCTCGTTATTCAGTACATCCTGGTTCGGATAAGATGTACCACGACCTAAAGACTACATACTGGTGGCCTGGTATGAAAGCCCACATAGCAACCTACGTCAGCAAGTGCTTGACTTGTGCGAGAGTCAAGTCTGAATATCAGAAAGCATCAGGCCTACTTTAACAACCGGAGATCCCGAAATGGAAATGGGAGCAAATTTCCATGGATTTCGTTACTGGCCTGCCTAGATCTCAACGCGGAAACGATACCATTTGGGTGATCGTAGATCGACTGACCAAGTCTGCACATTTTCTGGCCATCAAAGAAACGGATAAGTTTTCTACTCTTGCAGACATTTATCTAAAGGAAGTAGTGTCAAGGAACGGAGTGCCAACCTCTATTATATCTGATCGTGACGCGCGTTTTACTTCAGAACTGTGGCAAGCAATGCACAAGTCCTTTGGCTCACGTTTAGATATGAGCACCGCTTATCACCCACAGACGGATAGGCAATCTGAACGCACCATCCAAACCCTTGAAGACATGCTTAGGGCATGTGTGATCGACTTCGGCAATGGCTGGGAAAAACACCTCCCGTTAGTGGAGTTCTCGTATAACAACAGCTACCACACCAGTATTCAGGCCGCTCCATTCGAGGCATTGTACGGACGCAAATGCCGATCACCTCTCTGTTGGGCAGAAGTTGGTGACAGCCAAATCACTGGCCCAGAACTCATAGTAGATACAACAGAAAGGATTGCTCAGATACGACAGCGAATGGCGGCAGCTCGTGACCGTCAGAAAAGCTATGCTGATAAGGGAAGAAAACCACTCGAGCTCCAGGTTGGGGATCGAGTGCTACTCAAAGTCTCACCTTGGAAAGGTGTAGTCCGCTTTGGCAAACGAGGCAAACTCAATCCGCGTTATGTCGGACCATTCGAAGTCATTGAGGAAATTGGCAAGGTAGCCTACAGGTTGAATCTACCTGAAGAACTCAGCGGAGTTCACAACGTATTCCACGTGTCAAATCTGAAGAAGTGTCTGTCAGATGAGACCCTCATAGTTCCTCTCAAGGAACTCACAATCGATGACCAGCTGCGATTCGTCGAGGAACCAGTACAGATTACGGATCAAGATGTTAAGATCCTCAAGCATACCAGGATACCTCTGGTCCGAGTTCGTTGGAATGCTCGTCGTGGCCCAGAGTATACCTGGGAACAAGAAGACCAAATGAAACTCAAGTATCCCCAACTGTTTAAGAAAAACGCAACCACTACTGAGGCTGAAGCTACTGCAGAATTTCGGGACGAACGGGGGGATGATGTGACACCCCAGGAAAATCAGGAAAACAACGCAACTTAACTAGCTTCCTCAGTAACCACGCGCTAAATTTCGGGACGAAATTCTCTTAACAGGGGGAGAATGTGACAACCCTCAAAATTCCATGTATTTCGTACAATTTATTATTGATAATTAAAGTGTTTGACGACTGTGTGGAATTACTTAACTGCTCTCTGATTTCTGTGTTATATTTACATGCGCTTGTTAACACACTAGTAATGTACAGAAAAGTCATTAAATAGTCCGTTATAATTTCCTAAGTGTTGAGAATTAAAAATACTACAAAAATATATATTTAAGGACACTTTACGGATTAATCAAGCACTTTAACGGAACAGTGTCAAACCGAACAACCGGACTTTACCCGGAACATAAAAATACTGCCAAACACATTGTTTTAACTTTTCTGAGCCAGTTAGGGTCCCCAAACACCCTAACACCCTTTATATTAAATAATACACCAATATATTAACTAAACACCATTAGAATCCTAACTAAATATTTACCATACAATTGCATCCCAACCCCATAACCACCCCCCTATCGTTGATGGTTGCATGGTGTGGGGACATCCCCACACTTCTTTTGTTTATTAAATTGCAATGGTTGAATATCTAGGAGACATTTTGTTCAATGGTTAATGATAAACATGGGTTATATAATAACACTTAGGATAAGGTTCTTTTTTCACAAATCAACAATACTTGCAAGCACTCAACTCTCCCTCTCGCTTTGTGTGATCTGCCGAGACCAAGCACCCCACCCCCATCCACTTCCAAGTTTCCCTCAAGCCATTTTTATACACTCAAGGGTGCAATAGGATCAACAAACAAGCTCGGTGCACTCGGAAGCTTAAGGACCCCTCTAGATTTCTTTTATCCACCTCATTTTCGTCTAGTTTCTTCCCTAGCCTCGAGCTAGTAGTAAGTGACTCTAAACGCCTTCTTGATCTTGTCTAGGGTGGTTAATAAGAGATTTTTCGGTTAAAAATTATGAACATGTAAGATCAAAGTCTAAAAGTCTACTAAAGTGATGAACAAGGTGGTTAATGGATGAATATTAGTGTAAAGCATGTAGATCTTGTGTGATTATGATTATTGGTTGATTATCTGATGTGTTTCTGATTATATTGATGTTTGATGTTGTTACGATCACTAAACATAATTAACGGGATCAATCGAACACAAACTAGTAAGCTAGAGACTAAAAACAGCAATCTGTCCATACTTTACAGCCAACTTCAGTTGGCTGTAAACAGGTCGTAAATTCAACGAAAAACCGATATTTTGAATCTAAAATATGTTATTATAAAATACGGTTCTAATGGCACCGGAATCGTAATTTTTGGACTCCGTTTACTATTTTTAAAGTGTTAATTTGTAACAGCAACTTAAGCTGAATTTTGACAGCAATAAATGGGTGTCATACTTTCAGTCATAACCTGAGTTTTGTGATGAATCGGACCATGAAATTTGTACAGTAGATGGCAACCGATGCATTTGTAATTACCCCACTGGACGTGTTCAGGAATGTAAATTCCTCGTCCTATTGGGACGTATTAGACTTACTGGACTCGAACTCTATCAGCGAAGTCCCTCCCTTTTTGTATCGACTTAATCGCCGAGGCTATGACGAGCGGGTCATTAGTTAATAGCGCTATTAGGTTTAACAAACCTCACACCGTGCCAGTCGGACGGGTGTGTACTAATGGACTATGGCACGTCGGTGGTGATAGAACACCGACGCTAGGGCACAATTGATTTCTTTTGTTAGTAGTCGATATGATAAACGAGTCTGGTAGTTTAAAATACTGGGGCAGCTCCCCACGGCCAAAGTGCCGGGCTGGATAGCCAGGGAAGGTGGGCATGGGATGGTTAACAAATAAACGTTTTCGAACTATGGGGTAACCCCCACGGCTGGATAGCCGAATGAGATTAAACTATGTTTTTGGAAACAACTCTAAAATGGACAACCAACCGTGAACTCACTCAACTTTGTTGTTGACTCATTATTACATGCTTTGCAGGTCGCTAGATGGAGCTTGCACGAGGAAGGAGTCGTTGTGGCGTACGGACTGTTATGTTCCGTGCTTATTATTTAAATCCTCAGGAACTTATTAAATTTGCGTTTTGAAACTTAAAACTTATGAACTGTGAACTTATGTTTCGAACTTACTTTTATGCTTCCGCTGTTTAAACTAAACATGGTTAACTAGCTTTGGTCACCAGTCGTATTGAGGTTGGTCTTATTTACTTAATTACGATGTTCAATATGATTGGTGGCTTGATCCTGGTCACGTCACGCCTCCAAGCGGTGGTACTCCGCATGGTGGATTTTGGGGGTGTGACACAAACAACTGCGGGTACTTCGCCTTCATGTCGCTTTCGAGTTCCCAAGTGAACTTTGCGCCTCGTTTGCCTTCCCACAGGACTTTCATGATAGGAATGTGCGAGCGTCTGAGCTACTTGGATTGGCGATCCATGATTTCGGCAGGCTTCTCCACGAAGTGTAGTGTTTCGTTTACTTGGAGGTCATCGA
This sequence comes from Helianthus tuberosus, assembly GCA_030545235.1. Lineage (NCBI taxonomy): Eukaryota > Viridiplantae > Streptophyta > Magnoliopsida > Asterales > Asteraceae > Helianthus > Helianthus tuberosus. The sequence goes on from CM060431.1 coordinate 24,833,948, forward strand.
GGGGTACAATTAAATCATGCTCAGCCAGGTACTTTCGGAGGTTTGACACATGGAAAGTCGGGTGGACGTTACTAAGTTACTCCGGTAGTTCGAGTCTGTAGGCGACTTTTCCGATCCTTTCCAGAATCTTTAAAGGTCCAACATATCGAGGCGCTAGTTTCCCTTTCTTGCCGATTCTGACCACACCCTTCCAAGGTGATACCTTTAAGGGTACGTAGTCGCCAACGTCAAATTCAAGGGGCTTGAGTCATCTATCGGCGTAACTTTTCTGTCGACTCCGAGCTTTCAACAAGTTATCTCTTATTTGGAGGACTTTGTCAGTCGTTTCTTGCAATAGCTCGGGACTGGTTAGCTGCGAGTGCCCGATCTCGTGCCATACAATTGGCGATCGACATTTTCTTCCGTATAAAGCCTCGAATGGTGCCATTTGAATGTTGGAATGATAACTGTTGTTATACGAGAATTCGACTAACGGCAGGTATGCATCCCAATTACCACCTAAATCTATGACACACGAACGGAGCATGTCTTCAAGAGTACGGATCGTTCTCTCAGTCTGACCGTCGGTTTGAGGGTGGAATGCGGTACTTAAGTTAAGTGTGGTACCGAGAGCCGCTTGAAACGTCTTCCACAGTCGCGAGGTAAACCGAGTATCACGGTCAGAGATGATGTCGCGAGGCGTCCCATGTCGACAAATGATCTCATTGGTGTAGATTCGGGCTAATCGTTCTACCTTGTAGTCTTCTCGTATTGGCAAAAAGTGAGCAGATTTGGTCAAACGGTCAACGACTACCCAGATGCTGTCGTGACTTGATGGCGTGCGCAGAAGTTTTGTTATGAAGTCCATAGCTATACTCTCCCATTTCCACATAGGGATCAGGGGTTGTTCGAGTAAGCCAGAGGGTCTTTGGTGTTCAGCCTTGACTTTTGAGCAAGTCAGGCACTTCCCAACGTAGAGAGCGATATCCCTTTTCATGCCCGGCCACCAGTACTTGTAGCGAAGGTCCTGGTACATTTTATCGGCACCGGGATGAATAGAATACCGGGATTTATGGGCTTCGTCCATCAGAATCTGTCGTAAATTGGTCCGCTTAGGGATCCAAATTTGGTCCAGAAAGTAGAATATCCCGTTCGACTTATTCACCAGCTGGGCTTCGTCGTGATAGATCCTTTCCTTCTTCAAAGTGCGTTCATTAAAACATGCATGCTGAACTTCACGGATGAGGGTTTCGAGATTATATTGGGCTTGGGTATTACGAATGTTGAGCAGATAACTCCGTCTACTGAGTGCATCGGCAACGACATTTGCTTTGCCTGGATGATCACGAATCTCACAGTCGTAGTCGTTGAGAAGTTCTACCCATCGGCGTTGACGCATATTAAGTTCCTTCTGGTCAAAGATATGTTGTAGGCTCCTATGATTGGTGAAGATCGTACACTTGGTTCCATACAAGTAGTGTCGCCAAATCTTTAACGCAAAAACAACTGCGCCTAGCTCGAGATTATGGTTTGTATAGTTCTTCTCGTGGATTTTGAGCTGACGAGATGCGTAAGCAATGACCTTGTCCCGTTGCATGAGGACACAACCAAGACCAAGGTTCGAAGCATCACAATAGACAATGAAGTCATCGTTTCCGTCGGGTAAAGTGAGGACGGGAGCATTGCAAAGCATGTGCTTGAGGGTTTGAAAAGCAGACTCTTGTCCAGTTCCCCAAACAAAAGTCTTGTCTTTATGCGTGAGAGCGGTAAGCGGCATTTTGAGAATCCTTCGATAAATCGGCGATAATAGCCCGCTAGCCCGAGAAAAGAACGGACCTCAGACGGGTTCTTAGGTGTAATCCAACTCTTAACTGCTTCAATCTTCGCTGGATCGACGTGAATGCCTTGACTATTGACAATGTGACCGAGGAATTGAACCTCCTCCATCCAGAATTCGCACTTGGAGAACTTGGCATAGAGTCGATTCCCTTGGAGTAGCTCGAGAACCAAACGTAGATGTTTCGCGTGTTCGGCTTTCGACTTGGAATAGATCAAGACATCATCGATGAACACGATGACGAAGCGGTCGAGGTAAGGTTTACACACGCGATTCATCAGATCCATGAAAACCGCGGGTGCGTTGGTTAAACCAAAAGGCATAACAACGAACTCATAGTGGCCGTATCAAGTGCGAAAAGCGGTTTTGGGTATATCCTCCTCTTGAATGCATAGCTGGTGATAGCCTGAGTGTAGATCGATCTTTGAGAAACACGTAGCACCTTGTAGCTGGTCAAACAAATCATCGATGTGAGGCAGGGGATAGCGATTCTTGATAGTCAACTTATTCAATTCCCGATAGTCGATGCACATCCTGAACGACCCATCCTTCTTTTTTACGAAAAGGACCGGTGCGCCCCATGGAGAGGTGCTCGGGCAAATGAAGGCTTTATCAAGTAATTCCTGGAGCTGACTCGAGAGTTCACGCATTTCGGATGGAGTGAGTCAGTAAGGAGCTTTGGCAACATGGTTTGCTCCAGGAATGTGGTCGATATGAAAGTCGATATCACGACTTGGCGGTAGACCTGGGAGATCATCAGGAAACACATTCGGAAATTCACACACAACGGGAACATCGCTTACTTCCGGACTACCTTTCTTTTCCTTCTCCGCTACTACAATGTTAGCCAAGAAAGCTCTGTATTCCTTGCGGAGATACTTGCTAGCTTGGACACATGACATGAGCTTGAGACCTTTTGAAGCAGTTTTGCCATAAACACACATTACATCACCATTCACGAGCGAGAATTGAATCATCTTATCGAAGCACACAACTTCAGCATGGTTTTCGCGAAGAAAGTCCATGCCTACTATGATGTCAAAACTTCCGAGTTGCATAGGAATAAGGTCGATTGGGAAGATGTGATTGTTGAGCTCAAGATTACAATCATGAAGAATGGAATTTATGGAGATGGTTCTTCCGGTGGCGACTTCAACATCGAACGTCGAGGGGAGATGGGAGCGCTTACGACTAAGAAGCTTCTCGAATTCAAATGACGCAAAGCAATTATCGGCTCCAGTATCAAACAAACATGATGCATAAATACCATTCACAAGGAACGTACCATTGACCACATTGTTGTCAGCCTGGGTTTGGCGCACGTTGATATTGAAAGTTCTGGTGCGGGCGGCTTGTTGCTGCTGCTGAGGCTGTTGCTGCTGTTGAGGCTGCTGCTGTTGGGGCTCTTGTTTCACAACCCTATTCGGGCACATGTTCACGAAGTGGTTGGGATCACCACACGCGAAGCAGACTCTAGCGTTGATCGCGGTTGCCTGAGCCACTTGTTGGCCTTGAGGAGCTGGAAGCAAAGCTTGATGAGCAGTGGCTTGAGTTGGTGCTTGTCGGGGACCAGTACGGCAGTTAGCAGTGAAGTGGTCGTACATATTGCAGTGCACGCAAAAACGGCAGGCGATACCCACCGGGTGATGATAAGAATATGTTGGGCAAGCAGGGTGGGGACTAGTGTATGAACGCTTTGCTGGTGGGGCATAGATAACAGGAGCGGGTCGGTGCTGAGATTCCTGCTGAGCCGGTACGGCTTGGAGTGGAGCAGCAGTGGTAGTGGCGACACAGTTCTTGTTGTTGGAGCTGCTGTTGTTGTTCTTCTTCTTGCGGCGTGAGGACTTTGATGATTGGGCAGCGGCGGTTTCGGTGGTTGGTGCGGCAGTGACTTGATGCAGGTTCTTTGAAGTTTTATCCCAAAAAAAAACAGCTTTTACTCGCTTGTCGTTGATTTCAGCGGCAAGCAAGTAAGTTTCTTCAATTGTTGCTGGCTTTGCGGCATGCACGAAATCTGCAACACTGATAGAGCTCAGAGGTACTTCTTGATTGTCATGTCGGGCGTCTTCACTTGATCGGGACAGATGATAACGACCTGCTTAAAGCGAGCAGTCAGAGCTGCGTTCTCTCCATCCTTCTGCTTGATGTGCCAGAATTCGTCCTCCAGCTTTTGGCGTTCATGGGGAGGGCAGAATTCATCCATCATAATGGCCTTCAGCTCTTCCCACGTCAGCTCATAGGCTGCGTCATTTTCGCGTTTGTTTCTCTTGGCTGTCCACCAGTCTAGTGCGCGGGACTGGAAGACGCCGGTAGCGTTTAGAGTACGGAGATTTTCGGGACATCCACCTAGCGCAGAGTGACTTCGACGAAATCAAACCATTGGAACATAGCCGTTGGGCCATCTTCGCAGTAAATTCCTTAGGACCACAAGCTTTGAACTGCTTGAAACTAAAAGCAGTCTTGGGTGTAGCTTTAGGAGCTTCGGTTCTGGACTCCTCGGATGATTTGCTCACATTCTCATAGATTTCACTCACGATCTGAGGAACTACCTTTGCTACTTTCTTAGCGACGAGAACGGCAAGGTGTTTGTCTCTCTGTTCTTGGCGAGTGATTCGTGCGTGACGGGGACCAGATGAGGGTCCAGTCGACATTGTCTGCAAAAGACATCGTCTTGGGTCTCAGACATGACATAATTGAATCTCACCTTACACGTCTAATACTACTAAGGCTCAGGAACTCATTGAAACATGTATCACATAAACACATAAGCACTTAGTCACAGATTCACATAAGCATAGAAGCACATAAGCACGTAAGGCACAGAATCACAGAGTCTCCTAAGCACATGAAGCAGTTAAAATACAGAAACCTATCATTCGCAGCCTGCGAGCGTTCGAGAATAGCGATCGTGATTAACATATCGAGTAGTATAGTATAAGCGTATAGTATAGTATATGCGAGTATCATAGCAATCAATATAGCGTACGGTGGTTCCTCATGGTAGTAGCGATTTGTCAGCGATTTGAGATAGAAGTGCAGGGCGAGTCGTGTGTATCGATCAAAGCGATAACGAAAATCGAATAAATCACCAAGAATTAAAGCACATAAATAGGTAAATACACACGTAAATACATAAAATTGATGAATATCAAAGTCAGCAGTTGCGGGCTCATAATCGAAACACATAAAAATCGAGGAATGGATTGTCTGCGGCTTATAGACATTGACTACCCAAAGTGGTTCGACTATTCACAAGGACTGTCTGAGCACACTTTGACCTTCGGGATTTGTACTTCCGCCTCGAATCTGGGTGAATGTCACGCATCCTTTCAGTTTCAGCGTGATCTTTAGTCGTTGGAGTCCGTCGAGACCTTGGTGAGAGTTTTGTAAAACAAAATAGGGCAGAATAAGTCATCAAGGTTCGGGTTTCACCCCTAACTTAACGACTTTGTTCCGGTTTTTGATAAAATAAAGGGGAATTATGCGTCGAAGAATGGATTTCACTCTTGATTCAACGCAAATTCTCGTGTTTATAGATAAAATGCGGGTCGAACAAGCAATTTAGTCGAGAGTTTGCGGTTTTCACACCTATTCTCGACCTAATCGCTCGTTCATGGTTGAAAATTCGAGTGCAGTGATAGTGTAGCGTAGGCGAGAACAGTGAGAGAGAGTAGTAAGCTCGTACATATTCCCTACAGGATATGCACAAGTTGGTCTGTTGGTTCCTAAATATAGACTAGGTCGAGTCTTGCCTAATTCCCTATAGTTATGGCTCTGATACCACTCTGTCACACCCCAACCGATGGCGGAAACATCAGGGCATGGCACTGAGCGAAATAGATTGTCCAGAAGTTTCAATAACAACTATCATTACCAATTAATTTAAAGTAACATGTCCCATACCATGTCTTAAATGATAACATAATTATTACAGACAAATCTAGTCAAATTGTTCTATTCCGACAACTCAGATTTCAAATACAGAGAATTGTTTATTGGTTTCTAGACCATTCCTAGCCTCGATTTCACAGCAAGCAAAGCATATAAGCATCCTAAGCACCTGTCACATACGTTAAAGTAAAAGTCAATACACATAGTGTAAAGGTGAGCATATAAGTTTGATTATAGCATATAGAGTTCGAAATCATTACGCATAACCAGCACGTACACAGTGTAAAATGAGGCATGTTAGTTATCGACATGAACCTATCAATACCAATGACTGCGAGTTGACTGCCCGAGGCAGTTCGTATTGCATGATCACCACCGTGACCCATGTAATTAATTGTCCTTAACAACCCCTGAGTGAATAGGTGCTGAGTCCAAACAAATAGTACTATCGTTGCTAAGGTAGGTACACATCATTCCATGTGTAAACATAACAAACAAGCATTCATTAAGTCACGTATAACATGTGGTAATTGGTTAGCGATTAAAGTATTGCGTAGTGTGTTTGATGTGATTTAGAATATGTAACGTATGAAACACCCAAAAGTGCGTAAAGCAAAAGGGGATAGAGTATACTCACAGTGATTGGTGGACTGAAGGGAGCGCTAGAGAGTACGGTTAGCCTGAACAGATTAATAGCATAACGATAAGCGACGCGTAAAACGGAACAAGTGTCAGTGGGTCGAACAGCTGTTCAATCGGTTGGTAGTCGGATCGGATAGTTGGTCGTTCGAGTGACAGTCCGCTCGGATGGTCATCCGATCAGGTGGCCTTTTGAGTGGATTGTTATTCCTTTGGGAAGGATGTGTTTGTGTATGATGGCTTGACTTTTGAAGTTTTCTTTGTAGCATTTTGAAAACATTGAAGTATCTCTACCTTTCAGGTCAGTCGTTCTAACGACCGTTCGATCGGGGGACAGTTCGATAGGTTGGGCACTTCAGCGAGAACAAGTTCACAGCAGGTTGTCACTTGATCGGACGGTTGTTCGATCGGGTGGCAACACATGTGCATTGAACATGTTGAAAATTTTGTTTAAGTGTTGAAGTTAGAACGTTACACGGTCGAGCGACTATCCGTTCAAACGGTCGTCCGATCGGACAGGAGTTCGTTCCACGTCCACAACTTCAAACATTTGAAATGGATGTCAAGTGTGGGGCCACGGTGCAAGCCGATTGGGTGGCAACCCGATCGGGTGGTAGTCCGATCTGACAGCAGTCCGATCGGTCGACACTCCGTTCTGGTCGGCCTGATCGTCTTCTTCCTTGGTTGTTTTGGTCGTTTTATCGAGACAATTTGATATCGTATTAGACAACTGAAACCTCGTCACGCCTTAGTAACCTGATCGGACAGGAATCACCCAAATCCGGCCGGTTAACTGTTCGGGACGGTGTTCCATGTAGGGTTGTCCAAACTGCTCGACGATCGAAGATCGCTCGACGATCGCTCGAAAAATGCTCGTTCGATTCCCGCTCAGTTTGTAAATGAGCCGATCGGATCGGTTCGATTCAAATTCAATCCGAGCATGAGCATAGCTCCGCTCGCTCGTCGATCGCTCGGTTTCGCTCGAATTATTTTTATTAATAATTAATATATATATTTATATTATAGATTTTATAGATAAAAACCCAAAAAAATATAATAGCCAAAAAAAACTAAAAGCCCAAATAACATTCAACCCAACTTAATATTTAATATATAAATCTAAGTATCTAACCCTAAATCTATTCTTCCCTAATCAGTCGTATTCAAATTGCCGCTCTAATCTCGGTCTCACTCTCCTGTCTCCACAGTCACAGACTCACAGTCTCCGTCTCCGACCCTCTAATCTCCGACACACAAATCGCCGCTGTCTCTAGTCTTCAATCTTCGGACGGTCTTCAACAGTTCTTCAATCTGCTGTTTTTTTTAATCTGTTGTTTTTTTTAATATGCTGTTTGGTATGTTATGTTTCTGTTTGGTATGTTTGTTATAGTAGCATAGAGAAAGATGGAGATCGATGACATTCGACAGTTGGCAAAATTTTGATGTAAACATAGTTGGTGATTAGTTGTTGTTTGTCCCAGGTCCTTTCTAGCTTCTTGCTAGTTGGGCCTGGTTGGTTGTATTCGCACTTTATTTTGTGTTGCTTGTGTATTCGCACTTTATTTTGTGTTTCTTATGTATTCGCACTTTATTTTATGTTGATTTTGTATTCGCACTTTAAGTTAGAATTTGTTTTTGTTGAACGAAGCCTTATTATTCAATCGAGCGAAAACGATTCGCTCGCTTTTTTTTTAGGATTTGATAAAAACCGAGCGAAACCAAGCCGATCGGATCGGTTCGATTCAAATTCAATCCGAGCATGAGCATCACTTTTGCGATCGGTTTTACAAATTTGATCCGCTCGGATCGGATCGGTTGTAATTCAATCCGATCATGAGCAGACCCTCGATCGGATCGGATCGGATCGTGAACACCCCTAGTTCCATGTCTAACTCGAAATCGGTCATCTCGCGGGTAGAATCCAGATCTTGAACCAACACATCAACATGCAAGGGTAGAAGGTTAGAACAAGCTCCGATTCTATCGGTTTTTGAGGCATTGAGTGTAAAAGAGTTGAAAGAAAGTTGGAAACCATATTTCAATCCTTTTTCACTTGGAATACGTTTAGATCTATGAAAGATCTTAGTTTATTTGTATGGAAATCGTTCGGATCTAAGTTGTTCTTGGTGGATTGAAGCCAAAACATGAAGTTCCTAAGAACACCATGATGACATCATCCTAGAACACCTCAAATCTAGTGATTTCACGGTTAAAAGTTAAGATTCAAAAGATAGAAAGGTGTAGGAGTGCGTGTAGATTAAGAAGGTACAAGATTTAGGACGAGATCTTACCGGAATAGCGAGGAATCAGAGAAAAGTAGGTAAGGAGGGCTGGTCAGATGAGAGTTTCCAGAAATGGTAAGTTTGATGTGGACAGGGGGTATTTATAGGGTTTTCTAAAGTGGAAAGGGCTGGCCGATCGAATGGCAGCCTGATCGAACGGCTGGCCGCTCGATCGGGCGGCTGGCCGATTGGCTGGTCACCTGGTCGATTAGCCACTTTGGTTCGAGTGTTCGGTGCGACGAGTTTTACCGTTTCGATTGCGATTACGAGCGTTGCAATGTGATAGAGTTTCCTAGTCAAATTACTTTAAATCCCAACTACTATATAAACATACAATAATCCTTATTTCGTATTCGTTTAGCGTTTGCGATTCGATTGCGATTGAGTTTCGATTGCGTTTCGATTGATTACCACACATAACATAAATAAACATGCACAAGTAACACATAAGGCACACACACACACATATATAAAAATATCCAGAATGCGTATTCGAGTTGCTAGTGCAATTGCGATAAGCGATAAATCGATTAAGCATGCGATAAATAGCGATTACTATGCGATTATTAATAGATACTCCACATAATACAACTAAAGCGATAATAAAATAGACTAATTGCAAGTCAAAGAAGTCAAAACAGGAATTGAGTAAGGAGTGACAGATCGCAATTAGCAATCTTTTCTTCCTTTGACTTCAATCTTGACTTTGACTTTGACTTTCGAACACGGGGTGTTACAAATATCATTGTTACAACATCATGAAAAGTTGCATGTGCTACCTTCTTTGATGGGAGAGTTGCATTGTTCCAACATTATTAAATGCCAATGAAGCTTTTCTTATGTCATTGAGTTTTCTCCTTTTATAGAAAGTATAGATTGTTGCAACATCATGAAAAGTTATATGTGCTACCTTCTTTGATGGGAGAGTTGCATTTTAGGTTTGTGGCTTAGTTTTATTAATTGTAGTTATACTAATTTAATTTGATTATGACGAAACAAGTGTTGACAATGTTGATAGTTTTTATTAACAGTCACATTTTAGAATATGTTAATATGCATATTGATAGCATTAAATTAAATACATATACATAGAAAGATAAAAATTTACTGAAATATGCATAAACTATTACACACTACAGTTAACACTTGCTAGGATTTCGTAGACTCTCGCCTTTCTCCATGCAATTTCATTCTCTCTTTTGTTTTCTGATCGGTTAGCATGTCGGAGATTTTCTAATCCTGTTTTACTAGTTATGTCAGAAACTCTTCTGCATTCTTCTGGAAATCTGATGGAGGAGAGTGGAGGACTTCATCAAGCAATGCGATGTTTTTCCAGGTTTTGTTGTAATTATTGTCACTGATTATGCCGACTTTTCTGTTTAGTTCTTTATCTGATCTTTTTTCTTTGAGTGGCCAGATCGATAATTGTGTTTTAACATCGCTGGTGTCTGACCAGTGGTAGAAGCATTTGTTTGCCATCTAGATTTTTGTTTGATTTGCTGATTTTGATTTGCTTTTTACAGATAGTGATTTGTAAGACAATTTGTTGATGTTTTGAATAAAACTAATCATCGGTCTTTTATAGTGTTTAAAATGCGTCTATATGGTAAATGAAGAAGTTAATTGTAATTATGATAACCTGTTTTTTCTTTGAAGCTTTAAAATTTGTCCCTTGGGTTTCTTGATATTTAATTTTATAGTTTTCCCATAAAAGCTGGGGTTTGAAAAGGTTTTTGCATTAAAAGGCTGCCGTTTTGAAATATAAATTTATATGTTTATATTAAATATACATGTTTTGCTTGATTAGATTATTAAATGTACAATGAGTTTAAATCTGACCTCTTGGGTTGTTAGATATTTCACTATATAAACTTATTGCCACTTCACATGTTTTTCATCACGTTTTGCTACGAAGATATCATTCTTTTACATCACTTGAGTAATATATAAGTTAAAATGGCGCCATACACTTCTGCAGAGTCTGATGAATATGATTTAAAGCAGCGCTTTGTCAGGAAAATTGAGGAACAGGTGTATGAGGATAGGGCTACTCTTCAAGAGCTGAAGAGATGTTTTGATGGACTGTACGTTGGTCTGTTCATGAGAGACCAGGTTTCCAGAAAACTGATGCGGATGCCTTCAACTTCCGTTCGTGACCTTTGTACTGTCAGTAATATAGAGTGCGGTGATAGAGACGTGGAGTTCATGGCGATGTTCAAAGATATACATCGAGAGGTTCAGCAATCGATGGAGTTGAAGCTAAAATTTCTTAATTCTTGCTGTTAGATTCTTAAATTTCTGGCTATTATTGTTAGATTTGAAAGTTTCGTTGTTCAGTATGTTATGTAATTGTTGATCTTTTAATGTCATGAATAAATGAATAAATTTTAATCCTATTAATCTTTGTTGCCGCATTTTACTTTTACTTATTTAGTGTCTGAGTTTAATTTAGATTATGTTGATGTTGAACTGTGTGTGAACAGATGTTTGGTAAGTCAACAGAGGTTTAATAGGATTAAAGGTTGGTTTAAGGGTGAACAGATAATTGCAAAGACAAAATAATCTAGAATATTTGATCATCAATAACAGTTTTTTTGAAGAATTTGCTCCTCCAAATTACAAAGACTCAATATTAGCTGTTGTAAAAGGTATGTTGTAGCTAAAGTCTGGTAAAAGAGAACATCTGCTGATGAAGAAAGTCTGAAGAAGCAAAGGTCTGCTATGGGCCAACAGATGTTAAAGAACAACACAGGATATTCAAAATATGTTGCTCAACAGAGGTTTTCATAGTAACAGTGGTTAGGCTAATAGCATATGTTGGGAGTTTGTTAGGCTATTAGATGTGGCTCACTAGGTGAACACTGTAATTGCAATCTTTGTATAAGCATGTTGCTGACATCATTCTTCTCATTCTTATGAAACAACTGTTTATCCTAACGACTGTTGATTTACCATTGCTGAATAAATGAATAAATTTTAATCCTGTTAATCTTTGTTGTCGCATTTTACTTTTACATATTTTAGCAAGCATAAGTATTATTATATAGTTTTGAATATCATCTGAGGATTGCAGACCGACATTGATGTAGATGTTTTAATTGTGTCTGAGTTTGATTTAGATTATGTTGATGTGGAATTGTGTCTGAACAGATGTTTGGTAAGTCAACAGAGGTTTAATAGGATTAAAGGTTGGTTTAAGGGTGAACAGATGATTGCAAAGACAAAATAATCTAGAATATTTGATCATCAATAACAGTTTTTTGAAGAATTTGCTCCTCCAAATTACAAAGAGTCAATATTTGTTGTTGTAAAAGGTCTGTTGTAGCTAAAGTCTAGCAAAATAGAACATCTGCTGATGAAGAAAGTCTGAAGAAGGAAAGGTCTGCTATGGGCCAACAGATTTTAAAGAACAACAGATGATATTCAAAATATGCTGCTCAACAGAGGTTTTCATAGTAACAGTGGTTAGGCTAATAGCAGATGTTGGGAGTTTGTTAGGCTAATAGATGTTGCTCACAAGGTGAACATTTGTAATTGAAATCTTTGTATAAGCATGCTGCTGACATCATTCTTCTCATTCTTATGAAACAACTATTTATCCTAACGACTGCTGATTTACCACTGCTGAAGACAACTGTTTTTGAAACCTCTGCTTGGCTAAAAATTCATCTACTGTTGAAAGGTATCGTCTGTTGTCATAACTTCTGTTTATCCTAATGATTGTTGATTTAGCACTGTTTTCAACCTCTGTTGTTGCCCAACAGAGGTTTCTAAACAATTGTCATCCATTATAACAATGCTTAGGTTAAAAGCATGATGATCAAAGCATTCTTCTAATTCTTATGAGAAAAAAGTTTGTTATTCTGCTGCATATATTTCCATTTCTATTTTATCTTCTTCTATTGTGATCATCGTAACTGTCATAACAATCATAACTTCTGTTTATGCTAACGACTGTTGACTTACACTGTTCCTAACCTCTGTTGTTGGCCAACAGAGGTTTCCAAACAACTATCATCCATTATCACAAGAGAGGTTCTGACGTGGACAGATGTTAGCCATCAGATATTTGTAACTACTGCCATGTCAGAATTCACTTTTTCACTCTATATAAACGTTGTTTCATCCCTAAATCGAGCTTCTACCACTACCGTCTCGAATTCAAAATTCTCAAAAGTTGTTTCCAACATATTAAAAACCCTCCAACATAAACCCTGTTTCATCCCCAAATCACCTTCTTCTTCAATCATGGCTCTGAACAACAAAAACCCTCACAACTACCTCCCCATCTTTGAGAAAACCAGCAAAAATACTAGCTTTCATTCAATACTTGTCTTTTTAACGTCATCAAAATACAAATCAATCCTTACTGCTAATGCTCTGGTTCATAGGGAAACACTTCGACAATTTTGGTTTAATGCTGAAATAGAGTCTGAAGATAATAAGCCGGTTGCCATCACATCTCTGGTTCGAATTTCCCCATCTACAATTTCCACTACATTTACATTGGACGACTTGGGAGGTAAGACCAACTTTGAAAAATGAGAACTTCATACAGAGTTCATTGAAAGAGGGTATGGTGCAAATTAAAGGAAGTTACTATGTACAAACCAAACTTCCCTTCGCCAATGAAATTTTTGTTCCATACTCTTTTAACTTGTCTCTCAGCCAAGACCACGGCATTTAATGAGATACCTTTAAAGATTCAGTATTTGGGATATGCTATTCTAACAAAATCTGATTACAATATATCACAAGCATTGTTTTCTGATATGTTGACTAATGTGAAAAATGTGAAAAAATTGAAAAAGGTGCTCGTAATAATGCTTTTCTGTTGTATCCAAGACTTCTAAGCTACTACCTACGAAAACAAGTCTCACAAATAGATTTTGAACAAGGTGTAGCTTTTCAAATAAATAGTCTTACAAGTAAAACTTTTACCAGACTTATGGATAAAGAGTCAAAAGTTTCAAAAAACAGAAACAAAGGGGGATGAGCCGGTTTTAGATGCGTCCACATCTGTTGCTCAAACCTCTGTTGTTGAGGCAACTGCTCCTGGTGATCATGACAACACAACCGGTGTTGTGAAACTCACACTAGCAAAATGAAAAAAGAAACATGTCACATCCAAAAAGCCCACCAAAACCAAACAAAATAAAAAGGGTCCTCTGGAAGATGAGATCCCAGAGGTTAACCCAGTTACAACACAAATGTCACTTGAAACCACTGCTGCTACTTCCTCACAGTTGTTGGAAAGATCTCAACCCATCCAAACTCCTCTTGTATCCTCACAAAAGGATCATGTTGTAAGCATAGGGACACCACAACATGAAGGAGACCTTTCATATGAAAGTATGTTTAAAAGCCCCTCTCCCAGGGCAATGTCGCTTTCTACACCACAACCCTCTTCTCAAGTTCCATCAACAATATTACCTCTGTTTGAAGCAACTGAAATTCAGAATCAAAACAGTCCCTCTCATCCACACATTAAGGAGAGTATAACCCAACAAATGACTGTGTCTAAACCAATTCAATCTGCTATCCTACAAACAGTTGAGGAGGTTATGCCCATTGAGTTTTACGAAACTCTTGGTGGTAGTTCAAGTGGAGCAGCCATTACAACTGTTGAACCAATTGGTTATCAGTTGGACAGTGGTTACATCATTAAGACTCCCTTGAAGGTAACCGCTGTTGAGGTTACAACTGTAATCTCTGCTTCAGTGGGAAGTCCCCAGAACCAAGAAAAAGGGTCATTTGTTTCTTATGATATGGAGTCTTCTCCTATTATCAAAACAAATACAACCACTACATGTGGGAACTCAGATGATCCTATTAAAGTAGGTGATGAATTAAGATATAAGGATTTGATGGTTAGAATGTCTACAATTGAAATATCTGTTGCTGAAATGAAAGAAATGATGAAGCAGATGATGGAGCTTTCTAAAAGTCAACCTAGCCCTCAGCAAATTGCCAATGAGCTTTGGAATTCTGTGCAACCCATCCTTCAAGCTCAGAGGAATTTGGCTGAAAGGAACCACAATTCCTATTTGGAATTTATCAGAAATATGGTTGATGCTAGGTATAAAGACACACAAGCAGACGTTAGGAACATTAAGGAACATCTGTTCAAACTTACTGGCTCTACCCTTACATCAATCTTTGAGAAAGATGATGATGATGATGATGATGATGATAATGATACCAAAAAGGGGGAGAAAGATTCACTGAGAAAGTTGCGACTTGATTCAAAATCTAAACCAAAACCAAAGGTGCAACAACAGCCAGAGTCAGATGAACAAAAATCTTCTGCAAAAGCTTCAGAAGCTGGAAAGGAAAAAGGGATTGATGAGATCCTAAACAAGAAAGGTGAAGAGATAGCTTTGTAAAAGCAGAAGTAGCAAGATACAAAGGAAAGCACTGCTACTCCCGCAGAAATTGTGTTGGTGCATATGTCTGTTGACTTCGTCTTATATCGAGTCTCAGTTTCGTTGCGAATCTGAACAAGAAAGATGTCATCATTCTTGATGATGACATCATACATGTGACATCACATTATGACATCATCATATGACATCATCATTTCAATATACACGAAACAGATAAGTCTAGGTCATGTATGGTAGATTGTATAGAAGTTTAAGGGGTCTAAATGTAAGTTTATGTGTTTTTTCAAGGGGTCTAGTTTGAAGAGTGGCCTGTCACTTTCAAACGGGAGGGTTTAGTCATGACCGTTTGAAACTGGTCATGTCAGTTTCAAACGGGAGGGTCTTTGCCTATAAATAGGCATGTTGGTTTCTCATTTCAAACGGTCAGGTTGTTTGTGTAATGTTACTCTGTCGGATTTTCACATGTTTACTGAATGAGAAGCAAGTGTTAAAGTAGCATACTTCTGTTTTCTACTCCATTCTCTTTGATTCTAAGCTGTTTAGGTGTTTCCGCCACTTAAATAGTGTGTATTCACTCAAATTGACTCATTTGATCGGTCAAATCGATCCTACAAATTGTATCCTCTGCTAAACCTAAACCCAAACCTTCTCCAGAAAAACTACCACAAAAGAAGGAGAAAATAGCTTCAACACCATCATCATCAATTCACCCAATAGATGCTGATACAACAAAAGTATCAGCAGATGTTAGCCAAACAGCTGCTGAGACACCAGTTGTTTCAGCAGAAGTTTGTCAATCATCTGCCATGATCATTTTCACTACACCAACAAAATTCCAACCACCTCCAACATCACAAAGATTTCCCACACATTCACCTTCACCACTAAAATGTGCTCCTTCACCAAAAAAACCTAAACCCAAACCTTCTCTAGAAAAATCACCACAAAAGAAGGAGGAAATAGCTTCATCACCATCATCACCAATTCACCCAATAGATGCTGATACAACAAAAGTATCAGCAGATGTTAGCCAAATAGCTAATGAGACACCAGTTGTTTCAGCAGAAGTTTGTCAAACATCTGCCATGATCATTTTCACTACACCAACAACAATCTAACCACCTCCAACATCACAAAGATTTCCCATACATTCATCTTCAGCACCAAAACATTCTCCTTCACCAGAAATCATGTCCACACGTAAGAGAAAAACTCATGTTGTGTTAGAAGATGATAAGGAGATTAAATCACCAATCCCTGTATCATCTGCCCCCATTCAAAACAGTCCATCCTCCTCATTTCCACCCAGAAAATCCACTTCATCCCTTCCAATTGCTACACTACCATCAGTAATTCCCCTGGAAGCTCAAATCCTCTGGAGTTAGTCATTGTTAAAGGTGAAATTGAATCATTCTTCACAATAGAGGATCCATCTAAAAGATCATTCCCATCGCTTTATGGCTATAAGAAGCCTCAAAACCTAGATGAGCATCTGAAATTAAAAGTAACACAGGCTAAGGTTATAGCAAGAAAGAATAGCATAGGGATGGATGACAGGGAATACCAAAGGTTCTTATCATTTCAGCTTAGCAAAGTCAGAAAACTTGAAGACTTTACTAAGGACCTGAGTAAATCCATGTCTGAGAGGCTAATAATTCCTAAGCTTCAGATGCAACTGAGGGATGATTATGTTGAACACATTATGAAGTACAAACCATAAAGTACAACCAGAGATCAATTCAAAGACTGGTCATCAGATCTTCTTAGAGAAGAAATCAACAGAATCACAAAAATGCGCAATGATCCTCTGGTAAAGCCAACTCCACCTAATTGGAAGAAAGTCAAAGTAGTGGATTCAGATGAGGCATTGAAGTTTAAAAGAATGAGAGCAGAGCTTGTGGCTGCTGGTTATGGTTCAGCTAGATCCATTGCCAGATGGTCTAAACTCAAGATAGTTGAGACCTACAAAAAACTGGAAGAACTTAGAGCTGACGATCCAAATGTTCTTCAAAAGCCAGTGTATCCTACAACTGTTGCTCTGTCTCAAAAGACCCATACTCCCAAAAAGCTTCTCTCATCATCTGCTTTATCGGAACCCATTGCAAATTTAGTTAGTAGACCACAATCACCAAACTCATCTTCAATAAGTCTTTTGCCAAGAAAACCAGCTGATCCAAAAATAGTAAAGTGGAAGTCATGCTCAAAAACCCAAGTATTGACTTTGATCAGATCAGATGGTAGTGTTGAAGAGATTAAAATGGATAGTGCATATAATCTGAATGCATACGATCTCCAAGATTTGTTGGACCTTCAACTTGAAAGGGGTGATGAAGAAGACATGTTCTCCCTGGACTTTGAACTACAATTCAAAGGACAAATCAGGGAGATGTTGATGAGAAATAAGGATCAGTAATAAAGAAGGATTTTGGTATCATCTGTTGTATAGGGAGATTGTTGGATCAGCAGTTGTGACATTGTCTCTAGTAGCATATCTAATCAGGACACAACATGTAGCAAAGGAGATGTTGCTGCGTAACACACTCTTGATTGAGCTTTGATAAAAGTTGTTGAGGCAGGTGATCGTGTGTTCCTAGTTAATGTTTGTTGAAACTTAAGTTGTATTTAAATTCTATTAAGTTTGTTAGACATCTTTTATATGTACTTATGTCTATAAACAGTTTACATTGTCAATGGGTGGATACTCCCTTTTTTGGATAGGAGAATGGAAATAGTCGTATATAACTGATATATTAACCGATGATCTATGTTTATAGTTGTCTATTAGCTATAATTACACGTTGTGGTACAATATCTATATACCTATCTATACTTTCTATTAAAATGTGTTATGCATGGTTTTCTAAAACCCACCCGTGTTTACACACGGGTCTTAATACTAGTTTGTATTATAACTCAACCCGTAAATATTATGTATAGTTAGTTATGTAGAGAAATACAATGAGAATAATTATAAGAGGACATCTAATTAAATCATAACTCATATATAAATGTATTACAAATGAACACTAAAAAAATATTCTATCTAATATTATATTATATACTATAATTTTGTAACATTTGTAGGCTATGCAAGTTGTACCTTTTGCTTGATTGATGTGTCTTTGTAATTTGTGGACATTTTTACAGCTCATAACCACTTCCTCTCCTCTGTTTTCCTCATTTTACCCCAATCTCATACACAGTTACACACATTTAGAGAGAGGATAGAGAGAGAGAGAGACCGATGAAAGGAAGAGGAAACCGGCCACCCAAATCCGATGAGGGGGGCGTACGCTACCCCTACTCGCTACCGGAGGACGAGGGTTCCATCAATGATGTCGTTTCGGCGATGGTTGTTCTGTTCCCATGGTTCAGGTGGTGCACGAGGTCGGTCAACGGCGACGGCTGAAACTGGAACTAGGGTTCCGGTGGTATCCATGTGAAGATCTGGTTTATACTAAAAAGCAAGTTGAGATTATTGGTTTTTCTTACTCTTTTGACCTACGGTTGATGTTTCAAAACAATTTAATTTTTTTGAAAGTTTTTTTTTTTTTTTTTGCTAAAAGTCAGTTACTTAGTATGGTTATGTTTATAATTTATTTTTGCTAAAAGTCAGTTACATAGTATGGTTATATTTATAATTTAGCATATGTAAAATTTCTAATATCTATGTTTTTTAACTAGAATGGGCAACGATACTGGCACACTGAACTGATTGCTATTTTTGCCATTGGTCATGTGCTCTTTTATTTACATTACTTGTAAGAACTATGAAGTTTTAATTCGATTCTTGAAATTTGCAGAGGAACCAAGATATTGTTCATGCTTTTGAAAGGAATCTTCTTCAAGTCACAGATGGTGGTTGTACGTCTTTGTTTAGAGTTTGTAAAGTGTGTTGATTGTTACGCGTGTCACATAGCGTGGCAATTGGATTGCACTCTATTTGGTCTTCCTTTGTAAAGTGTGTTGGTTGTTACGCGTGTCACATAGCGTGGCGATTGGATTGCGCTTTATTTGGTCTTCCTTTTTCCACAGATGGTTATTTGCGTTTTCCACTGAATCTAATCTATGTTAACCGAGCGAGTCTGATTGCGATGGGTAAGCAATTCATACCATTGCATGTATTTTGAATGTACGATTGTTGATATTCATTTCTTATCTGTATCAGCTTTTGGCGTTTAGATCTCTGTGTATATTTGGTACTTATGAGTTGATTCGGTTTGAATTTCTTGTGGTCCATTTGTTTCGTCACTGAATGGACATTTGTTTATGTCGTAGGTGCGGTTGGCAACAACTATCCAAATTTAGGACGGCGCTAACCACCAGATACCTCCGATTTTACACAATCCGCACCTACTTCTAGCCACAATCCCTTAGATTTCTAATTTTACCATACACTAATAGGAATTATTTTATTCGCTTCAAACTTGAACAATTTTACATTTATGGGGTATAATTTACATTGATTTTGCGGGATTATAGGTGATTTCTAGCTCTTGCATAATAATAGTCAGGTCCTTAAGATGCTCCAATTCAGTATTGCATACAACTTTCATACAAGGATTCAATTAAATGGGAACCGAAGGTACTTCATCCTACATTTTTTTTCTGTTGTGTTTGATGCTTTTACAGACAAAAAAAGTTTGAATAACAATAACAGTTTGAAGATATAAAAGAAGTTAATGACAATTTTTATATAAAAATGATAAGTTTTGTGATTTAATAGCATTTGACGTCAGGCTAATGTGTTTAAACTTGCAGATTGATGATTGTGCCTTCTTCATCGCTTCAGAACTCATCCACTCGACGAATATCCTCATTGTCGCCTTAGAATACACATTATCTCAATAGGGCCATGTACTTCCTATTTGTAAATGATGTTAGCGTATGTGATGTGCGATTAAAGGAAACCTAGATTTTTTTCCAACATTATGCTAGGCGATTTCTCATGGCCAACATAAACAATCCCATGACGCTCATGGATAATTATGATAGTTTCACTTATAACCTTAGCCAGGTTTCCCATTCTTTACCTATGTCAAAATTTAGCAGATACAAGTACAAGAAACATGAATTAAGGAGGGTTTTTTTTATTTTTTATATCGTAATCTGTTTATATGGGAACGAGTCATAGGATTACTCATATGGGTCAGTTTTTGTACCTGATTAAATGTAGCTACATGTTTTGTGTCCAAAATATCGCTTTCTTTTCCGTTCCAGCTATATGAATGTCTCATGTTTGTATACATTTCATGTAGCTTTAGGTATACTTTATTATCTCATGTTTGTATACATTTCATGTAGTTTTAGGTATATTTTCCTGCATATTTTTAGGTACGAAAAAAATGGCTTCTTTGAAATACTTTAAAAGTCATTGCGCCGCCGCAACGCACGGCGGGTTAACTACTAGTTATACATAAATATAACAATTATCAACTATTGTAAACAGTAAATGTGACTTTTTTTTCTTTTTTTCAGTTACACACTCTATACTATAAATAATGTGTTTTAACCCTATAATTTATAGCAGTTTCCCACTCGCGTGAACAATAACTTTGATTTTTTTAATACACACCTTATACTATAAAGGGTTATTGGATTTTATCACCCCAAACTATTGGCTATTGGCCGCTGTCACCCCCAACTGTCACTTTGACGTCCGTCACCCCCAACTTAACACTTAGTGTGTTTTGTCACCGGATAGTTAACTGATCACTAATTTTTTATCCTGTTACTATACTTTTGGGGGTGTCATAGGGATCTTAGGACACCCCAAATGTTTAGGAACGGGATCAAAAATTAGTGATCAGTTAACGACGTGATGATAGAACACACTAAGTGTTAAGTTGGAGGTGACAGGTGTCAAAGTGATAGTTGTGGGTGACAGCGGCCAATAGCCAATAGTTAAGGGTGATAAAATCCAATAACCCTACTATAAATAACACACGCCTTTAACCTTTAGTATTTTTTTCATATAACTTTCGTTTGTTCGTTTTTTATAAAGACTAAATACGAGGTTGCGTTAAATTTTTTCTTCATTTCAATTTTGAAATGTTTATATTATTGGTAGAATCGTTTAGAACTTTTTATCTAAGATATATATTAGAGAAATAGTTTGGACTTTCTCTTTTAGTTGCTTTATCGAGTGCCACTACCATATTGATATGGTGATATCGTAAAAAAATGAACAGACACTTATCAAATCCCCATCGTGTAGCGCGGGAGAATTTTGCTAGTTCATAACATATTCCAATGTCAATATACTTAGTTTAGTTAACGAGTAGAATTAAACCACTTAATATAAATAAGTTTTTTGCCTAAATTTCCATCGTATTCATAAATAAAAGTTAATCATAGGCAGCAGCTAGCCAGTCTTCCATTGGTCTTCATTGTTTTCACAAAATTTGGTTGTTTATTATAGTTGATAATATGACTTAAGATTATCTATTTAGTGGTTAAATTTCTCGTTTAAAACATAATTTTGATGTGTGAACGAATGCAATCAAATGGGTTAAGAACAATCAGTTAATCAAAGACGATAAATTAAAATCAAAGATTCAAAGAAACCTCAGAGAATAATCAATACTAAAAAACCTATCTAAACAATAACTCTAGACATCCTATTTATACAATATGAATCATAATTAAAAAGAAACTAAATAAAAAATATTAGGAAATTAAAATTCAAATAACTGATAAAAATAATCTTTTAACTCAAACTGTCTCCATCAAAATTGATTGAAAAGAGAATTCTCTATGACTTGTTTAATTGCAAAGAACATGAACTCAATAGCGATATGATCAACGGCCATTCGAAAAAGATTGTTGCCTATTATAACTTTAAACTTATTTTATAATGGTACATGATAACATTTGTATTAATTTTTTTTACACTTAAGGCCGTATAGGCATGATTTGGGGCTCATTAGTAAACGCCAATGCTATCACGTGTTATGTACGTTACTAAATAATTTCCATATCTCCTTATATATAGTATGTAAGAATGCAAAAACTAATAAAATAAATAAAAAATATTCATATGTCACTCCTAGTAAAACTTAAAGGACGATGTGATAATTTGTCAATCTATTTTACATGGTTAGGTTCAAACACATCATAATCCCATATTGCCTTCAAATTCCAGGTTAACTAGAGTTTGCCAAATGGTCAATTGGTCACGTCATCTTTAACAAATTGGATGCCAACACGGCTTGTTTCTTTTGGGTCCCATTATGCTTCTCTTACATGGAACATATAATTAAATTGTCATTGACTAAGATCATCAATATAATTACATAAATTAATGTTAGGTAAAACATATACATTTGTATCTTTTCAAATTGTTATCACTTGATTTAAAGATTAAGTACTTATAATTTTGTAAGAATTATATATTTTGTATTTTCTGTTACCGAAGTTAAACCGAACTCATTATTTTTAAAACTTTTAGAGTAAATTACAAAAATCGTTCTTTATGTATGTCACTTATTGCAAACTGTGTCCTTTGTCTTCAATAATTACAGAAAGCGTATTCGATGTTTGCAAACCCTTGAAAGTTATGTCCTTTAGCCCTAACTCAGTTAATTTTTGTGGTTAAATCTGACCAAATGGACCCCACATGAGGGTATTTTTGTTGTTAAATCTGAACAAATGGACCTCACATGAGAGTAAAATGACCAAAATACCCTCATGTGGGGGTCCATTTGGTCAGATTTAACCACAAAAAATTAACTGAGTTAGGGCTAAAGGACATAACTTGTAAGGGTTTGCAAAAATCGAGTACGTTTTCTGTAATTATTGAAGAAAAATGACACAGTTTGCAATAAGTGACATATATAAAAGACGATTTTTGTAATTTACTCAAACTTGTAACATAACCTAGTGGTATCAGAGCCATGTGCTCGTTTTTTTAAAAATAAGATGTTTTATTTCATAAATTAATGGAAAATAACAATCTTTTTAAAAATGATTCTGATGAATCTGAAGAAATAACTGAAGTTTTAAACTTTAGTGAAAACGAAAAAGGTTTTGTATCAGATTACATGATTAATTCTGATCAACTAACAAAAATTAGTAAGCTTAAATTCAAGCTTGACACTAAACATGTTTTTAATCAACCAAAAACTTTACAAAGTTTAGTTTCTAGAGCCTTTTCTAGAAAAAATAAAATATTTTATTGTTTTAACACTGAAGAACTTTCAGTTGACATAAAAAATACAGCAGGTGAAGTTTATTTGCCACTCTTAACAAAGGGTGAAATAGCAAAAAAGCTTTTGCATATTAAACCAGAGTTGAGGAAGTCTCTCAATATGGTACACATAGGAGCGGTTAAAATCCTCCTTAAAGCTCAGTTCAGAGATGGAATTAATTTTCCTATAAAAATTGCACTCGTTGATAATAGAATTATCAATAGGCAAGATGCTCTTCTTGGAGCAATTCAAGGAAATTTAGCTTATGGTAAATTTATGTTTACTGTCTATCCTAAATTTGCTTTACATCGAGATTCAAAAGATTTCGACAAAACTTTGAGTTTTATACATCAGTGTGAAAGGACTGATCTTATGGAACCAGGTAATAAGGTATTTACGATTAATTATTTAATCTCTTATGCTTTAACCAATAGTACTCATTCAATCGAGTATAAGGAAAATGAAAATATAACTCTTGAAGATATATTTTCTGAAATTGGAATTGTTGAAGGCAGCAAATTCGCTGAGCCATCACAATTACAAGAAAATTGGGCAATTGATATTGCACGAAATAAACAGGTTTTAGTATCAAAACCCAGACACAGTTATGCTGGAAACTCTTTACAAATAGGAGATTCAAGTAATACTGAACAATTAATTCGTTCTATGTCAGAGCGAATAGATGGATATGGTAGAGTTTTAAAAGGAATTATTGGAGAATAATGTCTTCAAATCCAATTTTAAATTATTTACAATATCTTGATCAACAAATCACCTATGAAGAGGCTGATATACAATTTGGATTTATGAGAATAAATCAAATTAAAGAAAATTTTATGTTAAGTCATAAAACAAAAATTCTTAATATAAAGATTGTTAAGGAAAACATTTTTGCTTCCAAGCAAAAAATTATTGAGCTTAGAGCTAAAAAAACAATTATATCTGTAACATGACCACTCTTTTGAAATTAGAGGAACTTGTTAAAGATTTAATAAGAAAGTTGGATAGTCTATCTACCAACGAAAATCTTGAGGCAACTGCCGCAAAAATCATCAAAGATGTTTCAGAAAAAATTGATGAAAAAATAGATTCAAAAACTCTTATGCCCGAAAGGCAAAAAGAAAAAATTGATGATGAAAAAAGCTTTCAAAAGTATTCATTTCCAAACTTCAACGTTGGAAATCCGTCTTTAGGAAGTTCTAAAAGTCCGAATGCATTATCATGGCCTTTTGGATCAACTTCAAATGACCAATAAAGGTCAAATGGAAAACCTTTTAAGGAATATAAATAGAGAGATCTCTAGACATTATTTCTATCTTGAAAGAAATAATCAAAGAATTTATGAATTACATTCAGATTGGAGTATTCATCCTTCTGATAAACTTTTTGAACTAACTGATTTAAAAAGAAAAAATTCTTTTATAGAAAAAGATATTCAAAGATTAAAAGATAACAATATTATTTTATCTTGTGGATAAAATGAGTTCCATCACTCAAAAATTGGAACAAATTTTAGATGAACAATTGGATACCCTTCCAGTTGAACAAATAATAGAAATTGTTAGTCTCATTTCTTTAGATGACAAAGAATGTGAACAAAAGTTTTCTGAAAATAAAATCTTAAACGAAAGATATTTTTATGAAAATAAAGAAGAACAGGTCTTTGTTTTGAAGATTGAAGAACCAAGAACCTTTCCGGTAAAGAAAGAAGAACCCGATACTGAAGAAAGTTCTTCAGATATTGAAATGTCTCCGAGACAAAGAACTTACAATGCCTCTACTAGCAAAGGTAACAGGCGTAGAAAAAATACGGAATTCTCCATGCCGTATCATAAAGGTATACCTGATTCTAATAGTAATGACAATGGTAGTGCAACTACTATTAATACTATTAAAATTGATTGTATCTTCAACCTCGAAAAAAGAAAAGAGGTAATTGATAAATGGAACACTGAGATCAGTCTAATCATTCAGACTAATTCAGAAGAGTTCTCTCATGCTAAGGCTTTGTTATTATTATTAGAACATAAGTCTGCAGGAATTATACAAAATTTCATCAAAGGGACAACTTGGGATGAAAATTTACATGGTGAAGATCTTTTTGATCAAATCATAAATGCAATATACATAATGTTTTTAGGTCTCGACCTTATAACAAATAAAGACCATGAAAATCAAAAATTGCTAGAAAAAGCAAGACCAAAATCTTGCAAAAGCACAAATTTGTGATATTTGTTTGTTAGACGATTTTACTTGTCTTTATGAAACAAATCTATACAAATTAAGTACAGGTGAATTCCACTCTTGGATTGAGGCTTACTTAATGAAGATTCCTATCGTTGGAGAAAAAGCCAAAGAACGGTGGAACAAAGAAAAGAATCAGTTCACGATGCATTCTCTTGGATTTGCAACAAGAATTGTCAAAGAAGAAATTGCGATTTACTGTGATTTTTCTGATAAACAAAAACAGCTAAAACGTTTTAACAAAAGCTGTTGCAAAAAAACTTACTGAGTTACCCCAATTAACTTTTGGTTGTGAACCAGTAAAAGATGATAATTATTTCAAAAAGAAATATAAAAATAAATATAAAACAAAAACTAAAAAACGTTTTTGGAAAACCAAGAAAAGAAAGTTTTCTCCTGGAAAATACTTTTCAAAAGAAAAACCTAAGGTTTGTCCTCAAGGGAAGAAAAAATGTCGTTGCTGGATATGTTCTGAAGAAGGACACTATGCAAACGAATGTCCCAACAGACAAAAGTTTCCGGAAAAATTAAAAATTATTTCGAAAGCGGAAACTGAAGGATTTTTTCCTTATGAAAATATTTTTGATGGTTATACACAAGTATATGCATTAGAAATATTATCTGATTCTTCTACAGAAGACTCAGAATGAAGTCCAACCACTCTTTTAGTTGGGGGATAAAAATAAACAAAACGAATTTTTGAAATTTGTTTATTCAAAAATTATTTATTTTCTGAAAATAAAGATATTTTTGGAAATAATAAACAGGGTCGTCTTGTCAAATGACAGACACGGTAAGAGGGCCAAAAATGTGTTAACTGGTAGCTTGACACGAGATTTTCAGAAATCTTAAGCAAAAATGTCATTGTCATTCTTGCTACTATAAATAGAAGGCATTTCTTTATTCAAAAAATTCATCACTTTCATTTACACTTACAAAAAGAAAGGCATATTTTTGAAAAAATGGAAGATTTAAAGGCTTTACGCCTAAAAGAAAAAATTCTTTTTATAGAATTAAAAGCTATTCAAGAAAAAATAGCTCTCTACGACGAAAGTCTAGACACAACCGTTAATTCAGAACAGGATTCCAAAAGGATACAATCTGAATCTATTCCTTTACAAACGGCTAAAGGTAAAGAAAAATCAAGTCCGTTGATTCCTGTTGCTTTGGAAAAAAGCAATTATAAAGTAAATGAAGAACTAAAATCTTCATCTAGCCCAGTAGCAAAAGGCTCTGGTAAAGGCACATCAAATCCGTTGATGGCTGACAGTTTGCCAAAAACTGACAAGGTCTCTCTCAGACCAAGTTACTTCCAAGTCACACAAATTCCAGAAAAGCATAATTCAAGATTTTATGTTATTTTCGATGGTGACCATAGAGGAATATATGAAGATTGGGGTATAGTCAAAAATTACATTGATAAAACCGACTATCCTTTCAAAAAATTTGGGTCGTTAGCGCAAGCCCAACAAGAAGCTACCCGATATTCAGCAAACCTCGGGAAGAAAGGAATACCTTTAAAGGTAACAATTATTCCTGAGCCATTAAAGCCCAAGAAAAAAGAAAGAATCATTGAATTCAAGAACACTTTCTCAAGATCAACAATAAAAGAAGAGAAAGAAGAAGAAGATATTATATCTTTGGACGACTTCAGAAGAATTTGGTCTAAAACAAGAGCTCTTAGTCAAGATGATTTCGAGTCTGAGCATGTCTACACAGAAGATAATGCTAATAAAAGTCTTTTAGTCTTTTGTCCAGGAGCAAGTCCAGAACTTGTTTCACTAGCATTCTCTGCTGGTCTAATAAAGTTCATATATCCATCTCCAAATTTGCTTGAAATTAGCATGTTTCCAGAAGGAATAAAGAAAGCTATTAAAAACTTTCGAAAGAAGATTGCTGCAGCAAAAGACGCAAACATCTTCATAAAGTGTAACTCTACACTTCCAGATTGGTACCAAGGAACTTCTTCCCAAAGTTACCATCATATAGAAATCGGGCTCGCGAAAGCAAGAACTGTCAACCCCTCAAAAGTTATGAATGAGGAGCAAGAAGATTTCGAAAATTAGGTCGAAATAAGGGTTAAAGGATTCTTAAAAATCCTGAATAATCTTCAAAATATTAAAGTAAAAAGCTTTAATAAAGTGAATTATAGCAGCAACCACTGCATCATCACAAGTTACAGTGGAACTACACTACCAAAGCACGAGAAGGAAGCTTTAGAAAAAATGGAGCAACGCATTATCTTCAACAAAGTTGATGTGAGTCCTACTACCAAACAAAGACTCTGCAAAATAATGCAAAGAGCACAGGAAAGCCATCAGTGCATGAGCTGTAAAGAATCTTCCACCGAAGAAAATTCTGACAAAAGTGGTCCCTCTATTAAAGACAACTACTTTTCAGAAGACGACACGCGAGAGCTGGACCCAACACATGGGTTTGTCGACTAAAAAAACGTCATGCATGACGAACACTTAAGGCTATTTTAGACCTTTTGTAAAATTCACTTCTGCTATATAAAGAAGTTGAATTCATTAGTTTTAGAGATCCCCTATCCCTGGCTGACATCCCCTATCCTCGGTTGAATCCTCTACCTCCTATCCTAGAAATTCTCTCAACCACCCACCTTTCTTTTCAACTTTTCATTGATCATTCGTTTGATCAATTTTCAATTTCTAGTTTATGTGTTCTAGTATGGAGTAAAAACTCCTTTAAGGAGGTTATGTAAATATCAAGAAGTTCTCCTTCGGGAGAACAGTTATGAAATAAAAACTCCTTCGTAACCCCCTATCTTATTTTCTATCTTAAAGTTTTTATTCTGTAAAACCTGGAGTCCTGGAGCCCGTTGAAGTACCGCTTAGGCAGGAGGCCGTTAGGGAAAAAGGGTTGGATTGGTCCCTTGCAGAAGAAATAGAAACTTTCAAGTTGGAGAATACAAGAAGAAGAAGGTATAGATTTTATTTCAAACTGTTAAATTACTTCAAGATTGATATTTCATATCTCTCCTTAAAATCTTAAAAAAGAATTTCATTCTAACACAAAACTAAGATTTTGATAAAATCAAAAAATGATGTTTATAAACAAACACAGAAAGAAATCGATTAACAACTATCGAAACAAATGATTTTTCAATCTAAAAAATTTAGTCAAAATATGACTACAAAAAATAATGAATTTTGTAAATTCAAAGGATTGATTCCACAATTAAGCAATTTCAAAATTGTTTATGTTAGTCTACGTTTGTCGACTAATAATTTAGAATTCATATTCGAATTATCGATTAATTATTTTCGAACGAATAATTCATTTGAATTTTATATTCAAAATACTGTGCATCTTTTGAATTTTATATTCAAAATACTATGCATCTTTAGAATATTATATTCAAAGTACTATGCATCTTTAAAATATTATATTCAAAGTACTGTGCATCTTTTTCATTTAATCGATCGATTAAATTCAAAAGATTCATTTCAAAAGAAAGAATTTTATATTCTATATTGTAAATATTATTTACAAAAACCGGTCAAAATACCGTCTACAAAAAAGATGAGTCTTAACCAGACGACAAAACTTCTAAAGGACTTAATGAACCCTTTAGTTGAATTTGTCAAAAATTCTGAAGTACCTCCGCCTAGTGGTACAGATTTAACCACAAAAAATTAACTGAGTTAGGGCTAAATGACATAACTTGTAAGGGTTTGCAAAAATCGAGTACGTTTTCTGTAATTATTGAAGAAAAATGACACAGTTTGCAATAAGTGACATATATAAAAGACGATTTTTGTAATTTACTCAAACTTGTAACATAAACTAGGTGGACCATTAATAGGTTTCGTTAAACAATGTGTTATGGATTCTAGTAAGACCGGACGGTATGGGGGCCGGCTTAGGCCCGGCGCCGGTCCCCCACACCGCCCCCCTCGGCCCAGCATGTGAAAACCGGCTCCCACAAGACGATTGTGACGGGACTTGTGTGACACCTGTGTCACTGCGCCCGTCAAGCAAATACCAAATCAATGAAATATTGTGTTTCATACTTGGGATTTGTAAAAATATGTGTATCGTTTGCACATATCAATTCTTGTTCGATTTCGAGCTTTAAATCGCTTTCTGGAAGGTTATACGCGATCTGATGCGTAAATATAACCAGTTTAATGCAACAAACACTCCGGAACAGTGACATAGGCTTAACATACCTTAAATAACCCTTACATAACTTAGAAATAAGTTTCGGAAGGTTTGGTATGCCGAAATCATGTTTATTCGAACTAAAGAACTAATTACGACAAAACTGCGAAACGAACGTTGGTGACCGCCCGGATAATATTTAAATCCCAAAAATATTCTGTTATGATTAAAATTTTATCTTTAATCAGGTCCGTATTGAAAAATAAATTTAAAATGCTTAAAGACGTTATTTTTCAAGTTTAAGCGAGTACCGCGTGTTTCTGCGCGACACAGTGCTTCTACTGCAAAACACGGACAACGCAGCCTGTCTCGGCAACTGAAATTTATTCCAGTAATATTTTGGTGAGTTATTTTTATAGAGTAATAAAAATAAATTAGAACGCCATAAACCGGGATTTAAACGCTAGATAAAATACCCGGTATCCAGTTAAATACCTATTTTTATCTACTTTACCAACAAAATTACACTTCACCCCCCCTCCCCCATATGCATACGGTTACAATATATATTAGGGGACCCACCATATATTTTCTTAGATATTGCAAATATCTTCTTTGATTTGTTGTGCCAAGTGTTCATGCATGACAACTCCATATCTCTACATAATCTCTTCCATATCTTCCTATGTCTACAACAATCTTCCATAGATCATTTCAACACTCAAACTCTTCCACTCTCTCTCTCCTCTTACAACCGTCCACCATCTTCATCACCATATTCATACCTTCAAGTCTTAGTTCATCAAGATTCATCCTCATTTCATGCTTGTTTCAAGTGGTGTGAAGATACAAAGGTGTTCCCAAGGTGTTGTCAAGTGATTACAAGCTTCCTATCATCAAAATCTCATCCCACAACCTACTTGAATCTTGAAGGTATAACACTTATGTTTAAATCATACTTTGATTCTTGGTTGTTCTTGATGGTTTGAAGTTTCTCTTGAATCTTGGGATTTTCACTAAACTTGAAATCTAAAATGACATGGGTCTTGAAACAAGTAAAAATGGTGATGTACATATATGTATATATAACCGTATATATGTATGTGTGTATATGAGTTTTGAGCTTTATTTTGTTAAGTACTTGTTTAAGTTGTTACATGTTCTTGAATAATAGTTAAAAATGCAAGTGGTTGATGATCTAAGCATGATATGTTAAATGTAAGTTACTTCAGCAAATAAACCTGAATATATCACCCATTTGAAGCATTTAGATTAACATAAAATGATGATGTTATGATAGTATGCTTTAGGCACTTGTACATGTGAATATATGTTGGTTTAAAGCTCAAAAAGTGATAAAAAAACGGTTGTATGACAAAAATGATTTTTAAACAGATTATAAACACTAAAAATAACATTTATTGGCATATTATAATGGCATGAAACTTTGACATAGGTTTGCTAGCTTTGCATGTTGTACATAGAGCTTAAAAAGTGGCAAATTATGTGAAATTTGCATGATTTATGTGCTTTGTTTAAGACCTGCACTATCATGAGTATAACCATTATTTTATTCAGTAAATAACATGGGTTGTGTTAAAATTTTAATTCGTTTCGATTTGGGATGGTTCGGGGAACGTTTGATGCAAAACTATGCGGTAAAACGGTCAAAAATCGTCTTTTCGGAGTATTTTTACAAAACTGTTTTAAATCAGTAACCAAACTGATATATTTGATATAAAAATAAGTATATTAACTTATATTAAGTTTACTTGGTGATTGGTTAGTCATACGTGACTTCCGACACCCAAAAATGTTACCGAATCGCAAAAATAAGTGTTTTTCGACATACACTAGAATGGGTTTTTCATGGGTTATTTTATGTGTTACAATGTACTATGTGTTTTACAATATGTGTATGATCATGTGTTAGTGTTGACAAGATTAGGTGTGTTACGCTCGAGTACATATATACAAATACACCAAAATAATAAAAAATAATAACCTTTTGAGAAATCTCAAAGCTATGTGAAAATTCCAAGTATCGGAGAAACTCATGCATTTTTGTGAGTTTTGATTATTAAATCATTCTTATCTAATTTAGGACGAATAAACAATTTGAGGGATTGTGTTAACGTATAAAAACGCACCCAAAGGTGAGTACATAGACCCCTCTTTTACTGTTTTCAAACTGTTTTGGGGTGAAACACATGTGCCTACTTGTTACTTTCGTGGTTTCCGTTGTTTTTACATCATATACTTGCTATGTTTATTAGTACACTATTAGTACATGTTTTACATTACATTTTCTGCTATGTATGATGACTTGGCATGCTAGCATATTGTTTTACGTTGCATCTCTGTTGCATATGTTCTCGTAACATATGGACACATTATTTACATCTCTACCTTGTATGTTCACTTAAGCATACTAGGTACATTATTTTCATAAAACATGTTTACATTTGGTATATCATTTGGTTTGTTTAATGAGACTAAATTACATTCATTAACACCGATCATGCCGCTCGGTAGTAGGTAGTGGTACCATAGGACTTGACAAATCCCGTTCCCAAAACCCTAGGTTTGTTTGGGTGGAAGGAATGACCGAATCCGAAAACATTTCTTTGATAACCTTCACTCTAAGGTTATCCGTCTGTCTCAAGGCTTGGATGTAGGCGTTTAACATTACCGCATAAATGTTGTATCAGTAAAGCATGCATTATTCTACAAAGCATAATTTTTTATTTATTCAAATACTTTGTTTTGTACATTTTTACTTGTGGTTTAAGTAGTCTCATTTTACTTACCATACATAACTTTTGATTATACATTACATGATTTACATTGATGGTTTTTACATAAACATTTGACTATACATAAACAAATTTTACATTGATGGTTTGTTTGGTAAGTGATTTAGGTAACGAGACATGTGTAGTATGATACAAGCACGGTGGATACGCCGCTGGTACTTCCTATATATAAGTGCTTGTATTTTATTACATGTCGTAGTGTTATTTAAATCATTTCAATTTGGACTCATATATTTTACACAAATGACATATTTTTCACAAGACATTGTTTTACAAAACAACTTATTTTATACAAACTCATTTTACTTGGTTATTCATTTAACCCTACATTACTCTTTTACATCTCATCTACTTTATCATCACTTCTCATCTGATTTACAAAACAAAACATTTTATAAGGTTCATGACTACTTTTGCTAAACATTTTCTTCAAACTTATATGTCATGAATCCCAAATCAATAAAACTTATGTATCTCACAGGCATTTTTATGCTGACGTACCTATTTTCACATGTGTTTCAGGATATGATGCATAGGATTTATCAAGATACACCTAGGCAGACTTGGACCTTAGCAACAATAAAAGATGCAAGACTAGTTAATTATGTTATATTTCTTGTTTGTTAAACATTGTAACTCTCTTAATCAATAAAACGAAATTTCAATTTTCCATGTGTTATGAAACAATGATTATGTTACAACACTCCCCGACGATTCCGCCACGTTTTGTTGTTTTTACGTGGTCGGGGTGTGACACCTTGAAATTCAAAAAAAAATAGCCGTTCAACGGCTATAACATTTAATAAAAAAAATTATCCCCTTTTCTATAAAACCATCTCATTTTATAACATTTTTCACCATTTTCTCCCCACTTTCAACCCAAAACACTCTCATTTTTATACCATTCTTTTATAAAAAAAAAATATCTTCTCATCCACAATGGCATCTAATTCTTGGTGGTCCTCGTCTTCTTCGGAGGAAGAGGAGATGTTTTACGCAAACGTTGTGGTAAAGGCGGCGCAAATTCTTATGGAGGAGGAAGAGGAAGAGTCAGACGTCTCGTCTGAAAGCGTTATTACCATACGAATACGGATTAACAGAGACCGCCAAGGTTTATCATTATTAAATTTTATTATCCATATTCCTCATTTCCTCGTATTTACATATTTTTTAATAACGCCCTCATATTTAACATTCAAAAGACAAAATAATAACATAAAATTTTTTAACAAAATTCGGGCATAACCCGTCCGTAACGAGAGCAAACCCTGTTTTAGTAAATCCTTAATACAAGAATTTAAAGACACTTTCAAAATGACATACAACGCCATGGCATTACGTTTATATATCTACCAACGACAACATTTATGTTTTAAAAGATTTAAGATGTTGACTTAAAAAGACTAGTTACTACTCAAAAACTAGTTACAACAAAAGTAGCTTTTGACCATAACATCATCACAAAAATAGCGGAAGCGCATATAGACAAGTTTCACGCGTGTGTTCGTTCCAAGTTCGCCATCACGTCTAAGTTACGGATTTACCTACATCAAAATTTTAAACTCGTTAGTACGTTACTTCTAGACTAGTAAATCAAAGTTAATCCCTTTCACACATTCAACAAATACGTGCATCTTCTTACCCCATGAAACGGGTCAAACATACTATCTCAAAATTGAGATATAACATGCCATTCTTATCCCGTTGAAACGGGCATTTTTCATTCATACATAACTTTCATTCGGTTCGTTTATAACGAACGAATACATTCCTTTCAATCTTTTACATACACTCAAATCCGTGAGCGACGGATCGAGTTGGTTGCGTTCATTCATAACTTATCCGTTAGTAACAGATAATATCATTCATAATATAACTTTCATTCGGTTCGTTTAGTACGAACAAACTTATTCTTTTCATACTCATTTTCTCATTATCCGGTTCTCCCATAAAGGACCGGTCATAAAACATTTCATTTATAAATCTACGGTTCATGCAATTCATTCACAACGGATCAAACCATTTACTATTTATCTATCACAACTATCAAATTTATGGCTTTAGCACAAACAACAATTTACTAATAAAATTTAGTATGCATAAATAACATACCTCGATCTTGCGTGTTTTTCGTTTTCCTAGCACTTGAGCTTTTTTCCTTCACGCCTACATTAACATATTCGTTCCATCTTTTAGTTCATTCAAATATCATTTCATTATTTTCATAGTCTAACATATGGCAACTTTATCACAATTTCTTCCGAATTTCACAAATATATTCTTTTAGGCATTTTATCGAGCACTTGACGGGTTTCGCATTTGTAGGACACTACATATAAGCTTTTGAAGTACAATTCCTTCTCGTTCACCTCATAACCCGTCAATAATCAATCAAGTTCATATCATTCTTTTATCCTACATCATTTTGCCTAAGATTCAAGTACTACAACATCATCATATGCCAAATTTACACATGATCATTCCTAATTTTCATCATCCTACATCTCTAATATTTCATATCAAATGGTTTTATGCAACTAGCCTTTCAAATGATCAAATTCACACATAAACCTTATCCTATAGTGCAACCCTTACATCTAATTGCACATATTTTAACATGAACACACGATTGGGTTGAAACCCATTTCCTATAATTCACCAAATCAAGAGATTTAACTTACCACTTTACTGAGTATGTGTAGATGACCGAAAATTTAGAATCATGCAAGTGATTAGCCTTGAATTCCTTGATCAATTGAGTGATTTTAGCAAGAACAAGGGTTTCCCTTGTTTTTCCCTTGTTCTGGTCGAACTCCCACACACCAGAGTGTGTGAATTTGGGTTTTAATTTTATAAATCCTTTTGTTTTTTTTTTTTTTTTTCACCTTTCCCCCTTCTAGTTTGTGCATTTGTTTTATTTAGGCATATATCATCACTAAGCTAGTTATCTAACACATTTTACCAACTAAGTTAAATTTGTAATTCAATTTAACTTATTCTCTTAATAAATATTTTTGGGGTGTTAGAAGTCTACCCCTCTTAAAGGAGGTTTCGTCCCCGAAACCTTTCTCATTCTAACTAGACCAATTCTACTCTTATTTTTTCATCTATTCATTCACGATGCTTACTACGACATAAATGCATTCGGGATGTTGGCAAAAGTTTCATTCATGGGTGAACATATGTGTACGCATTGTTCCTACGTTCTTAAATTAAGTAAATTACTTTCATAATCACATATAAGTCAGAATCTGATCCAGATATCTTATTAGAGTCGTTTTCATTTTATAATGCTAGTTCGTAGCATACATCATCACTAGCGCTTCGTTCATTGAAATTTATTCCAAATGTATACTATTGGTCGTACAGGCCTATGTTTACAGCTTGTTTCTATCTTTCTAATTAAGCGTAACATATTCATACGTTTGCTAATAAAAATAAATGATTTATTTCATTCCACTCACGTATCATACTCGATATAATTTATTATTGTAACCATGAGCAAACCCCATCATCCCGTTACTAACGTTCTCCTAATTACTTTCTTATTCATATGTGGGCTTAGCATATCATTATACGCATACTATAAACATTTAACGACTTAGTGGTACTAAAACAAAGCTACCCTCTTTCTAATTAATTTTTCATACTAAATACGAGTATAAAGCATCATTCTACGGTTTCTACCGTTACTTGAACTAATTACAACTTTGAGTTTAGCCTCAAATTTAATCTTTCGCAACACTTTATTATTAGCTCTTTGCATGAACTACTTATTATACCAACCAGGTATGTTGTGCACGAGCTTCATACGAGCGCTTAACCAAATCAGTTCAAATCTTTAGATCTTTCTCTTAATGACATACATACCTTCTTACGCTGACCATTACTAGTCGATTATTGCATATCATACCATAATTATCCTACCGTTCATTTTTTTCACACTTACAAATAAATCTACAGATTCTTAATCATCAATAAAAAATTAAACATTTTACTAACCTCGCCTTCATTGCATAAATCAGTTATCCGTGTGCCGGATCGATCCGCTTCTTTATATGTACTTTCCGTACCAGAATTTGTCTCATTCATTCATGAAATATGCTCCCACTCGTGAGCATCCTTCCACCAGCTTTATTACTATCATCTCACTAAGAATTCCATCATTCTTGTCTATAAATAAATGGTTAGCACACAACCTTTCATAATTGCGTCCTACATGGTGTTTGTTCGCCTATGTCTGTTACACAAATTTCTTACGAACATGCTAAAACATATCATACATTCCATTTCTTACATACAATCCTTTCATTTTGTTGGTCAAGGTCAGACTGACACCTCTTACTTATCGTGGACGTATCGAGGTACACGTTCGTACCTTCTTTTTTTTATACTTGCATACTTGCAAGGACTTCATTTTACTTCGTTTGACTTTTCGGAAGTCTAATTGTAAATACATTTTTACATATGTGTATCAGTTATCCTATTCTGACACATCCCTCTCTAGTCGAGCCCTAAGCTCCTATTAAAAATATAGCCTTTTTATACATACCTGGAGCGAGTCAAATCCCTTGACTCGTTATTCATACTCTGCGGCGATTATTTCTTTCCAATCTGTGACAATGCATGCCCATACATTAAGCTCACCTATAAGTATAAAACTTGACAAATCAAACATTAAATACCGGGTTCAAATGGCGATCTCCATTTGACCCATAGGATTCATTTTTCCTTTCAACCATTCTTGCATACAAACATATTTGCATATATACATACACACACACACACACACACACACACACACATATATATATATATATATATATATGCGCAAGTGTTGGTGCACTTGTGTTTGTACTTTGTCTGTATTTTGTCTTGATACAAAACGATGTCTTGTGTTAGTCTGGTTTACGTCTTAGGTCTGTTAATATGTGCATTCGATGTAAGTTTGACCAAGTCAACCATCCTCCTGGTT
Source organism: Helianthus tuberosus (assembly GCA_030545235.1). NCBI lineage: Eukaryota > Viridiplantae > Streptophyta > Magnoliopsida > Asterales > Asteraceae > Helianthus > Helianthus tuberosus. The sequence goes on from CM060431.1 coordinate 24,871,314, forward strand.
TGACTTGACCAAACAGTTAGCACATTGGTTGTAAGATATGTGGGTCGAAGGATGAGTCATCGAAGGATTGTTTATATCCTTCGATGATGAGCTCGAAAGATAACCTTCGAAGGATAGACCACGAAGGATATCATCCTTCGTGGTATATGTGATCCTTCGATGTGTTCCTGGTCGACAGATGATCTTTCGATCAGTCTGTCTGATCCTTCGACCAGACGATCTGTGTTGGGTATAAATACCCATGTGTTGTGTTCACTTCACAGTTAGACATAGATAGAGAGAACACACACACTTTGAGAGTTTACAGAATATATCTGTAAACATTGAGCTTGTAACCGAACCTTTCATTCGTATTAATACATGTGGTGTTAATCGGTGAACTTTGTGTGTTGTGTTTGTGCTTGTTCTATCTCGGTTTGCATGCTAGCTTGGATTCCGCACTCGCTAGTGTGTTAGACATAACAAGGAATAGGTTAAACCTCAACCTCCGAGGGACCTACAAGTGGTATCAGAGCCGTGGCTCTTTTCCTTGTTAAAAACCGGGTTTATACAAGTTTTTGGAGTGTTTTGGACAAAAACTCCTTTGGTTTAGCACCCGTTTTTACTGTTTTTCTCGCTTTTTCAGACGTTAAAACGTGTTCTAAACTTTCCGGGTGTGTTAAAGGTCGGTTTGGGTAACTTAAAAATCTGTTTTTGAGAAGTTTGGCAATTTCCGGCCAAATTCCGGCTTACTCCGGTGACCGGTTTCTGGACAAAAATCGTGTTTTTAAGTAATATTTTATTAGTTCAAATCTTGGTTTTGGTGAAAATGATGGTCTGACCATACCTTTCTGCCGAAAGATTTACCAACCCATCACCTTTTTCACCAACCTGTCACTCTTTGTCAACTATGTCAGAACCGATCGAAGGATATCCTTCGAAGTCGAAAGATCATCTTTCGATCAGTGGAGGTTCGATAGATCATCATCCTTCGAACCAAGGAATCATTTCGAAGCATACATCTTTCGATCTACAGTTCTTTTTCGAAAGACAAGGATCCTTCGATTGGAGAGTCTTTCGATTGGAGAGTCTTTCGAAATCATTGCTCGAAACTCAACAGTGATCTTTCGAACACTGTTGATCCTTCGAACAAGTGTTGATCTTTCGATCCCAGTTTGTTTAAGTCTAACAAGTCTGTGTGTTTCAGGTCATTCGATCAAGGATCCTTCGGCTGGTTGTTATCTTTCGAAACATTAACATAGTTTGTGAAAATTAAATTTTTAAAGGGAAAACTTGTTTTTCAAATTTTAAATCTATTTTCACTTAATATATTAATTTTTATAAAATGGGAACAAACGGTCAGTGGGATCCAACCGCGTGGACTCTAACATCGACTCCGCAATCATTAGCTACGCAATCATCAGCTACGCAATCTGCGTCAGATTTCAACAAAGCATGGATGCAGGCTATTGCCCCACCTCAAGCTGCAATGATAACTGCAAATCAATGGGCATTGGTCACAAATCAAAGCAGCAGCATTCAATCTATGATGCAGAACGACAGTGAAACTGGTACAAGCACAAAACCACCAAAGCTAAATCACATCAATGATTGGGGATGGTGGAAAGAAAGGCTGAGAACTTATGTTCAGGGGCAAGGACAAGATCTATGGATATGCTTCTTCACCGCATTTGACAATGATTTGGAAGTTGCAGGATCTAATCCAGAAACTTACAGCACTATGTCTGATGATGATAAGAAGAAATTTGAGTTAGAAAAGAAGGCATTCATGATTCTCACACAAGCTCTTCACAAAGACATTTACCACCAGTTTGTCTACTGCACGACTACTAAAAGCTTGTGGGATATGCTCACGTTACGATGTGAAGGAAATGCTCAATCTAGAAAGATCAAGCAAGAATTACTGAAGAAAGAGTTTGAAGGTTTCACGTGTATGGAGAATGAGACTTTGGCAGAGTTATCTACAAGGTTCCATCACTTGTTGAGCGAGATGTTTGGTTTTAGAGTCACTGCCACTCCACAAGAAATGGTGAAGAGATTCGCTGATAGCTTACCAGCAAAGTGGAGCAGTTATCTTGAAATTCTCAAAGAAAATGGTGTTCTAGACACAATCAACGTTTATGAGTTGATTCAAAAACTGGAGAACAAGGATGTAGAAGAAAAGCTTAAGGCAAAAAGAACACTAACTCCTCAAAATCCAGAGATGTACTTTGGGATTGCAGGAGGTATCAGTGGAGAAAAACCAGCCTCTCAACATGCGAAGCTTCAAACAGCCTTCATCTCAAACACCGGACCTTCAACAACAGATCAGTTTGATCCTTCAGCTTACACGATGTTTTCTAGACCGAATGTGCAACCGACAGCTCAGCAGCAACAACCACTTTTTTTTTTTTTTTTTCAAAGTACAATTCCTTCTCAAAAACAGATTCCTTCTCAAAAACAATTATTATTTACTGATTTCTGAAATTTAACCATTTCCATGTATTGACATCACAATCCCTTAAAAATCGTGTTTTCTCGAGCTTTGAAATCACAATACATGTAAATAATAATCAGAAATCAGTACTTTGAAATCACAATCCCTTAAAAATCGTGTTTTCTCGAGCTTCGGTCAATACATGACCATCCCTTAATATACCATTTCCATTTGTTTATTCACTGTATTTGGTGTTAATTCACCTACGTTCTCTCACATATCCCTTACTAATGAGTATCCTACATTACACATTGCATTTCTTACGTAATACTTCCAAAATTTGTAAATAATTATTATTTACTGATTTCTGAAATTTAACCTTTTAAAGTCAATCACCACTTAGTACTTATTGTATATAAGTATTTTAGCACGCGTCATATTTACTTTCAATTCGAACATACTTACAAAATGTCTTTAGTTAACATCTTAACTAATATTCTTTCCATACCTTTCATCAACATTACCAAGTTCTCATTTCCGTCTTAAAACTTCTCAACTAAAATTTATGGCCGGTTTACCCCTAAAATGAGGTTTTACCGGTTTAACATTATGCCAACCATTTCAACAAAATGTACCTTAACATTTCTCATTTATTTATATGTTTCACTTTGATTTCGAATATTCAAACACGTATACATCTTCATGTAAATAAATTTGAAGTAATTGAGAAATCACTTACGTTTAGCGTCCATGTTCATGCTTGCCTCATTGCTTCCCCTTACCCCGTTTGCCATCCATGCTTGAATCAATTGACAAGATTTCAATCCTTACATATTATTACATTCGTAACATTGTTAGCTTATGTGAGCATACATACAACTATTCACTTTCTTTCTATTCATACGTTAATTGACTTTCGTTAGTCAAATTTCGTACAAATGAGACATTTATTAATAGTTATCTCATTTTCAATCCATACAACTAAACTATCATCAAGCATAACACGTAAATCACTTAATACATAACACATTAACTCTTTACTTAAACATTTGTGTCTAATGGCCATTCCATGATATCCCTATATTGTTGCCTTTCAGAAAGTCAACTGTCTTGCTTACACACTTTAAACTTTTGAACATGTATTCATCTAAATATGATAGGCTATAATATTAATATCCTACGCATTTCATACTCATATTGTATGATATATACAATTTACGTGATCCTCTAAACGATACACATATACATTCACATTCACGTACTTTCACATGCTAATGCTTCATAATTCTACAAATAGCAAATATTATTCAAGGTAACTATATAACATAATTCCAACATATCCTTTACTAATAAGCTCGTATGATTCACATTTAGCACATATTCGCCTCTTAATCATAACAAAGCAAATCATTAAATACACATAAGTATCACACTATTCAAGCACAAGGTACAAGCCTCTAATGCATAATTTTGATCAAGCATACATTTATTCGAATTCTCATACGAATTCCATCTAACTCACATTCTTCAAGTTATTTTACCACTAATCTCAACATTTTCATTTTCATTTATTAACAAATCATATTCTTTCACGCATCAAAGTACTTTCACTACTAGAAAAGAGGGTTTTCGTCATGAAACTTTTGGACACAAAACAGTAGCAATTTCTCTGTTGTCACCATTTAGCCACCGAAAATGCGGTGACAAAAACACCCGTATCAATTGCCCTAATGCCACCAAATAGCCACCATTTTTATATTTTGCCACCTTATTTTTGCCACCACAAAATTCGTCAAAAGTATTTGCCACCACTTCTTGTTTGCTACGGTCCACCTTGTTTGCTACCGATTTGCCACCATTTAACCACCATGTTTGCTACCGGTTTGCCACCATTTAACCACCATTTTCATTTTGTTTGCTACCGATTTGCCACCATTTAACCACCATGTTTGCTACCGATTTACCACCATTTAACCACCATTTTCATTGAAAAGTTTGCTACGGTCCACCTTGTTTGCTACGGATTTACCACCATTTAACCACCATGTTTGTTACCAATTTGCCACCATTTGAATTATTTGCTACCATTATTTGCTACGATTTTGTGATTGCTTGAATATTGGTTTTTTATTCAACTTGATTTTCCATTTTTCTCTGTTTTTTTCATAAAAATTACATAATCAATAAAATTACAAAATTATATAAAAAGTCTAATAAGATCACGAAAACCCAAAATTATATAAAACATATGTGTATCAAAAGCATATAAAACATTCTAATAGAAACACCAGCTAAAACATCAAATAAATAAAAAATCCTAACACGATAAACATCGAAACATTCAAAACCAAGTGTTTGTAGACTATCTTCAAATTGTACTTGTTAACATAGCTTCAATTTGTGACATCGTATCGAGCATAGCATCTTTATCCACCTTATCTTTTTCTTTTTCAGCCAATAACCCGGCAATAATTCCATTTAGCCTTTCTTTTTCTTCATCATTTTCCTTAACGAGCTCCTTGATAACTAAGTTCAACTTTTCAATCTACAAAAAAATCCCTTTATTGTCGTTTCTGGTTTCCAGTTTTACTACTATTTCCAGTTTTAGAAAATTACGATATTCAACCTGACACTATCTTGACCCCATCAACCAACACGCTAGTCTTGCATTGTCTAACATAGACTAGGGATTTCAATTCTAAAATCTAGTGTTTGATTCGATATAGTAGACATTTAGACATTAGAAGTCGGTGTATAAACCTCAGACATGAAATCGGTATCATAACGAAGAATTTACCTATGCATAAAAATCTTGTTAGACATTTGTGTCACACCCTGGCTTTGCGGAAGCGTGGTTAATTTTGGTGTGACTTCTTAATACCATAGCTTAATCATACCAAAGCTATATGAGTTAAAAACATGCAAGATCATCCATTAAGTTTTGAAAACCAACACGATACCATCTGTTTTAACATACCCTGACAAACATAATCTTGTTCATCCAACATTACAAACTTGAAACATAACATAGACATGGTTTAAGGGCTGTGTCTTGTCCAGGAAAGAGACACATCCCCTAAACCCCGGATGACCTTGGAAACTAGTGCAGCGGAAAACATGCCATACCGTGCCAGATCTCGTTAATTTCCTGAAATACATGTAAGTTGAAAAATCAACAATAATGTTGAGCGAGTTCATGTGTAAGTGAGTATGTAAAACACTTGCGAGTATAAAAATAGTTGTGGTATGTAGCAGTGTAAGAGGACTTGTGATCACCAATGGTTTGCAAGGCCACTGACATATGTGAAGTGCAAATAGGGAGACTCAAACCTAGCAGATTTCGCCACGGCAAAGTGTGTGGACAAAGTCACCCCACGGTCCGTTTCTAGTTTGGCCGGGGGCTGGGCTCGCTACACCCAGATAGATCTACCGCTCCTGTCCCTCGGTCCCTCCATGAGGACTAATGGCCCCATGTTGTTCCTATCCACTCACATGATCGTATAACACCTCCTTACGTTAAACATACCGTTGTAAAGTACTCGTAAATCATAGTAACATGTATTTCACCCCCGCGGTTAAGTAAACTGAAAACAGTTAGAGAAAAGGGGGACATGAACTCACAGTGAATGCGTATCTCTATCAAGCGTCTCCAATACAGTAAGCTGTGCAACGACCTACAAGTGCTAATTCTATTAGACGGACGGCCGTGCCTTAGCTTTATAGTTTATGTCTTTGGGAAATAGTTAGACAACTATTTCGTGTTTCTGTTCCGTATACACTTGGTAGTTATACTTCTTCCCAAGGATGGGGGATACAATACATGTGCGTAAGTTACGTTTTATCAATCTTGTGGTAATGTAATTACCGGTGTAACTTATATGTTTGTGGAAGCGTTCGTAAAGTTTTGGAATCATTAACGCTTGTAAATATTATTTTTACTCTAAAATAATATTTATGTATTTTCACAAAATAATCATAAACAGTGCTGTGACAGATATATTTATCACGTTAATCTTTGTGAAAATCCCACCTCCGAATATTTAGTAACATATAGTGCTGGCGAAATTTATGTTTTGAATATATGTCCAAAGATAGTTCTAACACTTGTTGTGTAAAAAGTCTAAGTGTTAGGTTTTTAGAAAATTTCGCCAGAGTTTCCTCTGTAACTGGAGGTGGCCACGCTTTCAAGCGTATCATTTTCTTTTATCAAATCAATTCAACAATCTTCTTTATTCAATCAAACAATTTCCGACACATCAAACTAGTCGACAAGTATGTAAATTTGCATAATTGCATGAACTTGTAGTTTTTCCGCATCTTCAATGTAACTCCCCTTTATATATGTAGATCTTTATATAAAGTAACTTTAATCTTGTAAAAACCTTGTGACTAGCGAAATCCGTCTTTACAACTTCTAGTCATTTTTCCCAAAAATAGTTATTTGTCGGATCTTTTCGTTTCACAAGTGTTTACACACTTGTGGTTTATAAAAATATCACATTTGTTAGTGTAAGGTCCTTTCTTTAAAATACATGGTTTCTTTAATGTGTGGTTCTTCAAAAATACCACTTGCAGATACGTAGATCCGCTAGTTTTAAACATCATTGTACAAGTTAAATCACTTTTACACAAGTAACATATTTCTACACAAGTTCATATATCTTGTGTGGTAGAGTTTCACTTTTTAACCCTCGTGTTAACTAAAAATGAGCTTATGTGAAGATCCATGATCTTACAAAGTCGGGTTAAACGGTGATCCGAGCTACCACATCATAGATCGGGTCTAGATAATCACAACTTTCAAGTACTACAACTTTTACACAAGTTAGATGCTATTAACCACCATTTTCATACTTTTTACTAGACTTTTATACTTCAAAATGTATGTTATCGATATTTAACCGACAAAAATCCTTTTACCCACTTTAGATAAGTTTAAACAAGAGTTTTAAACATTATACCTCTAGCTCGGGGCTAGGGAAGAATCGTGATGAAAAACGCGTGGATAAAAGCTAACGAAAGAGGTCCTTCGTGTTCCGCTCGTTCCGAGGCTCCTAATATGCGACCTTAGATGTGTGTATGTTGATGGAATGCAAGAACCAAGATCGAAAATGATGGGTAAGGGGGGTGGGGTGTTCGGCCGAGAGTTCAAGAGCAAGAGAGAGAGGTGTGAGTTTGTTGGTCAAGTGTGGGAATGATCTTGGGTGCTTAGTGTTTAACTTATAGACAAGGATTAATGTTTTTACCCAAAGGTTCTAGTGTTAACTAGATATTAGACAAAGATAATTAGGAGATTTTGCAAGTACCAACCATGTCCCCTCCTAGTTAGGGCCGATTACAATGGGGGGGGGGGTCTAGTTCGATTGTAACTAGTTTAGTTAGGATGGAGTTTAGGTTAAATAGGTTAGTTAAGTGTCTAACCAAGTTAGTGATATTTAGCGTGTTATGACGGGTGTTAGGGTAATCAGGGACCCTAACTGGCTCAGAAAAATATAAATAGTGAAAATACTAATATTTTCATGTTCCGGGTAAAGTCCGGGTGTCCGGTTGGATAGTAATCCGTTAAAGCATTACAAAAGGCTTTTAAAGTGTCGTTATTGTTATTTTTAGTGACACAACTTGTTTTCCTGACACTTTAGAAAGTGTCTAGTGTTATTTTCTCATTTTCTGGCACTTTACTAGTCAGCTAGAAGCTGGTTAAATTATTAAAGTGCTGTGTTTGGTACTTAAAGTACATTTTAGGCACATCCGAATCAGTGTATCTTATTCCTAGAGACGCGGTACCACAACCCTTATATCCCTACACTCACTACCAGTGTAGCAAAAATATATGAGGCTCTTAACAGGCCTTAGAGGCAGTGTCTGCCTGATGCTGGTTATATCAGCATGTTCACTGTGTATCCGTTTAGTGCTACTGTGCTTTTTGTGCATCATGTTTGTCACTAAGGTGCCGTATGTAAATAATGTAGTGACAGCATATAAAGTATGATGCAAGTAAGTGCATGTATCAGTATGCAGGTAGCAGTTTATCAGCTAGTTTCAAACAAGCACAGTAATTAAGCAGTAATTAATCATTAATTAAGTTGTACGGATACCTGGTTTAGTGCGGGTTGTCACATTCTCCCCCCGTTAAATAAATTTCGTCCCGAAATTTAAGTTCTGCTTGTAGAAGCAGGGTTCCTAGGAAATAAGTGGGGGTATTTCTCTTTCATCCGGTCCTCACGTTCCCATGTGAATTCAGGACCATGTCTGGCATTCCAACGAACTTTGACGAGTTTGACACTGCTCCGGCGGGTCTTGTTAACTTTCCAATTTGTGACCTCGATAGGTTCTTCTACGAAGTGGAGCGTGTCGTCAATATGAATCTCGTCGGTAGGAATGGCAACGTCAACTTGAGTTGGACTTTTCTTTAAATTGGATACATGAAATGTATCGTGAACACCATTCAGTTCAGTAGGTAGGTCCAACTTGTATGCTACTGTCCCAATTCTTTCCAGAATTCTGAAGGGACCAATGTAGCGCGGATTTAACTTTCCATGCTTACCAAAGCGTGCCACCCCTTTCCAGGGTGAAACTTTCAATAACACCATTTCTCCGACTTGGAAGTCCACATGCTTCCGGTTTGGATCCGCGTAGGCCTTTTGTCTGTGGCGAGCTGCTTCGATGCGTTTAAGTATTTGTGCGATCTTGTCTGTCGTCTCTTGGACGATCTCGGGACCAGCAAGCTGCCTATCACCTGCGTCAGACCAACATAGTGGTGATCGGCACTTGCGTCCGTATAGGGCCTCAAAAGGCGCGACACCAATACTGGTGTGGTAGCTGTTGTTGTATGAAAATTCGACCAAAGGTAAGTGTTTATCCCAGCTACCGCCTAAATCCATAACACATGCCCTCAGCATGTCTTCCAAAGTTTGTATCGTTCGCTCGCTCTGGCCGTCAGTTTGCGGATGGAACGCAGTGCTCAGGTTCAATTGTGAGCCAAAAGATTCTTGGAAAGATTGCCATATTCTTGACACAAACCTTCCGTCTCTATCAGAGATGATCGAGAGAGGCACTCCGTGACGTGCGATGATTTCTCTCATGTAAATTTCCGCAAGTTTGCTCGTGCTATCTTTCTCTTTGATTGGCAGAAAGTGTGCGGATTTTGTTAGGCGGTCAACTATCACCCAAATCATATCATGACCCCTTGGCGTTCTTGGTAATTTTGTAACAAAATCCATTGAGATTTGTTCCCATTTCCACTTGGGAATCTCAGGTTGTTGCAGAAGTCCCGAAGGCTTCTGGTATTCTGCCTTGACCTTAGCGCACGTTAAACATTTGCTTACGTAAACATCAACGTCGCCTTTCATCCTAGGCCACCAATAGTAATCTTTGAGATCCTGGTACATCTTATCTGATCCAGGGTGGATAGAGTACCGTGACTTGTGCGCTTCATCGAAAATAACTTCCCTTAATCCACCAAACAGAGGAACCCAAATCCTTTTCTCAAAACATAACGTCCCTTCCTCGTTTGGTACCAAAAGCTTCTCCATTCCACGGAGATATTCTTCCTCGAGGTTTCCCTCCTTGAGAGCTTCCTTTTGTGCGGCACGAATGCGCGAGGAAAGATCGGTTCGTATGATCATTTCCAAAGCTCTAACCCTTATAGGCTTGATTCTTTCCTTACGACTTAGGGCATCGGCAACTACATTCGCCTTCCCTGGGTGATACTTTATCTCGCAGTCGTAATCATTCAACAATTCAACCCATCGTCTTTGCCTCATATTTAACTCCTTCTGGTTAAATATATGTTGTAGGCTTTTGTGGTCTGTGAAGATTTTGCACTTCGTACCATACAGGTAGTGTCTCCAGATCTTTAAAGCGAAAACCACTGCGCCAAGCTCTAAATCGTGTGTGGTATAGTTCTTTTCATGCACCTTCAGTTGGCGTGATGCGTAAGCAATGACCTTTTGGCGTTGCATCAACACACAACCCAATCCTTGTCGCGATGCGTCGCAGTATACCACAAAGTCATCAGTACCTTCTGGTAGAGCTAAGATTGGCGCGTTACAAAGCTTATCCTTCAGTATCTGAAATGCTTCATCCTGTTTGATTCCCCAATCAAACGTCTTGTCCTTCTGCGTGAGGAGCGTCAAAGGTTGAGCGATTTTCGAGAAATCCTCGATGAACCCTTGATAGTAGCCAGCCAAACCCAATAATTGTCGAATCTCGGTTGGCGTTGTAGGCGTTTCCCAATTCTTGATTGCCTTGATCTTTGTGGGATCAACATGAATCCCATTTCCATTAACCACATGTCCAAGTAACTGGACTTCGCGTAGCCAAAACGTGCACTTAGAGAACTCGGCATGCAACTGTTCCTTCTTTAGCAGCCCCAGAATAGTTCTTAGTTGCTGTTCGTGTTCAGCCTTTGTCCTTGAATAAATCAAGATGTCGTCGATAAACACAATCACGAACTTGTCCAAGTATGGCTTGCCAACTCTATTCATTAGATCCATGAATACCGCAGGTGCGTTTGTCAAACCAATTGGCATAACGAGGAACTCGTAGTGTCTATAACGAGTTCGGAAGGCTGTTTTCGGGATACTTTCCTCCTGTATCCTTAATTGATGGTATCCAGATCGAAGATCGATCTTTGAATAATAGTTCGAGCCTTGCCGTTGATCAATCAGATCGTCGATTCTTGGCAGATGATACCTGTTCTTGATCGCCAGCTTGTTCAATTCTCTGTAGTTGATGTTTATTTGAAAATCATCATCCTTCTTTTTGATGGGTAACAATGGGATTACCCCAAAAAGGAATTTTTGGTCTGTTATCTTCCTTCTCCATCCGTTACCAACACTTCTCTGTCAATCCTTGCACCCCCGAAAATGTAAGTCGCTATGATGCATTGACTACGGGTGCAGTGCCTGGAATTGAATCGTCGTGAAACTCTACTTGCCTTAAAGGCGGTAATCCAGGCAAGTCTTCTGGGAAGACTTCTGGATACTCCCTTACGACAGGGATGTCTTCGATTCTTGGCTCAGCAGCCTTTTTATCCACGATGTGTGCTAGAAAAGCAACACATCTTTTCTGTAAACACTTCCTTGCTTTCAAGCAGCTGATAAGTCTTAGCGGTGTGTCACGCTTCTCTCCGTGAACCACAATTGTCTCACCATCATCAGTTGGAATACGAACAGCTTTCTCGTGACATACTATCTCAGCCTTGTTTTCGGATAACCAATCCATTCCTACCACCACGTCGAAGTTTCCCAATTCGACTGGTAGTAGATCCAAAGTAAACTCACGTTCTCCCAGTTCTATCACACAGCCTCTGATTACTTCGTTGGCTTCAACTAACTTTCCATTAGCTAATTCGATCGAGTAGGGGATATCTAACTTACTAGCGGTTAAACCAAGTATATTCTTAAATTCTAATGACACGAAGCCATAACCGGCACCAGCATCAAACAAAATAGGTGCAAAAGTTTTGGTTGTTAGAGAACGTACCATAAATCACACCTGGATCCTGGCATGCCTCACAAGCTCTGATGTTGGATTTTCTCTCACGGTCTTGTTTCAACTTCAGGCATTCCCTCTTAAAATGTCCAACTTCCTTACAATGGTAGCATCCTATCATTCGGCCATTTCCTTTCCCATTTCCACCTAGAGCGTTGTTACTGTTTTCTCCTTGTATGGAACTCTTCATCCCACAACCTTCCTTGTTGTGTCCTTTCCTCCCGTACCAAGGCTTCTGACATCCACCATCCCGGTGACACTTGCACTCAGCACATCTTGGTTTGGTTTCTAAGTAAATCTTATCACTGGCCTGTTTGTTAGGGCAATCTTTCTTGAAATGCCCTTTGTTCCCGCAGTCAAAGCAACCTCGAATAGATCTTTGTTCATCGTTGTTCATTTGGGTATCTTCGGTAAGCTTCCTTTTGTTCTTTCCAGACGACTCTACCTGAGTTTTCTTGTCAGGGTTTGCAAGTTTTTCTAGTCTATTTGCTTCCGTAACGAGTGCCAAACCCATCTTACTTGCAACAATGGTTGTTGGTGGCGTAGATGCTGTCATCAAGCTCAAGACTTGAGGCGCCAGTTCCCAAATGAATTGTTCCAATTTCTTCAGTTCTGGTTTTACCAGGTATGGAACAATTTGTGACAGATCATGGAGTCGTTGCACGTACTCCAACACCTTCGGACCTTCCATCATTAGGCTCCGAAATTCATCTTCCCACTTCTGGGTTTCCGTGTGGGGGCAATACTTCTTATGCATCATTCCTTTCAACTCATCCCAAGTTAACGCGTATGCTGTAGTTAGGCCCATTATTCGAACCTGAAGATTCCACCATAATCGAGCTCCATCTTGAAACAACTCAGAAACGTATGGGACCTGTTGTTCTGGTGTACAGCCACTCATTCGAAAGATGGATTCCATACTTTCAATCCATTTTACAAAAGTTATGGCACCCCCAGTGCCGTCGAACTTCGGAGGCTTGTAGTTGAGGGAGTGCCAGTAGGAACAACCGTTATTTTCTGAGGTACCTTTGATTGGTTCGGAGCGTAGGGTCTCGTGCTGTGCTATAACTGCAGCAATTATCTCTTTAAGTTCTGTCTCAGAGGTGGGCATGCGCATTTCGCGTCTTGGCGGCATCTTCTAAAAGATGTTTCACATAGGTTAGGTCATAGCAAGTGAAGTGTACGTATGCATTCAACAATACCAACACATAACATCTCATGTTATCAACAAATCAATCACATAACATCTTATGTCATAAATCAATCGCCCATATTGATAGCCCCTGCAATGGTTGAGGGCCTTGAGGTAGTAACCATACCCCTGATCTGGGGTGCAAGTGTCCAAATGAATCGTTCAATCCTTTTGAACTCTGGTTTGACTAAGTAGGGGGGCGACCCTAGATAAGTCGTGCGATTGCTGGACAAGTTCAGGAATTTCTGGTTCGTCTATTTTCGAATTCCTGAGTTCCACCTCAAGCTTCTAAATTCCAGTCTTAAAACAACATTTCTTCTCAATCGTTTCCTTGAGCTCGTCCCAGCTCAGTGCATAAGTAGCGTCTGTGCCAAGGGTCTGAACCTGGAGGTTCCATTAAGAGAGTGTGCCATCTAGAAATATCTCTGGGATGTAGGTAACACTCTTTGGCGATCAGTTACTCATCCTTAAAATGGAGTCGGTCTTTTCGGACCAACGAACAAGTGCAACGGTGCCTCCTGTTCCGACAAAGTTCAAAGGCTTGCAGTTCAGGAACTGTTTATAGGTGCAGCCAGTTGGAGGGTTATCTCCAGTAATGCCATCGTTGTACTTAGAGTGGAGGGCTTCATGTCGTGCATTTATCTGTGAGATGCATTCTTGCAGCTCGTCTTCTGTCCTCAGTAACGTACCGGTGCTTGTGTCACGTCTGGGTGACATTCCCTTTTTGTCGAAATAGTGTGAAGCGGGTTGGACAATGTTTCAATTGTCTATGGGGTATATATATAGCAACGTAAGCCATCATGTAATCACCCCATTTCACACGCAAATATACTCACTGTATAAGTGGGGAATAAATTCCTGAGCCTTCACATAGGCTCGTCAATTTGGCTTGTTGCTTGTAATAGAATGAACTCGAGGCTACATCGCCTAGGTCATTTGTGTTTAGGTTATCGTTAGCTTGACCTGCAGAGTCCACCAGGATTCCTGTGCACTACAAATCGTTATTACGTGGGCCCCCGTAATAATAAATTGTCTTGCACAGTTACCCCAAATTTTCTCTCATCCAAGCGGATGATCAATCAAGGAGCAACAGCCGGTGCATTGGCATGAACTGGGTCATACTCCAATGCGGGGTCAGGAGCAACGCCTGGCTCAGGGGCCACAGCTAGCTCCGAATCAAAAACTCCATCTCAAAATCAGCTGGATCAACAATCACAGGGGTTACAGGATCCCCCAAGGGCTTGTCTAAGTGCATGAACTCAATGTCATGGTCTGGATCAACACCAGGCGGAAAAACAGAATTGTCCTCATAATCACGATCAAACTCAAAACTGTGTGCGGGATCCGGTGCAGCTAGTGATGCCGTATCAGGGTCGGCGTCGTGTAAGTAGTGCTGCATTCCCTGTATGTGCGAAGATGCGGGTGTCAGAAACTCAAATGAGTCTGGGATAGGGGAATGGTCATAAGTTTCCCCTATAGGAGCGTCCGCATGTAGTAGTCTAATACCAGCAGTAATAAGGCCCTGCCCTCGAATGGGTCCTCCTCCAGTAGATCGTTATCGTCTTCAGAGGCCTCGTTGGGAGGGCGTATCATCAACAGGATAAGCGGCAAGGGGCACAGGAGCAGGGATCACCGCCAGTGGTAAAATCCCAACAAGATGGCCATCAGTAGGCTCTGCTACGACTTCAGGCAGTGCACAAAGGCTGAAAGTCGTCATTGTCTGTGCCGGTAGTATCAGAAATGTACACCTCGTGCTTCGTTGAACTATGTCGTCTGATACTATGGTCATGGGGTTCTTAGTGCCCATCTTTCTAGTACTTGATGAAAGCATAACATTTGTAACACAAACACATATACGTATAATAATCAATCATATAATCAGTTAATCTCATAAGTCACCAAGTAAGGTATCACATACTTCTCCTAGTCTTACTAGCCAATTTCATCCAGTCTACAAGACTGCTCTGTCCTTCACTTAAACCAAACCTTGATCCTCCAGATCGATCCTATAACAAACCAACGTGCTCAACTACCTTGTTCACCTCGATCCTCCAGATCGATCCTATAACAAACCAACGTGCTCAACTACCTTAATCATCTCGATCCTCCAGATCGATCCTCAGCTCTCCAAGCTGAACTTAAAATTAATAAAATGTGCTCAACATTTGTTTGTAAAAAGTGTGGATCTGGACTTAAGTGGTATGCAGAAAAATGTTTTCGTGAGAGCCCTAGTGATCATAGTCTAGACTCAAGAAAGAATCCTAGTTCGCTATGATCAGAGCTCTGATACCAAGCTGTCACACCCTGGCTTTGCGGAAGCGTGGTTAATTTTGGTGTGACTTCTTAATACCATAGCTTAATCATACCAAAGCTATATGAGTTAAAAACATGCAAGATCATCCATTAAGTTTTGAAAACCAACACAATACCATCTGTTTTAACATACCCTGACAAACATAATCTTGTTCATCCAACATTACAAACTTGAAACATAACATAGACATGGTTTAAGGGCTGTGTCTTGTCCAGGAAAGAGACACATCCCCTAAACCCCGGATGACCTTGGAAACTAGTGCAGCGGAAAACATGCCATACCGTGCCAGATCTCGTTAATTTCCTGAAATACATGTAAGTTGAAAAATCAACAATAATGTTGAGCGAGTTCATGTGTAAGTGAGTATGTAAAACACTTGCGAGTATAAAAATAGTTGTGGTATGTAGCAGTGTAAGAGGACTTGTGATCACCAATGGTTTGCAAGGCCACTGACATATGTGAAGTGCAAATAGGGAGACTCAAACCTAGCAGATTTCGCCACGGCAAAGTGTGTGGACAAAGTCACCCCACGGTCCGTTTCTAGTTTGGCCGGGGGCTGGGCTCGCTACACCCAGATAGATCTACCGCTCCTGTCCCTCGGTCCCTCCATGAGGACTAATGGCCCCATGTTGTTCCTATCCACTCACATGATCGTATAACTCCTCCTTACGTTAAACATACCGTTGTAAAGTACTCGTAAATCATAGTAACATGTATTTCACCCCCGCGGTTAAGTAAACTGAAAACAGTTAGAGAAAAGGGGGACATGAACTCACAGTGAATGCGTATCTCTATCAAGCGTCTCCAATACAGTAAGCTGTGCAACGACCTACAAGTGCTAATTCTATTAGACGGACGGCCGTGCCTTAGCTTTATAGTTTATGTCTTTGGGAAATAGTTAGACAACTATTTCGTGTTTCTGTTCCGTATACACTTGGTAGTTATACTTCTTCCCAAGGATGGGGGATACAATACATGTGCGTAAGTTACGTTTTATCAATCTTGTGGTAATGTAATTACCGGTGTAACTTATATGTTTGTGGAAGCGTTCGTAAAGTTTTGGAATCATTAACGCTTGTAAATATTATTTTTACTCTAAAATAATATTTATGTATTTTCACAAAATAATCATAAACAGTGCTGTGACAGATATATTTATCACGTTAATCTTTGTGAAAATCCCACCTCCGAATATTTAGTAACATATAGTGCTGGCGAAATTTATGTTTTGAATATATGTCCAAAGATAGTTCTAACACTTGTTGTGTAAAAAGTCTAAGTGTTAGGTTTTTAGAAAATTTCGCCAGAGTTTCCTCTGTAACTGGAGGTGGCCACGCTTTCAAGCGTATCATTTTCTTTTATCAAATCAATTCAACAATCTTCTTTATTCAATCAAACAATTTCCGACACATCAAACTAGTCGACAAGTATGTAAATTTGCATAATTGCATGAACTTGTAGTTTTTCCGCATCTTCAATGTAACTCCCCTTTATATATGTAGATCTTTATATAAAGTAACTTTAATCTTGTAAAAACCTTGTGACTAGCGAAATCCGTCTTTACAACTTCTAGTCATTTTTCCCAAAAATAGTTATTTGTCGGATCTTTTCGTTTCACAAGTGTTTACACACTTGTGGTTTATAAAAATATCACATTTGTTAGTGTAAGGTCCTTTCTTTAAAATACATGGTTTCTTTAATGTGTGGTTCTTCAAAAATACCACTTGCAGATACGTAGATCCGCTAGTTTTAAACATCATTGTACAAGTTAAATCACTTTTACACAAGTAACATATTTCTACACAAGTTCATATATCTTGTGTGGTAGAGTTTCACTTTTTAACCCTCGTGTTAACTAAAAATGAGCTTATGTGAAGATCCATGATCTTACAAAGTCGGGTTAAACGGTGATCCGAGCTACCACATCATAGATCGGGTCTAGATAATCACAACTTTCAAGTACTACAACTTTTACACAAGTTAGATGCTATTAACCACCATTTTCATACTTTTTACTAGACTTTTATACTTCAAAATGTATGTTATCGATATTTAACCGACAAAAATCCTTTTACCCACTTTAGATAAGTTTAAACAAGAGTTTTAAACATTATACCTCTAGCTCGGGGCTAGGGAAGAATCGTGATGAAAAACGCGTGGATAAAAGCTAACGAAAGAGGTCCTTCGTGTTCCGCTCGTTCCGAGGCTCCTAATATGCGACCTTAGATGTGTGTATGTTGATGGAATGCAAGAACCAAGATCGAAAATGATGGGTAAGGGGGGTGGGGTGTTCGGCCGAGAGTTCAAGAGCAAGAGAGAGAGGTGTGAGTTTGTTGGTCAAGTGTGGGAATGATCTTGGGTGCTTAGTGTTTAACTTATAGACAAGGATTAATGTTTTTACCCAAAGGTTCTAGTGTTAACTAGATATTAGACAAAGATAATTAGGAGATTTTGCAAGTACCAACCATGTCCCCTCCTAGTTAGGGCCGATTACAATGGGGGGGGGGGGGGGGTCTAGTTCGATTGTAACTAGTTTAGTTAGGATGGAGTTTAGGTTAAATAGGTTAGTTAAGTGTCTAACCAAGTTAGTGATATTTAGCGTGTTATGACGGGTGTTAGGGTAATCAGGGACCCTAACTGGCTCAGAAAAATATAAATAGTGAAAATACTAATATTTTCATGTTCCGGGTAAAGTCCGGGTGTCCGGTTGGATAGTAATCCGTTAAAGCATTACAAAAGGCTTTTAAAGTGTCGTTATTGTTATTTTTAGTGACACAACTTGTTTTCCCGACACTTTAGAAAGTGTCTAGTGTTATTTTCTCATTTTCTGGCACTTTACTAGTCAGCTAGAAGCTGGTTAAATTATTAAAGTGCTGTGTTTGGTACTTAAAGTACGTTTTAGGCACATCCGAATCAGTGTATCTTATTCCTAGAGACGCGGTACCACAACCCTTATATCCCTACACTCACTACCAGTGTAGCAAAAATATATGAGGCTCTTAACAGGCCTTAGAGGCAGTGTCTGCCTGATGCTGGTTATATCAGCATGTTCACTGTGTATCCGTTTAGTGCTACTGTGCTTTTTGTGCATCATGTTTGTCACTAAGGTGCCGTATGTAAATAATGTAGTGACAGCATATAAAGTATGATGCAAGTAAGTGCATGTATCAGTATGCAGGTAGCAGTTTATCAGCTAGTTTCAAACAAGCACAGTAATTAAGCAGTAATTAATCATTAATTAAGTTGTACGGATACCTGGTTTAGTGCGGGTTGTCACAATTTGCTTCCTTGGTAGCACCTACGTGCGAGAAAACAAAGAGCTATTAGCAACGAAATGGGAAAAATATAAGTCTACTATCAAAAATATTACCTCAAACATGAAAATTTGGTGAGACATCGCTTCCCGCGTTCGCAATAGCTCAAGTAGAAGCTGCCATTAAAAAATAACAATGAAAATATAAGATGCTCACTTAAACCGTCATTAAGTGAAAATATAAAATTTTATGACAATGAAAACAGAGCATTGTAGATCACAATGGCTTTTGTAGGTATATATAATTTTCTAAGTATATACTTTTACTTATTTTAACATTTTTTTATGGAAGTACTTCTCCATAACATGAAGAGATCACTTCATAGTGAGACAATATTTCACGTTAAAATGATCACCAAGCATCTAAACATCATATTAACAATATTCCCATTAAAGCCTATATGTTAGATAACTTAAATGGTTAATTTAACAATCAATTTAACTGAAACATGGTTCAAATATTTGTTCAGCCATAAACAACTAACCAAAGTCATACCAAGACCCAAAGTCAAACCTGCCCCCACAAACAACTAACCTAAGTCAAACCTGCGGCCAACTAACCGGCGTTAAACCCCCTTCAACGCCACAACCCGCGCCCCATACCCACCGGTCTTAAAAAATAAAGACAAAGGAAACAAGAATTTGACATTGTAATAACGACCATATAGAAATATTTAACATCAGAGATTACTGCATCTTTAAACATATTAGACAGGATCATTCATGGATACTTTTATATGTATGCTGAGTTTTTCATACTTAAAAAGTTTTCACCTTTCTTGCAGCATATGTACATGATATGGAGGCTCACATAATATTTGATGGCAAGTTTGTGATACATCTTGGTCATTATCAGACTAATTAAAAAGAAATATATTACAAAAAAAAAGGAACGCCACAAACATTCTATCATGTATAATTAAGTATAGCATGCTCACACTTCTCGGATAGAACTGAAGTAGATTGAGCTCTTATTTGAATACAAGGAACATTTGGACTAGTCAAGCTCATGATACTCATGTTGAGTTTAGGCATCAGATCAATCTATCTGAGAAGACATCTCATCTGTATCTGGTTCTCCTTCATGCACACATCCATGAAAAATTAACTAAACCAACATACCAACCAACAGAACACAACATAACACCAACATCAGGTTTCATATGTTTAATAACTGTCCTTCAATTGAACGTCGAAAACACGACAAAGTACCTTTGGCGGAAGGTTATACACCAGCATTTATCCGTCTACTACCTGATTGGTAGATGCCTCAACCTGCTTGACACCAATCAAATAAGATTACTTAAAACCAGATAAGAAGAATCGTCAATGAACATGTTCAAATCCCTAATTCAAATATAGTGTTTCAAACAGTAGCTTCGCAAATTATCTGAATAAATAATAAGTAGCCAAAAACACATTTACAAAATGATTAAAAAAAACCATGTTCTTTGTGTCCTTTGGGGAGTGTAAAACAACTCGCCCGTATACTTGTAAAGAGCCAAGCTCGCATCAACTAAACCAAAAATAGAGACAAAACAATCAATTACAATGACACCAAACCCTAATTTCCTAAATCACCCAGCCATAATAAGACATGGTGGAAAATACCTTTACCAGAACCGAAGACTAGAACAGAACATACTAAACGAAGGTCAATCAGATCATCTATGAGTCCTTATTGGCAACAAAACCCTGAATCTCCACCTTTAAAAGTGTAAATCGGCTCAAATCAGATCTAGAAAAAAAAATCCTTAATCTAGAATAAATTGAACGAATTATAGCGAATTTTGTATACCTGTAAATTTCGTAATTCAGATTTGTGGAGAATATGGGAGGTAGGTCATGCGAACTGCTAAACCGAGATTAGCGTAAAATACCTATCACGAACTAGTGATGATCGTAGAGCGAGAAAGCTATCCAGCTAGGGTTGTGGTGAATTGTAGAGTGAGATGGGGATTGTTGTTTGAGAGGATTGATGAACCAGCGGCAATGTGGAAATATTAGAGGATTCAAAACCCTACAAAAAGTTTAGCTTGCACTCGAAAACATAAATTACCCGCTTAATCCACTGTTGCGACCACCAAGATTGTCACAACTAAAACATACCAAAACATACCTTTTGATTTTTCATATATTTACGATAAGCTAGCGACGTTACTTCATAAAGGGTTATTTCTCTCACGAATTTGCCACCGTTTAACTATGTATAATAGTAATTACGCTTAGTTTGTAATTAAGTGAGAAAACGGTGGCTAAATTTGCTACTGTTTTTTTTCGGTAGCAAATTTTGGTGACAATTGCTTATTTTTCTAGTAGTGTTTAATCTATATTTACTTCATTCATTATTCATAATCATACGTTTCAAACTCAAACTCTTACGATCGTCATTCATTTCGTGCCGCTACATTATCATTCACATTGACATTGTCCTCCATCTACATAAAACATTCATTTCATTTATTAAATTTCTTTTCATACTCTCCTTCATCATAGTTAACTCATTTTATCATACTACAATCATTTTTTTACATTTCATACTTCATGCATTATCGTCATCGACGATCATGTCTTATCGTGTAGATCAAAATCTTTGATCGCAACGATTTACTTTTTCGCCCTTCGTATATATTTTCCCTCATCACTCTTAATATAAAAATTATCTTAAACATTGATTATGAGGCCTTAAAAACTGGTTAACAAAATCCCATAATCAAAACAACAAAAATAAAATGTTTTGAACGTTTTTGGGTCACTCGCGGCACGCGACAGATTGCTCTAACTCTGTCGCGGCCCGCTAGTACTGTCGCGTGTCACGCCACACATCAAGGACCCTGTCGCGTGGCGCGGGGGAACCAGTTTTCCAGCAGGTCAGTTAAAAATTCTTGCATTTTGTCCGGTTCTAGTTTTTACTCTAATTCAATTTAAAACTCCCATAACTTTCAATCTACAGGTCCGTTTTACGTAATTCTTTTTCCTACACGTTGGTAATTTAAATATGGACCTGTTTAACATCATTATACACTTAAAAATTCAGCTTATAAGCAATTTGCCTAAAATTCCCCTTTTTCCACTTCTATTTATAAGTATGAACAAAGTTTACAATTTACTTACTTGCATAGCGCTTCGGAACGAACACACACTTGCACGAGCTTTCGGTTTGAGTTCAAGCACTTGATACTTGAATCCCTCAAACCTAGGCTCTGATACCAACTTATAACGCCCTCATATTTAACATTCAAAAGAAAAAATAATAACATAAATTTTTTTAACAAAATTCGGGCATGACCCGTCCGTAACGAGAGCAAACCCTTTTTTAGTAATCCTTAATACAAGAATTTAAAGACACTTTCAAAAGGACATACAACGCCATGGCATTACGTTTATATATCTACCAACGACAACATTTATGTTTTAAAAGATTTAAGATGTTGACTTAAAAAGACTAGTTACTACTCAAAAACTAATTACAACAAAAGTAGCTTTTGACCATAACATCATCACAAAATAGCGGAAACGCATATAGACAAGTTTCACGCATGTGTTCGTTCCAAGTTCGCCATCACGTCTAAGTTACGGATTTACCTGCATCAAAATTTTAAATTCGTTAGTACGTTACTTCTAGACTAGTAAATCAAAGTTAATCCCTTTCATACATTCATCAAATACGTGCATCTTCTTACCCCATGAAACGGGTCAAACATACTATCTCAAAATTGAGATATAACATGCCATTCTTATCCCGTTGAAACGGGCATTTTTCATTCATACATAACTTTCATTCGGTTCGTTTATAACGAACGAATACATTCCTTTCAATCTTTTACATACACTCAATCGAGTTGGTTGCGTTCATTCATAACTTATCCGTTAGTAACGGATAATATCATTCATAATATAACTTTCATTCGGTTCGTTTAGGACGAACAAACTTATTCCTTTCATACTCATTTTCTCATTATCCTGTTCTCCCATAAAGGACCGGTCATAAAACATTTCATTTATAAATCTACGGTTCATGCAATTCATTCACAATGGATCAAACCATTTACTATTTATCTATCACAACTATCAAATTTATGGCTTTAGCACAAACAACAATTTACTAATAAAATTTAGTATGCATAAATAACATACCTCGATCTTGCGTGTTTTCCGTTTTCCTAGCACTTGAGCTTTCTTCCTTCACGCCTACATTAACATATTCGTTCCATCTTTTAGTTCATTCAAATATCATTTCACTATTTTCATAGTGTAACATATGGCAACTTTATCACAATTTCTTTCGAATTTCACAAATATGTTCTTTTAGGCATTTATTGAGCACTTGGCTTCGCATTTGTAGGACACTACATATAAGCTTTTGAAGTACAATTCCTTCTAGTTCACCTCATAACCCGTCAATAACCAATCAAGTTCATATCATTCTTTTATCCTACATCATTTTGCCTAAGATTCAAGTACTACAACATCATCATATGCCAAATTTACACATGATCATTCCTAATTTTCATCATCCTACATCTCTAATATTTCATATCAAATGGTTTTATGCAACTAGTCTTTCAAATGATCAAATTCACACATAAACCTTATCCTATAGTGCAACCCTTACATCTAATTGCACATATTTTAACATGAACACATGATTGGGTTGAAACCCATTTCCTATAATTCACCAAATCAAGAGATTTAACTTACCACTTTACTGAGTATGTGTAGATGACCAAAATTTTAGAATCATGCAAGTGATTAGCCTTGAATTCCTTGATCAATTGAGTGATTTTAGCAAGAACAAGGGAAACCCTTGTTCTAGTCGAACTCCTACACACCAAAGTGTGTGAATTTGGGTTTTAATTTTATTAATCCTTTTGTTTTTTTAAATTTTCACCTTTCCCCCTTCTAGTTTGTGCATTTGTTTTATTTAGGCATATATCATCACTAAGCTAGTTATCTAACACATTTTACCAACTAAGTTAAATTTTTAATTCAATTTCATTTATTCTCTTAATAAATATTTTTCACACCGAAGAGGTTGTGCCTTTGTATGTATGCTTGCATTTTGCTCCATAACATGATTATTGAAGACGAAGGTCGGGCGATTTGTGAGTATGATGAGAATGCATCTTACAGGAATACTGTCCCGGTAGATCCGACGCAACAGGATTTAGACTTGTTCGCGCTAACCAACGACTACACACATGCAAACCTTCAACAGGATTTGATAGAACATATATGGAACAACGCAAACGACGAGGACGGTGACGAAAACGAGTAGTTTAATTTTTATAAATTTTTAAATCTAGTCTTTTTTATAAATTTTAGGTAGTGTAATTTTTTTTCGGTTATGTAATTTTTATTTATGTTATGTAATGGATTTTATTATCTTCTTTGATGTCTTATTTTTATTTAAATTTTGAATTGTTTTTATAAATGTAAACAAATAAAAAAGTTAAACAATAAAAAGTTAAACAATAAAAGTTAAACAAATAAAATTAATTAAACAATAAAAAATTATGTGGGATAGCCCCATCCTCCACCCCTTAAAATGCAAGGAGTCCCATCCTTCATGTGATGGCGATGTGACGCCTACGTGGCCAGTGGCTGATCTAGAAAAAATCTAAAGGGGCAACGTTTCTATAAAAAGGGGCAACAAAATTGAAAAAACGTCAATTTTTTTAAATTTACACTAATTTTACACTACCGCCGGTGCATCAAGGGGCAACGAGGGTTGCCCCTTGTTCTATGCTAAGTCCGCCCCTGTACGTGGCGGCCCATCCTCATGGGGATGAGCCTCCCCATACCCTCCAGTCTAACCGTCTAAGTAGGCAACATGGTCATTCGACACAAATGTTAAAAAAAAAAAACATATAACCTCGTTTTGCACATTTGCACATAAATAAAAAAGTGAAATCAAATATTTTTTTCTTAACCAAATTGTTACCACCCTTTTGGCTCTTTGCGACCAACATACCGTCAGTTTGACCAAAGATTTTCTGGATTCTAGCAACTTGCTTATCCTCTTCTTTTTTAATTTTCCAATTTCCATTTTCTAATCTATTCATCAACATATAAAAGGACCACCACCATTGTTCTAATCACAATCTTTCGATCTTGATCACCATCCACTTGATTTCACACACTTACCAACTGCATAACAAACAACATTTGATACAAAAAATCAAAGCTTTAACAAGATTGGTTGGTGGGTTGTTTTAATCAAAGCTTTAACAAGTTGGATCCTTTGATCTTATAAACTTCTTCATCTTTGAAGTGTAATTTGTGTGTTTGCAACTTGGATCTGCTTCTGGTGTGGTTGTTTCAATCAGGTATGCACATTTTTTGTGTTGTTAAGGGCCCAGATAGCAAGGCCAGCGCTGGGTTTACCAATCTTGGGTCGAAGGCTTTCCCCCGGAAATCGTACTGCCTCTACACGAGTTGCCTCGCTAGAGTAACAGCCGGATGAAAACCGGAGTGACGCTCAGGATCAAACCCTCCTCGGTAGGTTTTTCACCATCATTGCGCACGGGTGTCCCCCCAAAGGCCACGAGTGGGAGTCGAACCGGTGACCTCCAAGGAGGGCCGGCCGACTTAACCCAAGTGGGAATACCCACTGGGATGACTTGTTTAATTGCAAAGAACATGAATTCAATAGCGATATGATCAACGGCCATTCGAAAAAGATGGTTGCCTATTATAACTTTAAACTTATTTTATAATGGTACATGATAACATTTGTATGAATTTTTTTACACTTAAGGCCGTATACTATTAGTAAAATATGAGGCATGATTTGGGGCTCATTAGTAAATGCCAATGCTATCACGTGTTATGTACGTTACTAAATAATTTCCATATCTTCTCCTTTCAAAAAAAAATATAATTTCCATATCTCCTTATATATATATAGTATGTAAGAATGCAAAAACTAATAAAATAAATAAAAAATATTCATATGTCACTCCTAGTAAAACTTAAAGGACGATGTGATAATTTGTCAATCTATTTTATATGGTTAGGTTCAAACACATCATAATCCCATATTGCCTTCAAATTCCAGGTTAACTACAGTTTGCCAAATGGTCAATTAGTCATGTCATCTTTAACAAATTGGATGCCAACACGGCTTGTTTCTTTTGGGTCCCATTATGCTTCTCTTTACATTGAACATATAATTAAATTGTCATTGACTAAGATCATCAATATAATTACATAAATTAATGTTAGGTAAAACATATACATTTGTATCTTTTCAATTTGTTATCACTTGATTTAAAGATTAAGTACTTATAATTTTGTAAGAATTATATATTTTGTATTTTCTGTTATAGAAGTTAAACCGAACTCATTATTTTTAAAACTTGTAGAGTAAATTACAAAAATCGTCATTTATGTGTGTCACTTATTGCAAACTGTGTCATTTGTCTTCAATAATTACAGAAAGCGTATTCGATGTTTGCAAACCCTTGAAAGTTATGTCCTTTAGCCTTAATTCAGTTAATTTTTGTGGTTAAATCTGACCAAATGGACCCCACAAGAGGGTATTTTTGTTGTTAAATCTGAACAAATGGACCTCACATGAGAGTAAAATGACCAAAATACCCTCATGTGGGGGTCCATTTGGTCAGATTTAACCACAAAAAATTAACTGAGTTAGGACTAAAGGACATAACTTGTAAGGGTTTACAAAAATCGAGTACGTTTTCTGTAGTTATTGATGAAAAATGACACAATTTGCTACAAGTGAAATATATAAAAGACGATTTTTGTAATTTACTCAAACTTGTAACATAAACTAGGTGGACCATTAATAGGTTTCGTTAAACAATGTGTTATGGATTCTAGTAAGTAGGCAACATGGTCATTCGACACAAATGTTAAAAAAAAAACATATAACCTCGTTTTGCACATTTGCACATAAATAAAAAAATGAAATCAAATATTTTTTTCTTAACGAAATTGTTACCACCCATTTGGCTCTTTGCGACCAACATACCGTCAGTTTGACCAAAGATTTTCTGGATTCTAGCAACTTGCTTATCCTCTTCTTTTTTTAATTTTCCAATTTCCATTTTCTAATCTATTCATCAACATATAAAAGGACCACCACCATTGTTCTAATCACAATCTTTCGATCTTGATCACCATCCACTTGATTTCACACACTTACCAACTGCATAACAAACAACATTTGATACAAAAAATCAAAGCTTTAACAAGATTGGTTGGTGGGTTGTTTTAATCAAAGCTTTAACAAGTTGGATCCTTTGATCTTTTAAACTTCTTCATCTTTCAAGTGTAATTTGTGTGTTTGCAACTTGGATCTGCTTCTGGTGTGGTTGTTTCAATCAGGTATGCACATTTTTTGTGTTGTTTATCTATAAACTTTGATGGGTATGTACTTGTGGTTTTCATTGTATTGTTTGTTTATTTGCAATTGGGTATGTAATGATTGAAGGGGATTTGAATATTTGATGGTTTGGTTTATACAGATTGGTTTTTGGGTTGTTGATTTTCAAGCACTTTGTGGCTTAATTTCTGTTATTATGGTTTAAACTGTTGAATTTAATGATTTTATCACTTATTTTCAATTGGGTATGTTAAAACTGATTTCTAGTTAGTGATTTAGCTTAAGGGAATTGGGTTTGTGGGGTGGGGTTTTGATTGTTGATTTAAGACTTTTTTTTCCTTTCATTTTTTTTTTCTAACTCAAAGGGAACCAATGGGATCAGGTAAATTTAAGGATGTAAATGAGCCGAACCGAACTAGGGTAGGCTTGGGCTCGAAGTTAAACGAGCTAGCTCAGCTTGGCTCGTTTATCTTAATGAGTTGAAATGTTCAGCCGCTAGCTTTTTGAACAGTCCTAGGTAGATGATAGATCAGGGGTTGAGGTGGCCTTCAAGAGGTTATGGTAGGAAACGGTGGAAGCAAGATTCGAACTTGAGGCCTCTGCTAGAGGGGAATCAGGTGCTTACTACTCCACCGCCCCTTGAACGTTATTGCGATCACTTTTTGCTTAGTTGCAATAGGGAAGTTTCAAAGTAAAGGAACATTCTTGGTTTAGTACTTTAGTTCACGAGAATTTGTGTGTTGTTTGTGGGATTTTTGGTTTATTCCAATCTATTTTTGACTTTGTATTTATGGCCAAATTGCGATTGGGTGGAAAAACAGATGGAGAATTTTTTTACTTTTAATTGAAGAGAATCCTGTTCTTCCAGTTGTTATAAATTATTATAGCTATTGATTTGGTAGATAGATAGACAGATCAAGAGTTTGGTGGCTTTAACGGGATCTACAACGGATCCCGCAATCGAGAATCAAGTGGTTGTTACGGTGGGTGGTCTGGAGTGCATATTAAGCATCATCAGGGCCCTGAGGATGGGGTCCTGCTTTTCTGCAGAAAGCAGGAACCCTCTCCCAGCTTCTCCAACATCAACTTTAGGGATCGGAAAAAGGAAAAATTACAAGAAAAGGCCACCGAGATTACGGTCGTTTGATCACGCAAGGGAAGAACAACTTCGTAGAATCGCAGGTCGAATGTGCTTGAACGGGTCTAGTGAAGTTGCTTCTCTCTTTACTCAGCAAGGAAAGAAAGGAACCAATCAAGATGCCATGATTGTTTGGGAGGTTAGTCGTTTTGATTTCCTGTTAATTAACTTATTCTTTTGATCTTGGATTTAGAGTGTGTTCGGATGTGTGTTTTGCAAGTGATTAAGGGATTTTCGATAAGAATCACATAATCAACTGTAATAGAATGGATTGTAGGAAATAGTGTTTGGATCTTTGTTTTAGGGGTGCCAATTATATTGGGTTAAGGGGTTTCGGGTTGGCGGTTGAATTCATGAATCTAAACATGCCTCTTAAAATCATGTAACACAAACACGATCCGTGTAACCCATTTATCTAAACGAGTCTGTTGGGTTAACGGTTTGGCCGGTTGTAACTCAGATGTAATCAAGTTGTAAACAGGTCAGGTTGGGGGGTTGTAAAATGGTTGTAATAAATGGGTCGTAAACGGGACGTTGGGTTGACTTAATATAATATAATTTTATTTTAGTTTTTTATTCGAATTTTAAATGGGTTGGCTTATTTAATATGTCAACTTGAACAAGACCTGTTTAATTAAACGGGTTTGAAATGACAACCCAAAACTTGATTATATTTGTGTTGGGTTTCTGGTCATGTAATAATCACATAGTTAGTTGTTTGAGTGTTTGACAAGTTTTAATTATTAAGAAATTAATATATTTGAATAACCAAACAAAATCTTGTGGGATGGGTGTAAAGTTTTCTGCATTAGGTTAAACACAGTGGTGACAGGTGATTAGGACATTTTATTTTATCATTTGATAAAACAAAAGTCTTGAAGAATCAGATAATGATAAACATAATTTTTTTTTTTTTTTTTTTTTTGGGTCCAAACATTATTAGCTGGAGCGGTTGTTTAGGATGTGTTTTTCAAAATGATTATTAGGACCTCTAAAATCAGAACTCTAACTGAAATACACTTAAAATCTTGCAGAACATGGCACGTTTTAACCCATTTATCCAAGTGAGTCAACTGGGGTATAATCAAGTTGTAATCGTGCTAAACAGGTTCCATGGCTGTAATAGATGAGTTAAATGGGTCATTAAAGGGTTGGTGGGTCGAGTTGTTTATTTAAATGGGTTGATGGGTCGGCCGGCTTAATTAATCAGGGTTACATAGGTCAACAGAAACATGACCCGTTTAATTAAACAGGTTAAGTAGGTCAACCTGAACACGACCCGTTTATTTTAGGTCATATATGACAACCCAAAACCTGGTTATTTTCGTGTCGTGTCAAGACTTGCCACCCCTACCTAATATCTTAATCATGATTATTATGACCCCATGTAATTGAATCATATGTAGCTCTTCAAACATCAAGAACAGATTATTGCGATTTCAAAATTATCAGTTCAAAGTCACATCCCAACACCTCCTTAGTTGTTCAGTTACCACTTACCAGTTCTGATATATTTTTGTAACTTTTCAGAATTTCGGGTCAAGAACAGACACGGTGTTCTGTGGTGTTTTTGATGGTCATGGCCCGTTTGGTCACATGGTCGCTAAGAGGGTTAGAGATTCCCTTCCATTGAAGCTAAGTGAACACTGGGAAGTTAACCTTAAAAACACTGATGATGATGTCCTTCGGGAGATTGTCGGTTTAAACACCGAAGGGACATCAGTTAATTCACCAGATGAGACCTCCGTGAACTTTGAAGAAACCAATAAGAACCCTGAAATCTTTCAAACCTTGAAAGAATCTTTTCTGAAAGCTTTTAAAGTGATGGATAGGGAGTTGAGTATGTATGCAAGTGTTGATTGCTTCTGTAGCGGGACTACTGCGGTGACATTGATCAAACAGGTCAGATGTTTGAAAAGGTTTTTATTTAAACAGCAAATGATTTTTCGATTTTTATTAGGGGTGTGAATTTCTAACATGACAGACATGTACCTAACACGAAATTCGCAGGTTTGGGTCAGTTTCTGTTCGAACACGCGAAACATTTAGCTTCACGGGTCGTGTTCTGGTCGACATGGCTGGTTGGCACGTTCAACCAGTTTATTTTTTGTAATTTAAAAAATATGTTTTATGTCATTACTTAAACTTATTGGGTGTTTTATGCCAAAATTTAAAAGATAAAAGAGAAATTAGCAATAATTTTTTTGTGTTTAGTGTAATTATTGTATATCAATATGCAGGGGTGGGTTATCATACAATAGCCCCTTAACGCGACGTAATTACGCATGTTCATTTGTAAATTACACATGTTTTAAATTTCAAACCCTAATTACGCATGAAGAAGAAAATCACGCATGGTCAAAACACAAAATCACGCATGGGTTGTTTCAACGTAAGCATGTTATATCCATAATTACGCACGTTATCTAGTGGTCGCGTACCGGTCGCAAGTTAAAGAGCCTTTTGTATTTTAAACTTTTTCTTAATATGTAAACAAAATGAAATTAAATACTATTTTTGGGTTTTACGGTTGTGTTCGTGTCAACTGAAAACTCGTGTTGTCTTAGGATTCATGTGATTGACCGGGGTTCGTGCCGTCACCTTTCCAACCTGCGAGCACGACCTATTAACCTGTGGTTTTTATTGTTGTTAAAGAACGTGTTTTTGGGTTATAGGGTCAGCATCTTATAATTGGAAACATCGGGGACTCAAGAGCCGTATTGTGTACAAGGAATAAAGATAACTCTCTCGTTCCTGTTCAGTTGACGGTGGATCTAAAACCGAACCTACCAGGTTTTTCTCTCTGATAACTCTACCTCACTGCATTCTCATATGATGTTTCTACTCTGTTTATATTGTGTTCAATATGATTAAATCATATTATTTTGTTCTTATATAAAATGATAAAGGTGGTAGTATGAATTAAAAAACAAATGTGGGCAACTTTCGACCCGTATGGCCTGTTATCCTTTTAGCTAAATTATTTGATTTAGAAAAAAATTAACTCGGTTAGTTCATAGGTAAATGGGTCGAATTCGTAGCTGAACAGGAACGAGAGATTTATCTTTTAACGTATGTTTATACATTAAAAAGTATATACTTGTTACACAAAGTAAAGAATCTTTACATGCTCAGTTGTAAACATGATTGATTGTTTCTTTCCTTTAGTTTGTTACCAAGAATGAGATGGACCTTTTATTCCAAAAATTCTAACAATTGCAGTTATGGGTGCATGGGTGGGCCTACATGATATAAAAAAAATGTTACGTATGAGATACATTTTTTTAATTGATTTTGTTGTTTTACATGTGTATCTTATGCAGAGGAAGCTGAGCGGATCCGTAAATGTAAAGGGCGTGTGTTTGCTTTACGGGATGAACCTGAAGTTGCTAGAGTTTGGCTACCAAATTACGATTCTCCCGGACTGGCCATGGCTCGTGCTTTTGGAGATTTTTGTCTCAAGGAATATGGTCTCATTTCCGTCCCTCAAGTTTCTTATAGGCGCCTTACAGAAAAAGACGAATTTGTCGTCCTAGCAACCGATGGGGTAAGAAATCTCTCAGTTACTACGAGAACCACATAAGCGTTTAGGGATCAGGGTTCTTAACGAGTGAGTCAGTTTCGGCTTGAGCTCCATGTTAAGCTAGCCAGCTCGGCTCGTTTATTCTTAACAAGCTGAAATTTGAGCTCATAAAAAGCTTGAGCCAGCTAGTTTAAATTAAATTTACAATTTAGTATTAATTTTATTATATAAGTAATAATTAATATTAGGGTGATCTCTAGTGGGCTCATGGACCATAGTATGTGGGCTTAGCTATACATGGAATTGGGTTATAACTTTTGGGCTTAACTTAAAGGAGCGAGCTTACTGCGGGCTCGGCTTGGCTCGTTTAAATGAGCTGATTTCTATCGAGCTTCGAGCCACGAGCTTTTTAAAGAGCCCTAGTAGAGATATGGTGGGGCAGTTAGCCTGCTAAGGCAATAAGTATAAGTGTCTATGCGGTTCTCGCAGTTCTATATAGATAACCAATATTGTTTGATACAACATATATTGACAGGTTTGGGACGTGCTTACAAACGAAGAAGTGATTGAAATTGTAGCTTCAACTGAACCACATTCACGTGCAGCACAAGCTGTGGTGGAGTCAGCGGTTGGCGCTTGGAAGCACAAATACCCGACTTCAAAAATTGACGATTGCGCGGTTGTGTGCCTGTTTTTTGGCTTAGATTCATCAACAACTTCTGCCAACAACGGAAAGAATGTGGAGGAGGATGAGTCATCATTCATCATGAATCTTGAAACAGGAAAAGACTGGTCTGCCCTCGAAGGCGTTTCGCGCTTAAACACATTACTAACCCTCCCGAGGTTTGCTCCCGATGAGGATGATGAGAACCAAGAACCTGGAGGGAAAGCATAAGTTTTTAAACAAAAATGAGTGAAAACACGGGGGTATTATCGTCATTTTGGTTTTATTGTTCATGTTTTTCGGTTTGAAAACCATAAAAAAGAAGCAAGATTGTAAAAAAAAGGATGAAGAAACAGGCAGCCTGGTGGCAGATGGTGAAGAACCTGGCTGTTTTAGAGGGTTGAGGATATCATTATTTTTTGTTCTATTTTTTATTTTTGGATTTTGGAGGGTGAAAGGGAATTTTGTGAAACCAGATCTTGCTCTTTCTTTCATTTTCAGTATTATTGTGAATTGTCAATTAAATGTTATGTTGATTAAAATTATATGGAAGTAAATTTTGTGACTCATTAATCTTAGTAGCATCTTGAATCAATTGTATTTAGGGTTTGATTATGTTCGATTATTTCTTTTCAATCACAACTCCCCGTTATGAATGGTCAACTTTGCTTAATTGTTAAGCTTTAACAAACAGGCGAAATACTTTAAAGGGTTCTCTTTTCACTAAAAGTCACTTCAACTCTAATATATGAGTATGTGTCTTTTAAAAGTCATATAAAAGATGTGTGTCATCATATTCCCACGTGTTAAGATTCTAAGCCCCCAAATGTCATCATTAAATTTTCGAATAGTTTACACTAACTATAGTCGTGTTTTTTTGCTTTGACTTTGACTAAGTTGAACTGTTTGACCTAAGGAAAATATAACCTATAGTTAGCGAGAGATTAACCAAACCATACATGAAAAATCGGAATAACCAAAGAAAATGGCTAATAGTGGTTCAGTTATTCTTTTTATACCCGATTTTTTTTGTTCGGTTCTAGTTATAAATATCTAAAAGTGATATTTCTATTATTTCATAAAAATTATTAGGAGAGAAATTGTATATTTAATTAACTAAGATTAAGTCATTAAACTAAAAAATGAAAAGACAAATATAGAAGTATTTTCGAAAGTTTTGCTCTTTCCAGACATTTATTTATCATACAAAGTTTTCTCCCTTTTAATATAAATACCATTCTATAATGGAGAGATGTTAGTGACTGATTGGTGGTAAGAGACTGAAACACAGTAAAAATAACTAAAACTGAATGGTAAAATTGTGAGAGGACCAAATTTTAATAAATTATATAGGGTAAATACTTAACATTCATATTTGAAGTCGTTCCATACAAATTCAACATGGATTTGCTTTTGTTCCTTCAAAGTTTAAACAATTTCCAGGTCAATTGATATTAAACTAGGATAAAATAAAATTAGGCCATCTGTAATGGTTAATGCTCTTTAAAGGACATTTTCCGTCACATCAACATTATAACGCTCCTTAAAAAATGTTTAATGGTTAACACCTTTTAATGCCCTCATTCATCATTACTTTCCAATTTTGTTTTCCTCATTGAGCATTATACTAGAAATGTCACCTCCTTCTTCATGCCCTTATAAAACCTAGAGGGATGATATTGAAGATATTATCAATTCATGCCCTTTTAATGCTCATTACTCATGATCTTACATGTGACTTCCAAAGCAATCTTGTTTTAAAGACCATTTAATTACACCTTTAGAAACGTCACCTGAGATACGTATCCAAGTTGGGTGATCCAACTAAGAATGGCCTGAACTCTATAGAACACCGTTAGGACTCGTAACAGGAATGAGGTTATTCCTGTAACAACCCTCCGACGTGAGAATAAGTATTCGTTTTATGGGAGTGAAGGTATTTG
This sequence comes from Helianthus tuberosus, assembly GCA_030545235.1. Lineage (NCBI taxonomy): Eukaryota > Viridiplantae > Streptophyta > Magnoliopsida > Asterales > Asteraceae > Helianthus > Helianthus tuberosus. Next base: position 24,905,662 of record CM060431.1, read on the forward strand.
AGAGAGAGAGAGTTGCGATGGTCTTACTTCAAGATGTATCTTCGATTTATATTTTTTTGGTGAATTAGGGTTTCCCTATAAATCGGAAGGTCGGTTGTACGACGATTCCTACTTTCTAGGAGATGTTGCAAATCTTCTATTTGTATGGGAATATATCGATAATATTCTCATTAATGTATCGCATTTAATGATGGTTTACCCGACCCGAGATGACCGAGTGGTGTGTCACGGCGGTTGAAGGGCAGTGGTGGGGGTGGAGGTGGTGGAAGTTGGTGGTAGCGGGTGAAGAGAGAAAGAAGGGAGAGGAAAATGTGTGATAGAGAGAGAGGGGGAGAGAGAGAGTCAGAGAGAGAGAGAGAGAATTCAAGGTTTTTAATATTTATAATTTATTTTTTATTTCTTACACAATTAGTCACTTAAATATCAAATTATTTACTCAACAGTCCCTAATGAGGTAAAATGACAAGAATACCCTTGTGTGTAAGGCACATGACCATATTTAACAAAAAAAACTGACTGAGTTAGGGCTAAAGAACATAACGTACAGGATTTTGAAACGTTAAGGACAAAACTCGTCAAATTTAAAGGCAAAGGACACCGCCTGCAATTTGGTACAAATATAAAGTACAAAACTTGTAATTTACTCTTAAAAGATCTAGTAATCGCCCGAGAAGAGACCACTGATGCAACATCCATTGATATTATACCCTCTTGGCCGTCGGAAACCAAAACGGTGCTAACCACTGTAGTATTCGTGTTCGAACCACTCATCATGGCAACAGTTTCTCAGTATTTCACGCCCCGCGGATTGCGCCAATGTAGAAACATCACCTGAGATGCGTCTCCAAGCTGGGTCATCCGCCTAAGAATGGCCTAAACTCTGATCTGCAAAACTGAACACCGTTAGGACTTGTTACAGGAATGAGGTTATTCCTGTAACCACCCTCCGACGTGAGAATAAGTATTCGTTTATGGGAGTGAAGGTATTTGAAAGAAAGGGAGAGAGAGTTGCAATAGGCTCAAACTCCTTGCTAACATTGCACATTTTCGCAGCAGCCATCACAGATGGAACAAACCGAAGAAACCTCGAATCTGCATTCATTGTAACAAACATCATGTAACACCCCGTCCCGGAATGGGCCGACGTGTCACAATAACAGTAGTCAGATCAAAAACATAATTCCATTTATACTTAAATGTATTACACGGCTTACAACTTAATAAAGGATATCTAATCCATTACAATTATTTCTACCGTCTTTTCCAAACACTCGAGCACTCTTCCATATTCCGTCCCAGATTGTCCTGATAACCTGACGTAAAGAAGAAAACACAAAAACGTACGTCTGAGCAAAATTTCGAAAGTTTTGCCCAGTGTGCGGATAGAGGAAAACAAAAGCTTATTTTATTTAATATCCGGAGGTAACTTCATGTGAAAATGATACGATGCAAAAACATAATTTCATAATCATATCTTACGGATGTACCCATGAGCAAACTGAAAACGTGACAATACACAGGTAGCTACTCCTGCATAATTATCACACGAAATGGCAAGTTGGCATACCCGTTATCCATTTCCTGAAAACTTAAATCCTAGGATCGATCCATACGCCCCCTAATAGCTTATATGTACCACACTTGTACTTAAGAGACGCCGTGAACTAATCTCTCCGTCACGGATGGAGCACATGATGTCGATGCCGCAACAACATACTCGTGGGACACTCCACGAGAAGCGATACTCAGGGTATCAGAGTACAAATATTCTTATTCAGATAACTTATCAAAATATTTTCATAACAGAACTTAACATATATTGGAACATGCGATAATGAGTACAACTAACAGAATACTATCGCATGACATGAAAGCTAAAATCAAGGTTATGATTAGAATAGGAATTCAACGGACTGTCAAATGAATCGATAATCAAAGACGTGAGGAGTTTTAAAAACAAGACATAGTAATTTAAAACAATTTGACTTGAATAACATAATACTTGTATATCATATTAAACTTGTAACTTATTTACTTATAACTTATAAGTCTTAAGATATTTAACTTGTAACTTGTAAAAATACGAATATTTGGCGAGATTGAAAATATAAGAGTGGAACCAGTCACCAAGGTGTGGATATCAATCCTATCTTGACAATTTCGTCCCCAAAATGTGGTTTATTAAACGAAACAAGATAAAACCTTGACTCGTTAATAAGGAACCACTAGAGTATGAAATTTGAACAATTAACTCACAAACATGTATACTTGTAAATACGAAAATAATATTTTTCATAAACCATTTTCTAAATAACTGATGTAAAATAAAACCTTTTTCAAAACGTTTGTAACTTTCAACACATATTTTATAACTTAAATCTTAATACGGAATTTATAACTTATTTCATAACTTAATCTTAATACGGAACTTATAACTTATTTCAGAACTTAATCTTAATACGGAATTTATAACTTATTTCAGAACTTAATCTTAATACGGAATTTATAACTTATTTCAGAAGTTAATCTTAATACGGGATTTATAATCAGGAATGATATACTTATATCCAAGCGACGTAAATCGAAAGAAAGGAGTCTATCCGTACCCAACGGACATAAATCGAAAGAAAGGACTCTATACGTATCTAACTGACATAATTCGAAAGAAAGGATTCTATCAGTACAGAATTTATAACTTATTTCATAACTTAATCTTAATACGAAATCTAAAATCAGGAATAATATACTTCGATCAAAACGACATAAATCGAAATAAAGGATTCTATCCGTACGGAATTTATAACTTATTTCATAACTTAATCTTAATACGAAATCTAAAATCAGGAATAATATACTTGGATCAAAACGACATAAATCGAAATAAAGGATTCTATCCGTACGGAATTTATAACTTATTTCATAACTCAATCTTAATACGGAACTTAAAATCAGGAATGATATACTTATATCAAAACGAAGTAATTCGAAAGAAAAGAGTCTATCCGTACTGAACTTATAACTTATTTCATAACTTAATCTTAATACGGAATTTAAACGACGTAGATCAAAAGAAAGGAGTCTATCCATACGGAATTCATAACTTAATCCTAATACGGAACTTAAAATCAAGAAAACGACATAAATCAAAAGAAAGAACTTCTATCCGTACCTAACTGACATAAATTGAAAGGAATTCTATCTGTACGGAACTTATAACTTATTTCCTAACTTAATCTTAATACGGAATTTAAAATCAGAAATCTTATATTCAAACGACGTAAAAAGAAAAGAGTCTATTTGTACTGAACTTATAACTTACTTAATCTTAATACGGAATTTAAAATCAGGATTGACATAAATCGAAAGAAAAGAATCTATCCGTACCTTAAAATTTCCAAGTGATGCTACCTTGTTTCCAATTGTAGATTTATACGGGCAGAGTTTAGCCTACTGATTATCTTCTTAACCTAATTTGATCACAAACTAGGTATTTAACTTAATACAGCATTTACGATAACTCACGAGATCAAATTCTCACAACGAACGACAAAGTGCGATACTTCATCCATCGAATTAACGATGATCCGTCAAATTAATGACGAACGACAAAGTACAATACTTTATCCATCGAATTAACGATGATCCGTCAAATTAATGACGAACGACAAAGTATAACCCTAATGTGGGCGGCACTTAAACATCCATTGGATATATTGATCGATCGGACAATGAATCGTAATAGCGATCGAGTTATTACCCTGTTCTGTAGCACCCTGCTATACTTAATTAGTGTTTCGTGTGTGTTTTGAGAGTAATCGGACGATAACTCAGCGAAATTTTGGAGTTTGATCGTCGTTTTTGTGCCCAGAATCAAGTCCCAACATCCTCTATTTATAGTCGAATTTTGACCCTTAGGCGGCCCGCGTGAGTTTTAAGCTAACTTGAGGCGGCCCGCGAGAGAACTTATTTTATGTATAGGGTTGCCACGTGTGGGACTAGGCTAGCTGAGTCGACGAAATCATTAAATTCAACTTCGTCCGCAAGTTATTAAGAAAATCGTTAAGTAGGGAATACCCCCCCTGAGTTTTAGGGGCCCTAATCCTGATTCTGAAAATTCTGAAAATTCTAGGGTTTGTACAGAATTACTTGGGTGTCTTAATTAGGGTTTCCTATTGGACTATAAATCATAAGGGTTATTTACATTTTTGTTTTAAAATTTTCGGGTGTTACACATCAGCCACTCAACTAGACCTCGACTCGGCTGAAATTGGCAAATTTTTCATGAATTCGACATCAAACTAGTGTGATCTACTAAGCACATTCATAAAATTACCATTGCAAACAGATAGAAGAATTCGTTCACACCACCGCAGGAACTCGTAATGCAGATTATGAGTCATTAAACCAAGCCTACGCTTAATGTAATCAACGAATGCAAGAGGGGTAACTAGATTCATCTTCCAATCAAGAGAAGACAACACCAAAAGTTCCATCTTCATAATAGTTTTTGACTCAAACACAAATTTTGTTCCTTCTATCTGAACAACAAACCCAATCAATAACACATTTACACCACCAGCCGATCCCATCTCTCAGCTAATACACATACAACCCTGTCTCCTCTCAACGTAATTCTTGCACCAACATAATTGTCATCTTCTAATCAAAAGCCCCAACATCTTAATGTCGAACTATGATTAAAGAAATCGAATTTTAGGATTGTTATATAAGAGGGTTGTTCCAGGGTTCTTAAATGGTGGTGGTGAGGTTTGGTGGTGATTGTCAGATCTGGTTGTTTAGAGAGAGAGGGACTTATAGTGTTTAGAGAGAGAATGGATTTTAGGTATTATTTTTGTGTTGTTTATTAAAACATTTTTTTAAATGATTTTTGTAATTGGTAAAAAGACTAAATTACCCTTATATGACTAAAGTTAACTGAAAATTTTAACCAGGTTAATGCTAAAGGATGTATGTTGTAGTGGGTTTTCTAAATAAAGGATTGTGACTGTAATTATTGAAATTAAAGTCTATCCATTGCAATTCGATACAAACATAAAGGACGAAAACTGTAATTTACCCTAATTAAAAAGGTCATGTTCAAGTTGACATATTAAACAAATCAACCCATATAAAATTAGAATAAAAAAATTAAAATAAAATTATATCGTATAAAGTCAACGCACCGTCCCGTTTACGATGCATTTATTACAACCATTTTACACACATTTTACACACCAGGGTTCTTAAATGGTGGTGGTGAGGTTTGGTGGTGATTGTCAGATCTGGTTGTTTAGAGAGAGAGGGACTTATAGTGTTTAGAGAGAGAATGGATTTTAGGTATTATTTTTGTGTTGTTTATTAAAACATTTTTTTAAATGATTTTTGTAATTGGTAAAAAGACTAAATTACCCTTATATGACTAAAGTTAACTGAAAATTTTAACCAGGTTAATGCTAAAGGATGTATGTTGTAGTGGGTTTTCTAAATAAATGATTGTGACTGTAATTATTGAAATTAAAGTCTATCCATTGCAATTCGATACAAACATAAAGGACGAAAACTGTAATTTACCCTAATTAAAAAGGTCATGTTCAAGTTGACATATTAAACAAATCAACCCATATAAAATTCAAATAAAAAAATTAAAATAAAATTATATCGTATAAAGTCAACGCACCGTCCCGTTTACGATGCATTTATTACAACCATTTTACACACCCTCCCCCCACCCCCCAACCCATTTACAACTTGATTAAACTGAGTTACAACTCGCCACTCGTTTTGATAAATGGGTTACACAAATTGTGTTTGGGTTACACCCTCTAGATCCAAGATCAAAAGAATAAGTTAATTAACAAGAAATCAAAATGACTCCACCCAACGATCATGGCATCTTGATTGGTTCCATTCTTGCCTTGTTGAGTAAAGAGTGAAGCAACCTCACTAGACCTGTTCAAGCACATTCGACCTGCAATTCTACAAAGTTGTTCTTCCTTGCGTAATCAAACGACCGCAACCGCGGTGGCCTTTTCTTGTAATTTTTTCCTTTTCCGATCCCTAAAGTTAATGTTGGAGAAGCTGGGAGAGGGGTCCTGCTTTCTGCAGAAAAGCAGGACCCCATCTTCAGGGCCCATCTTCCGACCCACCGTAACAACCACTCGATACCCGATTGAGGGATCCATTGTAGATCCCAGTGAAACAACCAAAGTTTTGATCTGTTTATCCATCAAATCAATAGCTATAATTTATAACTGGAAGAACAGGATTCTCTTCAACTAAAGCAAAAAGTTCCCCATCTGTTTATCCACCCAATTGCAATTCTTTTATCTTACAAATACAAAGGACATGTACAGTAGATAATTTTAAATAGGTTTTTTTCTTTTGGTTACTTTTTGAAAAGAATTAATACAAGAGAGTCTATTAAAAGTTTTTTTTTCCTATAACTATTTTTATTATATTTATTATAATATTTTATTGTTATAATTTCTTTTGAGTAGATTTCGTTTTTTGTTTTATAACTTAAAAATATGATATTTCTTAAAATTCTAAGTATGCCATTGAGATGTCCTTATTTTTATCTACACTTAGACATGAAATTTATATTAAAAACCAAGTTGTATACAGTAACATAAAGTGATGTCGATTACCATTTTCATTATCTAAGGAATATAATATAATACGATGTTTTATAAGCCGTTTACACTATTCGTTATTTGAGTAATATAATATAACGTTTAATAAAATCTTGAATGTACCATTGCAACATGTTTAGTTTTATCTACGATTTCATAAAATTTTAATTCAAACAAACATCGATACCGGTGTTATATTCGGTTTTATGGTTTTCTCAGTATGGTGATACAAAATTCGTTAAGATATATATATAGCTACACCGTTTGCCTTTTTTTTGTTACCTGAGTAACATAATATAAAATTTTGAATACACCATTGCAACATTCTTATTTTTATCTGATAAAACTTTTAATTGAACGAGTAAATATAGTTAACTTTTTTTTGTTCTTTACCGTGACGGATCTAACCAATACTGTTCGAACTACATCGGTACCAGTATTGTATTCTTTTTTATGGTTTTCTTGACATGAGTGTATAAAAGTGATTGAATATAAAGTTCTATTGGCAATAAAGTTTTTTTTACCATATACAATAGTGAATGCCAGTGATGGAACCGATGCTCCGCCGAACAACATTGGCACTTGTACCGGTATTTGTTTCTATATATAGTTTTCGATAATTGTAAAAATGTGTTAATATCCTTTTAGATTTATATCTTTTGGTTACAATACCGAGTACAAATATCACACTGATACTTTAACGAACCTAAAAATGCACTCACCACCTTTTTACGAGATAACCCGCCGCGTAGCGCGGGTATCTCACCTAGTTTGGACACAAATACAAAGTCAAAAATAGATTTGAATAAACCAAAAATCCCACAAACACACACAAATTCTCATGAACTAAACCAATAATGTTCTTTTACTTTTGAAACTATGGCAACTAAGCAAAAAGTGATCGAAATAGCCTTCAAGGGGCGGTGGAGTCGTAACCACCTGATTTCCCTCTTGAAGGCCACTTGACCAGCACAGACTGCTCAACATTTCAACTCACTAAGATAAACAAGCTGAGCTGGCTCGGTTAACTTCAAGCCCAAACCCAATCTGGCTCTACTCAGCTCGTTTATAGCTATAAATTTACCTGATTCCATTGGTTCCCATGAGTTTAAAGGTAACGGGTTCTCATAGTTAACAAAAAAAAAAAAAATCCTTGAAATCTACAATCAAAATCCCACTAACCCAATTAGTTTTGAACATACCCAATTGCAAATAAGTGATAGAATCATTAAATTCAGAGTAAATTTCAAATTTCGTCCTTTATGTATGTCTAAAATATCAAAGTATGTCCTTTGTCTTTAATATCTTCAAGAAACATACTTAATGTTTGAAAAACCAATCAGGTTATGTCCTTTACCCTAAACCTTGTTTGTTTTCCCAGTTAAGTCAGGTCACATGTGAAGCACATGAGGGTATATTGGTCATCTTACCCTGTCTTTTGTAATTTACTATAAAATTAATAATCATAATCATCTTCAACATTCACCTGCCACCACACCCTCTCTCTCTCACACACACACCAGCTTTCTCTCTCTCTCTCATTGCAAGACCACCACCACCGCCGTACACCTCAGCAGACCGACCACCACCGCCCGTACACCACAGCAGACCGACCACCACCGCCGTATTGTTCTCTCTCACACACACACCAGCTCTATCTCTCTCTCTAATTGCAAGACCACAACCACCACCAGAGCCTTTAATCCGCAAATCAGAGAGAGCAGGGCTGTACTTCACAGCAGGTTTGGTTCTGCGATTGTTTCGAAACCCCTTGATTTTAATCGAAGTCTTTTTAGGGTTTGCAGATCGAAGGCCACCAGGTGGTAAACCAGCCTCACACATAAGCGCATGGTCATGTGCTACATTGGCTGCCCTAATTCGGTCCAAATCTTCATCACCAGAGCTTGGAACAGACCTGGTGGATCGATTGACAGCTCTGTGGGCTCTTGAATGCTCTGCTTGAACACTAGCCGACACTTCAGGAGGGCTCAGATTTGGGGCTTCTTGATGTTTGAGGGCGGCATCATGAGACGAACAGATAGCTCCAATTTTAGGTGGCGGCTGACATAAATGGTTATCTCTTTGTTCCCTACTAACATCCGTAGCCGGAAAAAATGGACTTTCTTCACATCGGAGACATCGGATCCAAAAGAATCTGAGATGAACAAGAACAGGGGCCTTTGTTTACCGTCGCACCATCGCCGCCGTGCTCGCCGCTGCCGTCGTCTCCCTCTCTCTCTCACCTGCCACCACAGCCACACACCACCTGCCCCTTTATTTGGTCTGCGAAGACGGCGGCTAGGGTTCCGATCCGAGAGAGAGAAAGAGAGAGAGGAGGGGTGAGTGTGGGAGTTCTTGGTCGCCGGAGTTGGGCGGTGGTGTTTCACCGGAGAAGAAGGTAGTCAGGCTCGGTGGTGGTGGTTGTGGTAGGGTAGTCAGAGAGAGAAGAAGGTGTTTATATATATATGTGTTTTGTCTGTGTATATATATAATATATAATTTTAAAATTGTTTTATTTATTGTTTTTTATAATGATTTATTATAATATTTAGGATAAAATGACTAAAATACCCTTATGTGGGATTGACTTAGTCAACTTTAACCATGAAAACTAATTGTGTTATGACTAAAGGACATAACCTGATTGGTTTTTCAAACATTAAGTATGTTTCTTGAAGATATTAAAGACAAAGGACATACTTTGGACGAAATTTGAAATTTACTCTTAAATTCAACAACTTAAACCATAATAACTTCTTTAACTAAGGGGAGGAGGGGTGGTCACCTAGTGATAGATTTCTATCACTCCCACTATCCAATCAAATCATGCCATGTCATCACCCAATATTCTATCACTAGTGATAGAAATGTAGGGGGTGGTATCACTAGTGATGGAATTCTATCACTCCCAAATTTTTATAATTTTTATTTTTATAGAATTCTGCCACAATCATGAATATGTACACGTGTTTTAGTGGGGGTGCTCCCATTTTCTTCCATGTACACGTGTTGTAGAATTCTTCCATTTTTACATGCAACATGCAGAGCAGCTTTATGCAATGAATGAACTATCAACGCGTTATACAATCAACGCGTTACAAAAAGAACGCGTGATGGGGTGGGCGGCGGCGGTGTTCCGTGGTCGATTAACGCGTGATGGGGTGGTATCACGGACCACCCCGCCTGCTCTAATCATACCCAACTGAAATTAAGCCACAGAGTTCTTAAAACCAACAACCCAAAACCCCAAAAAATACCAATCTTTATAAACTAAACCCTCAACCCCCCTACAATCATTACATACCCAATTGCAATTATACAAACAACACAATCAGAAGTTCAGAACTACAAGTACCCATCAAATTTTAAAGATAAAAAACACAAAAATGTGCATACCTGATTGAAACAACCACACCTGAAGCAGATCCAAGTTGCAAAACACAAATTACACTTCAAAGATGAAGAAGTTTAAAAGATCAATGGATCCAACTTGTTAAAGCTTTGATTAAAACAACCAACCAACCAATCTTGTTATAGCTTTGATCTTTAGGATCAAATGTTGTTTGTTATGCAATTAGTCATCATCATCATCATCATACTCATTAAATCCCACCAACAGCAAAGCTAAGGTAGGGTAGGGTCTGAGGAGGGTAAGATGTAGACAGCCTTACCTCTACCCCAAAGGAATAGAGTGGCTGCTTCCAGTGAGACCCCCGGCTCGATGGTAGTTTTGCATCAAGCCTTGGACATAAGGCACATAACACTCAGCAATCGGGACAAAGGCCAATTAGTGCACGTACCCTTTTGTCTTTCGGCTATCAACGCCACCACATGATGCATGTTGGTCGGCATAGGGCCAATTTGCATTTACTTCTTGAATAAGTTCAGTGAATTGTTTCTTTTTACGTTAGATTTTGAATCTTAGGGGCTGTTTGTTTTTGCTTATAACATCTGCAAAGAGCTTATGTCTGTAGGCGGACAGACATAAGCCATTGAAGACCGTTTGTTTTTTTTTTTAAAGAAGATCTGAAAATTGCTTTAATTAGCTTAAAAAAAAAGCCAATACCTATCATCTTCTCAAACATACAGATCTTCAAAAAAAAACACAGAACCCACCACCTCCACTACCATCATCTCAGCCACCACCTCCACCACCACCTCCACCACCACATCTCAGCCACCACCTCCACCACCACATCTCAGCCACCACCTCCACCACCACCATCGAAACCCCCAAATCGGAACACAAAACCCAGATCGTAGAGAGAGAGAGAGATCGGTGAGAGAGAGAGAGACCGGATTAAACCCAAATCGAAACCCCCAAATCGGAACACAAAACCCAGATAGGATTAAACCCAAAACAAAAAGGATTAAACCCAGAAAAATGGCACAATCAAGAACACAAGACCCAGATCGGACCTTCAGCTTACCGTAACCGTCAATCTTCAGCTTCTTTCTCTCCGACGTCTCCCTCTCTCTGTTTCTCTCTCCTGCGTCTCTCTCTATCTCTCTCTGTGGTGACGGTGGTGTGGCGGTGACGGTGGTGGCGGTGGTGTGGCGGTGACGGTGGTGGCGGTGGTGTAGTGGTGACGGTGGTGGCGGTGGTGGTGTAGTGGTGGTGGTGGTAGATGAAGCAGAGAGAGAGATGGGTGATGGGTGTTGTGTGTGTGTTGTGGGTATGAGAAGGGTTTTGTAGAACTAAAAAAAACAAACCCTCTTTTCTTTGCAGACTACAGACCTTTGGTCCACATCTTCTCTTGCAGATGCCTGCAGATGTGGTCCGCAGACTGCAGACCTTTTACATCTGAAAAAACAAACACCACCTTAATGAATTCTTGGCTTCTTGTGGCTTGCACAATTTGCATCTTCATAAAGTTTCTCATCCTTTCAACCTTCTCCCACATCCCTGTAGTATCACACAGATAACATGATAGTCATCATCCCTATTGTGAGCTTTACAAGCAGTTTGTTATTCTTGCACTACAGCCAATCTACTATTAGTATATCTTATTAACCTGAAAACATAAACGGATCAAGTTACGTAAACACACACGCCAGTTAATCTTCTCAACTGGCTTCCGGACATTACATTTTTCTCTTATAAAGTACAGTTCGGTTTCAAAATGTTTAGTTCTTTCGTGAAACACTTGATTTGCAGCAATCAAAATTACTGCTTTATTAACTTAGAACAAATTAACACTAGATGACCTAGAAACAGTTATATATTTGTTTCTACATTTCAATGAAACCAAACAATTTTACAATCTAAAAAGGACGAATTCAAGTGAGTACTCTAAAAACCTGTGCGTATAACCTGCAGTATTCATCAAAGGGCATTTAGAATGTCCAATCGAATGTTAGATAACTAAAGCAGGTCTTCAGATCTCAAGAGAACAGTGGCGATGAAGATCACCATGTTGACTTTGGATATTACTGGTAGAAAGCGATAAAAGGGAAGTTCCATTATTTCTCACAACCAAAATAGAGGTACTATTTATATGTGTAAAGTACCTTTTAGATGGAGGTAAAGGGCAAACCGGTGCACGAGGCTCACGAATCCACAGGTTCTTGAGAGCTCCGGGCCAACTTGGAGGTAATGTACGCATCCTTACCATTAGATGGGGGTGACATCAAATATCTGGGCATGTATACTCTAGATTCTAAAGTCCCAACAATCGGAGAAATCAAACTACCCTACCCAGTAAAAACCGGGTCCCATAATTTATTTTTAATGCAAACTCTATATGAAAATGAAAAAATGAGTTACAATTTCACTCACTACACACTAGCTCATGTTTATGTTCAAGAAAGAATGGAAAACTAACATGGGGAGGTGGCAACTTATGCATGGGTTGGTTCAGTGGTAAGAGTGGCAAACTACTCGGGCCGGGTCAAATTAAAAAGGTTCAGTTTGGTTTGGGTCAAGGCAGGCCATTTTTGAAGAAATATATATCAATCAATCATACCCAGTAAAATCCCACAAATAGCAAAAGCTATTTGTAGGGTCTGGGGAGGGTGGGATGTAGGCACACCTTACCTCTACCCCTAGGGATAGAGAGGCTGCTTCCAGAGAGACCATCGGCTCCAAAACACCCAGGAAAGAAATAAATAGAGCATGGGGTGTGTGTGTATGTGTATGAAGCTACCAATGTAGTATGAGTTGCGAAATAGTGCATGGTAGAACAGAACAAATATGACAACACAAAACAGTCTATACACATAGTTACATTACATATCTACGACCATACACTACACCTAGAAACACAACTGTACAAGACATCCTATACACATAGTTACTTTGAAGAAATATATATATATATATATATATATATATATATATATATATATATATATATATATATCAAACGAGTAATCAATGGAGTTATTCAACAAGTAATTTGTGCAAGTACAAGAATTCATTCAGGTTCAAGAAGTAAAAGAAATTCACTAAACTAATTCAAGAACTAAAGGATTCAAATGCAAAAAATCCTCAAGATTCAAGAACTTTCAGTAAAAGAAAACAATTTGCTGAATTTATTCAAGAATTCATCGAGGGTACTTAAATTTGAAAAATGATTTTCAGCACAATTTTAAGTGTTTCCTTTTTACAGTTAGCTCGATAAGAATGGCTGCAACACCCTCTTCCCCAACTCATTTTAATCGGAAGTTCCTCGGAAATCGAAAGTTTTATCTAGCGGTGTCTCTCCCTCCTTTCATTCGTCTTCCAGTAATGTCCCCGTAGCAGCCGGTTTTCCTTTCTTTGTCTCCCGCCATTTACGTATCGCCGACATGATCCCCTCTACTAACCGGTCACACTGCACTCCACCCAACTGCCTTTTCAACTCCCCTTTCCTTCATATACTTTCTCACCCTTTCAGCATCCTCCCACATCCCTATAGAATCATACAAATTTGCAAGGATTATATAATAACCATCATTCTTCGGCTCACATTCAATTGCTCGTTTTGCAATCCGGATACCCATTTCATGATTGTTGTGAATTTTACAGGCACTTAACAAGGCACCCCACAAACCTCCATCAGGAACTACTCCAACCGGCATAGACAATACCAAATTTTCAGCCTCACCCAAATCACCCGACCTACCAAGAAGATCTACCATACAAGTATAGTGTTTAAGGCTTGGTTTCAGAGAATAATAATCCACCATTCTCCAAAATAAAGATTTTCCTTCGTCAACAAGCCCTACGTGATTACACGCTGAAAGAAGCGCAAGAAAAGTAAGCTCGTTTGGTTTAACATTTGAGAGCTCCATCTCTCGGAACATATCTATTGCTGATGTGGCGTCTCCATGCAACCCATAACCAGATATCATCACATTCCAAGAAATTACATCCCTTTCGGTCATTTTCTTGAATATATTTTTGGATTTTTCAAGCTGTCCACACTTGGCATACATGTCAACTAATGCAGTGGCAACAGTTACATTTGACAAAAGCATTTCCTGCTGGTTTTCTTCTATATACTTGTGTATCTGAATACCTTTCTCAACCGATGCCATATGGGTACATGCAGAAAGCATGCTGATTAGTGTTGCTGCTGTCGGTTTTGTGCCATCCAAAATCATTTTATTAAACAAGGAAAACGCCTCGGCATAACGCCCATGGCGCGTATAAGTAGAAATCATTGTGTTCCAAGTGATAACATCTTTATCTGTCCTACAAAATAGCCTCTTTGCAGTTTCCAGTTCTCCAATGTTACCATACATATCTATGAGTGAATTTGAAACCGACACATGCTCATTCATTAATCTTTTTACAGCATAACCATGAAGACATCTCCCTATATTCATCTCTCTGACTTCTGAACATGAAGAAAGAGCTGATACTAGACTGTAATGATCGGGATTGAGGCCTAAATCTAGCATTTTTGCAAACAAGTTTATGCATTTCGCCCCATTTCTTACTTTACCATAGCCATGTACCATTGCATTCCAAACGTCTTTGTCAAGAATACGCGCGGAGTTGAATACATACTCCCCGTAACTTATCAGTCCAAACTTACAGTACATCGATACCAACGCATTGTGAACCATCTGATCTTGATGATAGTTTCTTCGGACCATAAACCCGTGAAACGTTTTTCCAGCAGATATGCAGGTTGAGTTAGCCAAACCAGATATCACACAACTGACTACCATTGGGTCTGGAATTATCCCATAAGCAAGCATTTCCATAAATCCACTTAAACAACGTCTAACACATCCCCATTTTCCATACACACCGATAATCGTCGTCCATGATTTTATGTCTTTCACGTCAACTTCACAAAACGACAAACAAGCCTCCTGAAGAGATCCGCATTTTGAGTACATGGACAAGATTGAAGATTTAACAGGAACCGAACATCCAAGTCCAGATTTTATAGCTGCTCCATGTAAGCACCGACCAGCATACACCACCTCCAAATCCCCACAAGCTTGGAATCCACCTTCTAACGTTCTAAAATTGGGCCTCTCGTCCGCTCTATACATCTCAAAAACACACCTCAATCCGTTATCACTCTCACCGTTACTCACATACCCAATAACAAGCGCAGTCCAAGCAACCACATCTCTCACAGGCATTTCATCAAACACCTGGCGTGCACTCTCAACACACCCGCATTTCGAATACATATACACAAAGGAAGCCCCGCTGTGATAAAAAACCCCAACTTTAAACACCAGGCCATGTACAATCATACCAGCAACCAAGTCCCGAACCTCGGAACAAGCGGAAACAACGATGGGAACAGTAAACTGGTTAGGCAAAAGAGGAGTAAAAACCCTCATGGAATTATAAAAATGGAGACAGTGTGAGTACATAGCATTGGAAAAATGGGCCTGGATGATGGAATTCCAAAGGAAGATGTCTTTAAAGCCATGAAATGAGTGAAAAACTTGTGTGGATGAAGTGGGGTGGTGGAGATTGGCGTAAAGGGAGATGAGTTTAGAAGAAATGAAGATGTTGTTGGAGTGATTGCCAGTGGTGATGATGAAGGCGTGGTGTTTTGTGAGTGTTTGGAGGGGTGTAGTAGGGGGGCGTAGAGATAGGAAGTTGTTGATGTGGTGAAGTATGAGGTTGGTGGTGGTTGCGGAGGAATGAAAGAAATGGTGGTGGTAGAGTGGTCTGCCATGAATGCAAAGTGAAATGACTTTCTTGTATGTATACATGTAAGCTTCTACGAGGATGATGAAAATTGATTTATTGAGTGGGTGAATCCATGGGTTGACGTAGAATTAACATATCCAATGTGTAAACTGGCTGAGATTTGGCCTTTTTTCTGATAATTATCGCCGAGTAGGAATTGTAACTAGAGCAAGAGGTAGTGTGAAGATGATGATGGTTCATCTAATCTAAAGGTGTTTCAATTAGCAATGGCAATAGCACGCAAGAGGTAGTGTGAAGATGATGATGATACATCTCGTTATTGCATATACGTGACCATCTATTAACCATTTGCGTGGTCTTTGTTTACCTTTAACGAGTTTAGATCTCTTAATTGTTCGCTGTTTGACAATATCTGAATGGTTAAGTGCTGAACTAATAAGAGATCTGAGTAAAATGTCAACCATTAAAAGCCTGTATAATGCTTAACCGTTCAAAGGCAAATATCTGAACAATTCAGATTAGAGATCTTAACCAAATAGACTTTGTATAATATTTAATCATTCAGATGCAAATGTCTAAACCATTCAGACATCTGCTCGTGAAACAAACGGTCTGAACTATTAAGTGCTGAACCAGTAAGAGGTCTGAACCATTAAGAGCATCATTAAGAGGTAAACAAACAGCCCCTTAGTGGCTCAGACTGTTTGTTTCGATAGCAGATGTTTGAATGGTTAAGACTTCTAATCTGAATTGGTTAGATATTTGCCTCTAAAAATTTAAACATTATACTGGCTCTTAATGATGTCACACCCCAACCGATGCCGAAAACATCGGAGTAAAACGAAATAGATTGCTCATTACACATAACACTATTTGTGACAATAATTAATTCAAAACCAATTTCATTTCATAACATAAATTGTCAAGTACAACATGGAAATCAAAGTACAACATTTGGAAATTCAAAATACAACAAGTTTAATCAAAATAAGAACAAATCTAGCATTTCGTTATGAGTTTCTAAAGGCGTCCCTACTAGATTTTATCATGATCATCATCATCAACCTGCAACATGTTTAAAAGTATAGTTCAACATAAAAAGCATTGGCGAGTACACAAGTTTTAATACATAGCATATGATAAAAATGTTTAAACGAATCCACATGGCAACCTAAGTCATCAAGATTAACGTATAATTGGCATGCAATATTCAAGTCAACCATCTGATTACCGCAAGAATTAAATTTAACATGACCTCTCGTTCACGGGTGGTGCATTACTCCTATAGCGCTATACATGTTAAATGGAGGCTCGAACGAAGTTAATGACATGTCTATCACATAAGAATCACCCAAAGATACGAATCAAGTATAACGAATAAGTATGCATGTATTTGGATTGTTTGTGCATTGTATAAAGTATAATGTGTTTGTGATTTTAATAAGTTAAATATATTGCACCCAAAAAGTGTAAAACGTAAAAGGGGTATTCGAGTGTACTCACGGTTTTGCAAAGCTTTCCTTTGAAATCCCATGAAGAGTTGTAAGTTGGAGGATGGAATACTGAAGTCACCTTACAAGGGTAAACGAAGGTGTGTGAGTAACGGATTTAAGATGGAAGATTCGGATTTGGAATTTAAAGTACAAAAAGTATGTATTCATAAAAGTATTATCTAGTTCTAAGTACTCGTTTTTGACACTAAGTTATATGTGATTTCATGGGTCCTAGTTTGCCCATTAGAATCAATAACAAGTGACTTAGAATCGTAGATAAGTTAGCCCTAGTTTATGATGAATAACCATTAACCGATTATTATCACAAACTTGGCCAAGTTTATATATATATATATATATATATATATATATATATATGAGTTAATTACTGTTTTCGTCCCTATGGTTTGTCAAAAATCACTATTTCAGTCCATTAGTTTAAAAAATGCGATTTTAGTCCTTCTTGTTTCACTTTTGTAACCATTTCAGTCCATCTCGTAACCATTTCAGTCCCTGTACTAAAAGAATAAATGGATTGAAATGGTTACCAAAGTGAAACCACAGGGACTGAAATGGTTATGAAAGTGAAACCACAGGGACTAAAATCGCACTTTTTAAACTAATTGACTGAAATAGTGATTTTTGACAAACTACGGGGACGAAAACAGTAATTAACTCTCTCTCTCTCTCTATATATATATATATATATGTATATTTATATAGTTATATTAATATCCTACAACTAAGTCCATCATAGATTGTCATACATTATCATGTAAGTCAAGCATGGAGGATTTAACCTCTTTGTATGATTCACCACTACACAAAATCATCACAAGGATGATTCGGAGGGTCATGAATAAAAAGAAATAAAAGAAACTAACTAATACATGTCAAATAGCCAAGTAAATCTTTAACCCGGGTGAACCACCACAACATGGAAAGAATTAACTAAGCGTTGGAGGCTAGACGGGGTTAAGTTACTTTGAAACTAGAAAACTACTTGGATTAACAAATAAAAACATCAAGTAAGGTGTGGAATCAAGTTAGGAATGCCAAAGTATCCAAAGTTCACACTTGCATCAAACATAAGTCTCACCATATGAACTATGGCAAACTTATGTGACTTCAACAGTTGTAGGTTGTATAGAACCCTAATAAATCAGAAAGTTTAGAGGTTGTTTGTACCTCTAAACTTGTAAGAATCGACTCTAACAAGTTCCACAACCATTGATGGCTTTAGGAGATTGTTAGGTATAAGATTCAAGTAGAAAAGTTAAGTTTTGTATAAGTTTAACCAAGTTTCTTCAAAACAGAAAGTTTGGACCTCAACATGGTGATGTTCCACCTTAGATTACCTTGGTAATCTTGTGGAAACACTCCTAGAGGTGTTCCAAGCTTTGTAGAAGAAGAATTTGTGAGAAAAAGTAGAAGAAATTGAAGTTACAATAACATGAACAAAATCAGAAAATACATCTCACTTTGGACCTCAAATATGGTGAGGTTTCACCTTAGTTTGCCATGGCAAACTTGTGAAAACCTTCCTAGAGGTTATCCAAGTGATATAGAAGAAGAAACAATAAAGAAAGAGTGAAGAAGTGAGCTAGAACTCACTTTGAAAGCCTTAGAACTTTCTGCTCAACTTCAGAATTTTTGGAGAGTTTAGAGAGGTTTTTGTGAGTGTTTGAGAGATTGAAAAGTGAAAATGAGAGTGGGAATGGGTCTATATATAGCGAGGGATTAGTTTAGTGGTTAAAAGTGATTTAATGCAAGTTAGGTGGGTGTTGGAGAACCAAAAACAGCCAATGTGCAACCAGCTCATAGCTGGCTGCGGATCGCCTTCTGCCGCGAGTCGCGGACGGTGAGGGGGCTCGGGGTCGCGTGTCGCGGCCTTGGTTCATCCGGGCCAGTTTCACATTTTGACAATTCCAGCCCCTAATGTTTGTTATATTTGGTGCATTAAGGTATAATTTGCATATAAACAAATAATTAAGTATTTAAGTTTGTATAAAAGGACATACATTATGTATGGTAAACGATTAACCAATTATTTACACGTATAGAATGAGTAAGTCACGTATTCATGTGTTTGCTAGAATCATGAATCATGTATCAAGTGTATATACGAATTAAATGTATAAACACATATAAATAAACAACGCAAAATTCTTAGGATATAATTAATTTCATTATGATCAAGGCCTCGGTTTACAATGATTCAAAACGAAAATACGATTACAAGAGGAACAAGTTTTCGAAAATAGAATTACACGACAAACTTTCTAAATACGGAAAGTTACAAAAAGCGAGGCGTTACAGTCTCCCCTCCTTTAGGAAATTTCGTCCCGAAACTTTTGGAAGATGCAACAAACAGATGCGAATACTTATCTCACACCCCAACCGATGGCTGAAATATCGGAGTGAGACGAAATAGATTGCTCATTACACATAATGCTAAAATTTACTACAAGTATTTAAATAATGAATTTCATTTCATTGCTAAAGTTACAATTACATAGATTGAAATCAAATACAACAACTTAAAAAAGATGAATTACATTACAATAAGTATACAAATTTAAAATGTGTTTCTAGGCATCCTACTAAGTTCCATGCATCATCAACATCATCATTAAACCTGCAACATGTTTTAAAAGCATAGTTCAATAGTATTGGCGAGTACACTAGTTTTAGACACATGGAATAAGTATAAAAAGTATTTCTCAAATCCAACATAGCAATTTGGTATACAAGGTTGAACTAGCATGCATAACTAAAAGTCAAACTCAAGTGTCCACAAGAATTATAAGTGTCCCTCGCCACAAAAGTGAACGAGACTAGAATGTTGACTTAACAATACCCCGACGGGCGGTGTGCTACTCCTATAGCGCTATAATTGTTAAGGTGGGCTAGCTAAGTTAATGACAAGTAGCATGTATTCTAGCATATAACCTAAGCATATCAAATAGCATGTATAGCGGATTGAGCGAATAAAGTATATTTGGGCGATTTGTGCTTTTTGACAAGTTAAACATGTTACAACCCAAAGTGTGTAAAAACAAAATGGGTCAAGTGTACTCACAAAATTGCTAAGTCTTCCGATTATCCATGTATTTGACGAGTTAATGAGAATGGGAGAATGAATGTGTTCGGTGATGGAGTTTATGGGTGTTTAGACTCAGAATTAGGAATTCAAAGTTGTAAAAGCATGTATGTACGAAAGTAATATCTAAGTTCTAAGAGTTTGTTTATGACACCATATCAAGTGGTTTCATGGGTCCCAAGTTACCCATTGGAATCATAACAAGTACTCTAGAATCTTTGATATGTTAGCTTAAGTTTATGATGATTAATCATCACTTGATTAACATCACAACTCAGCCATGTTTTTATATAATAATAGGTATATTTATAAGGTAATAATATATGTAGGTCCCTCGGAGGTTGAGGTTTAACCTATTCCTTGTTATGTCTAACACACTAGCAAGTGCGGAATCCAAGCTAGCATGCAAACCGAGATAGAACAAGCACAAACACAACACGCAAACTTCACCGATTAACACCACTTGTATTAATACGAATGAAAGGTTCGGTTACAAGCTCAATGTTTACAAATGTATTCTGCAAACTCTCTCTAACTCGTGTGCGTGTGTTCCGAGCAGAATGCTCTCTCTTTCGAGCTCACTAAAGTGAACACACAACATGGGTATATATACCCGAACAGCATGTCTGGTCGAAGGATCAGATAGATTGATCGAAAGATCATCTATCGATCTGAAACAGCTCGAAGGATCCACATGTACCTCGAAGGATGACATCCTTCGTGGTCCATCTATCGAATGCTTATGTTTCGAGCTCATCGAAGGATCTAAACTATCCTTCGATGACACATCCTTCGACCCAAACATATCACAAACAATGTGCTAACTGTTTGGTCAAGTCAAACCAGGAGGATGGTTGACTTGGTCAAACTTACATCGAACGCACATAATAACAAACCTAAGACGTAACTCAGACCAACACAAGACATCGTTTTGTATCATGACGAAATACAGACAAAGTACAGACACAAGTGCACCAACAAACTCCCCCTTGGCTGTAGCTTTGTCTCGATTTTCATGTCTTCAAGTCTTTGACGTCCTTTCAAGTCTTCAATGTCGGAGGATCTTTAAAGTCTTCACGCGTCGTAAGCAGAAAGTGTATCAACAAACTCCCCATTTAATTTAGGAAGTGTGTTAACAAACTTCCCCTTAGAATGAACTCTCCATTGAGTCATGCTTGTGAATCTTTTGAACTTCAATTCTTTAGATCCTTGTGGTGTTGATGAGAGGTCAGCGACAACTCGATCATTTTATCCTTTGAGTGCCTCCACTTCGTGTCTTCATTCCAAAGCTTGTCATCGAACATGTTCTCCTCGCCTTTAGCATCTGCACATGCAAGAAAGCTAAACGCATAATGAGAACAACCGCTTGGAATATAGTTAACATTTAAACAAAAGACACATATGAGATCAAATCTCAATCAAACACCAACCGACAACAGTTTGAAAGTTTAGAAAATGTACAAACTTAATCCTTTAACTTTCAAAATGTGTTAACTTCGACCATTTATGAAGGTGCAATTGTTTTCCGGCTTATAATCAGGATTTTGGGTAGGATAGACTCGAGTTCCAACATCAGTCAATCAAAAATAAACTAGAAGCAAAATCTTTTTGGATTTTATAAAGTTTATATTAAAACACACCTAAAATCTTTTTGGAATTTTTCATTTTTCAAAAGTAAAGACGGAAAGCAATAAATAAATATATACAACGATGCAGAAACGAAAGCAGTAAACAGTTATTTACAGATATTCTTTTTGCGAGTTTCGAGGGGTAAGAGAATCATATCAGTGTACGGTCATGTCAAAACGCTCTTGTTGTTCAATTAGTTAACGTTTAGATAAGCATCCTATAACAATTATCGGTATTGTTGTCCACATAAGCTCAACTTATCAGATGTAATCATGACGAGGGGATACGTTAAGGTATGATTTATACTTACCGACCGGTGTTCATCCACATCACGACACATTCCCGTATCAAGGCATGCACGATGGTTCATCTTACCGGTGAGTATACCGATTATCATCTGTTTGACCGTATATTATGTGAGAAACTCACTTATTTTGATTTGAAAACAAGCCCTATGTGATAGAATCACTTATTTATGAGGAACTTGATTTTCGATGCATGAGGGCACAGGAGCAAGTCCGTGAATAGGTCAGTACTTTCGTACAGCAAAGAGACGAACTTGACTCACGCAATGAATCTGTGATATATTATCACTTATTTTGTATGGACATGTGATTGTTGATCACTTATTGAGGTCGAATGCAGTATGTACACGTATGTATAGTATCATGGAAGATCTAGACTTGTGTCCCCGTTATTTTTCGGTAAAAGATACAACCATGATACCCAGATGATAAGCAGCATAAAGACCGAATATCTCAGAATCTCGGCAATCTCTTAAACGAAATTTCGGTACCAAGACCATATGCCAATGTATGGTTCCCACCAAGTCTTCAGTCGATTAAGGTTTATATCACCCTGCACACTTTAAAATGATTGTGAGCCTACCGATACATCTTATATAGAGCTGCTTATCGTTTTTCATTTTAGGTTTAAAGAGGTTTAGACAGACCACTGATGTACTATCATATTCTCCTTTTCTCGCCAGGAAACTCATTTTTGTTTTTCTATTGTTTTTGAGTTTTGAAATTTTTCCCTGTTTTTGGATTTTCAAATTTTGGATTTGGATTTACTCCCCCTAAAATCAACAAACTAAGATAAATTTAAAAACGCAAAGGTATTTACAAAAATGATTTTCCGAAGTTGGTTAACTCATGTTTTACCTCAATGCCGTTTACCAAAATTAATTTTAATCTGAAAAGATTTATCGAATTTTGGAAAAATCAGTTGGCATGTCGGTTTGCGGTGCGGACCATGACAGCATTGTCGAGTTTCATATTGAAACAATCACGTGTGAAGAGATATTCGAGATCAATGTGTCTGGTCAAGGAGTGCTGTACGAGATAATAATTCATAAAGCAACTTAAATATCGACAAGTATAGGAGAGATTAGAAATTTAAAACCGTATCCTGCAACTGCATCGTTCATTGCAAGGAATCTGAGTGCTCTCCCAAACTGGATATCCACCCGGTGTGGATTTCAAGGTCGATTTTGCAGCCACTTCACTTTTCTGAGAAATCTCCTTATAGCAACAAGATCAGAAACCTTCGGGTCCGGCTGGTCTTCCACATTGCACCAGCGAAGGTCTTTGTCTTTCTCTTTGAGAAGTAGTGTGCGGTTGTTCAATCCAAGCCAAAGCATCCGCACACCCGGTTGATTTTTTCAACAAACACATTTTCTTCAATCACACCGCAAAGAAACGTACACTGCACGTTTATCTTGTTGAGTTTGAACTTCAGACGTGCTGCAGGTGCGTACATTTTACGTGAATCTATCCCGGGGACCCGATTAAAGCCTTTAACAATCACACTTTTGAAATGATTTTCATTTTGTCTAAGTTATCAATTTCTTTCGACGGACAACTCTGTTTCCCTTTTCCTTTTCTTTTCATCAAAAGCAACAATTTCTTCTGTCGCCTATCTTGTGTAAGAATGCTCCACTATCAACAATCTTACGACTATCGAAAGTTCCTCCTGGAATATCCTACACACTCACTTAACTTATCAGATTGAGAGGGGGACCCAAGCCTTTGTGGACTTGGGTCGTCCTTGATCATCAAGGAAAGTGATCTCAATCACTTGATGATTAGGAAAAAGAACCTGTGGTGCTCCCCCTGATTGAATTACCTGTTTTTGCTTCCAAGCTGTTTGTCCTTTACCAGTATTTGAATTTATTGTCTTATCATTTACTGGTTTTACAGTTTCAGATTTTGCTTGTACAGGTTTTCCTTCTTTGACCTCTGATTTTAAGGCCTTTTCAATTACCTTTTGATTCTTTTGCTTTAACTTCCTTTCCCTTTCTTTCAAGACACGTGGGTCTTGTTTCGGGGAAACTGATCGTTTTCGGTAAACGATTTCTTGGGGAGCACTCGTTTTTTACTTCAGCTTTTGCACGTGTGGGCAATATCTTACAATATGCCCAACTGTCCCACATTCAAAACATGTTCTCCGCTCTACAAACTTCGGAGAAACATGTTGATGACCAGACGGAGAACCAGACAATGAACTTTGTGATCTAGACGTGCTTGGACCTAAATCACATCCGTTGGTGTGTTGGGTGTAGTTATTCTGATCATTTCGTTTTAAAATTCTAACTTGTTTTACAAAATCAACGTTAGATTTTTCTTGAAATGTTTCAAGTTTGTCTGAACCCGTGGATCCAACAAAGTTCATTTTCGGTTCTCGTTTCTTAACAGGAGCTCTTTTGTTTTGCACCTTTTGTTGTTGAACTTTAGGTGCTTGAACATTCTTGTTCTGAGCCTTCTTTCCCTGTACCTTACCCTTTCCGGAGTTGACTTGTTGTTTTCGCTCAATTGGTAGTTTTTGGTTTCCGTATTGTTTTCTAATTTGTTCACACGGAATTGGATCACATTGAGTGACGTTAACTTTTCCACTTTTGTTCCCCAAAAACTTATCAGTGCACCCTTCAAAAATTTGCTCAATTAAATCTTGATTTACATTTTTAATTGGAAAATCTTTGTTAGAGTAGATTTTGTCATTTCCTTTGAGCGTGTACAACAAGTTATTCCCTTCACTGCTAGATACAAGGGACTCCATTGCTTTTGACGTTTCAGTCTTACTCGGTTTCACTGGTGGATCACACAGAATGTGATTCTCGATTGGAATATCTGTTGTAACCGAGTTAGACTGTTGTTTCGCAGTTTCTTCAGATTCATCATCTGACGAATCAGCATCCTCAACAATGGGAGGACTCTGTTCCTTAACACACGATGAATCTGTCACATTCTCAGATTCTGATTGACCCGAGGATGATGTACCAGTTGTGAACCCGAGGCCTGCTGCAAAGTCATCTAGACCGAGTGGCACAGTAGGTTCAAAACGGGGCATATCCTCGTCATCAGGCAATTTGGAGTAATTGTGATTCATTGGGGGAGGACATGATTTGAATCCAATACATGGTTTATCCCCCTTCTTCTTTCTCTGTTGAACGTCAATGATGTGATCCAATACAAAGCGGGAATTGGAATAACTTTCCAGTTTCTGCTTAATTGTTTCACATTCACATCTAGCTGTTGCCAATTCTACCATTTGCTTTTCAATTGTGTCAATAAGATTATTGTTAGCATGTTGTTTTCGCAAAACAGCCTTTTGTAATTCTGAAACATCATGTCTTAATGACGCAATTGTTGCTTTAAATTCCTTTTCATTTCTGGTTAAAAACAAGTTAGCTTCAGTTGCTTTAGAAAGATCTACAATCAATTCTTGATTGTGTTTGTGTGTGATTTCAAACTGACTTTCCTTTTCAGCATATTTAACATTTAAACTATCACAATTTTCACAACTAACTACAGTGGGTTCATCGACACATACCTGACTTGATGAACTGTCGACATTAGCCATAAAGGCTGAATGGAGAGAAGACGAAGAGTAAGCAGCTTGATCCACCAAATTAGATCTTCTTTCAGTTCCTGCTGCAGCTTCTTCCAAAAGCTCATCAATATCTGCATCGACTGACGCACTTGATGTCTCATCCACATGATCATTGCCCGAAGTGGAGGATTCTTCATCTGAGCTTCCACTATAACCAGAACTGTCTTCATCTTCAGAAGATGCATCACCATTGATGGAAGATTCTCCACCACTGGCGTGCTTTAAATCCTTTACGACTTCAGCAAAACATGCTGTTCCATTTGGAGCATCATTTCCCAACTGAAGCGACCAATCACAACCTTCATCTATTTGAACCACCAGCGCCTGGTTGGCATTTGATGGCCCTGCTTGGCCTTGGTTGTTGACAGGTATCAACGTACGAACATTGTTCCCGTTCTGGTTCTGCTGGTTGCCTTGGTTTCTGAACGGATTTTGATTTCCATGCTGAGCTGGTCTTGTGCATTCCCTTTTGAAATGACCCCGTTCGCCACAGTTAAAGCACTTGACAGCTTGCTTGTCGAACCCATACTTGGTGTCTTTCTTGCTTTCCAAGTTGGTTCTCCCCGTCCTTTCCATAAACTCCTTTGCTCTTCGAATTGCACTAGCAAGAGCCCATTTGATATCCATCATTTCAAACTCTTCTTTATCTACTTGCTGATAATCTTCATTGGTTAGATTGATATTCCCAATCTGACATGCGATCAATCCACAATAAGCACTAACCAAGGTGTTCAACATCTCCATATGCTCCTTGGCTATTTCGACACTGACTTTGGAAAAGTTGGAAGTGTCTAATCTGACTGTGTTCGGATTGGAAGTGGCTTGAAAGTTCGAAGAGCTTCCATAAAACCCTTGCTGTTGCGGTTGTTGCTGCTGAGCTGTCGGTTGCACATTTTGTTGTAGAGAAGAAGAATCTGGCCTTGAATACATCATCGTGTATGCTGAAGGATCAAACTGATTTGTTGTGGAAGGTCCGGTGTTTGAGATGAAGGCTGTTTGAAGCTTCGCATGTTGAGAGGCTGATTTTTCTCCACTGATACCTCCTGCAATCCCATAGTACATCTCTGGATTTTGAGGAGTTAGTGTTCTTTTTGCCTTAAGCTTTTCTTCTACATCCTTGTTCTCCAATCTTTGAATTAACTCATAAACGGTGATTGTGTCTAGAACACCATTTTCTTTGAGAATTTCAAGATAACTGCTCCACTTTGCTGGTAAGCTATCAGCGAATCTCTTCACCAATTCTTGTGGAGTGGCAGTGACTTTAAAAGCAAACATCTCGCTCAACAAGTGATGGAACCTTGTAGATAACTCTGCCAAAGTCTCATTCTCCAAACACGTGAATCCTTCAAACTCTTTCTTCAGTAATTCTTGCTTGATCTTTCTAGATTGCGCATTTCCTTCACATCGTAACGTGAGCATATCCCACAAGCTTTTAGTAGTCGTGCAGTAAACAAACTGGTGGTAAATGTCTTTGTGAAGAGCTTGTGTGAGAATCATGAATGCTTTCTTTTCTAACTCAAATTTCTTCTTATCTTCTTCAGACAAAGTGCTGTAAGTTTGTGGATTAGATCCTGCAACTTCCAACTCATTGTCAAAAGCGGTGAAGAAGCACATCCATAGATCTTGACCTTGCCCCTGAACATAAGTTCTCAGCCTTTCTTTCCACCATCCCCAATCATTGATGTGATTTAACTTTGGCGGTTTTGTGCTTGTACCAGTTTCACTATCGTTCTGCATCATAGATTGAATGCTGTTGCTTTGATTTGTGACCAATGCCCATTGATTTGCAGTTATCATTGCAGCTTGAGGTGGGGCAATAGCCTGCATCCATGCAGTTTTGTTGAAATCTGACGCAGATTGCGTAGCTGATGATTGTGGAGTCGAAGTTATTTGAGTCCACGCGGTTGGATCCCACTGACCGTTTGTTCCCATTTTATAAAAATTAATATATTAAGTGAAAATTGATTTAAAATTTGAAAAACAAGTTTTCCCTTTTTTTAAAATTTAATTTTCACAAACTATGTTAATATCTCGAATGATAAAAACCAGTCGAAGGATTCTTGATCGAAAGACCTGAAAAACACAAACTTGTTAAACATAAACAAACTGGGATCGAAAGATCAACACTTGTTCGAAGGATCAACAGTGTTCGAAAGATCACTGTTGAGTTTCGAGCAATGATTTCGAAAGACTCTCCAATCGAAGGATCCTTGTCTTTCGGAAAAGAACTGTAGATCGAAAGATGTATGCTTCGAAATGATTCCTTGGTTCGAAGGATGATGATCTATCGAACCTCCACTGATCGAAAGATGATCTTTCGACTTCGAAGGATATCTTTCGAACTGCTCTGACACAGTTGACAAATGTGACAGGTTGGTGAAAAAGGTGATGGGTTGGTAGAAACTTTCGGCAGAAGATATGGTCAGACCATGCTTTCTGCCATAACCAAGATTTTGAACCAATAAAATATTACCGAAAAAGGACTGTTTTTATCCAGAAACCGGTACCGGAGTAAGCCGGAATTTTGGCCGGAAATTGCCAAACACCTCAAAAACAAGTTTTTAAGTTACCCAACCCGTCATGCAACACACCCGGTTAGTTTAGAACACATTTTAACGTAAGGATAAGCGAGAAAAACAGTAAAAACGGCTGCAAAAACCAAGTGAGTTTTGTCCAAAACACTCCAAAGTCTTGTAAAAACTCGGTTTTTAACAAGGAAAAGAGCCACGGCTCTGATACCACTTGTAGGTCCCTCGGAGGTTGAGGTTTAACCTATTCCTTGTTATGTCTAACACACTAGCAAGTGCGGAATCCAAGCTAGCATGCAAACCGAGATAGAACAAGCACAAACACAACACGCAAACTTCACCGATTAACACCACTTGTATTAATACGAATGAAAGGTTCGGTTACAAGCTCAATGTTTACAAATGTATTCTGCAAACTCTCTCTAACTCGTGTGCGTGTGTTCCGAGCAGAATGCTCTCTCTTTCGAGCTCACTAAAGTGAACACACAACATGGGTATATATACCCGAACAGCATGTCTGGTCGAAGGATCAGATAGATTGATCGAAAGATCATCTATCGATCTGAAACAGCTCGAAGGATCCACATGTACCTCGAAGGATGACATCCTTCGTGGTCCATCTATCGAATGCTTATGTTTCGAGCTCATCGAAGGATCTAAACTATCCTTCGATGACACATCCTTCGACCCAAACATATCACAAACAATGTGCTAACTGTTTGGTCAAGTCAAACCAGGAGGATGGTTGACTTGGTCAAACTTACATCGAACGCACATAATAACAAACCTAAGACGTAACTCAGACCAACACAAGACATCGTTTTGTATCATGACGAAATACAGACAAAGTACAGACACAAGTGCACCAAAGGAAACGGGTTTTTGAAATAGAACTACGATACAATCTTTCTAAAAACGGAAAGCTGCGAAAAAGCGAGGCGTTACAGTATCCCCTCCTTTAGGAAATTTCGTCCCGAAATTTATTGAAGACGAAGACTTTGTAAAAAGGCATTTGGCTAAAAGAATGATCGGGATTTGGGAGTCTAAGACGTGTTGAAAGTGTATGAACTCTGAGGAACGAAAGGATAGGTTTGTAAAAGAGTTCGTTTAACAAAAATGATTTGAGGCATTAAGCATAAGTAAAACATGCAAGTGAGTGTATAGGCAAGGTGAGCTTAAACAAAGTTCGAATAAATCAAACGGAGAGGTATTTTGAAATATGTTATCTTAAGAAAAGTTTTCGTATAAAATGATATGTATTTTGATGGAAAATGTGGTCGCTTCGTAGGTTGTAAGAAAGTTTTATTGGTTTCGAAAGGTATCATTAAGTCACATGTTTGTAGAGAATTGTTTATTGGTGAGGAACGAGAAAGTTAAGTATTTTAAGAAAACGGTTTTGGAGGTAACGACCAACTAAGTGTGATTGTGCATAAATAAAGGATGGAAGATAGTTTTAAAACCAAAAGTATTTTAGGGTTCAAACGTTTAAACCGATTGATTGTAAACGAAGTGTGTATAAAAGCCGAAGAATAACTGGGAACAACGGAGGTATGAGAGTGAATGAATGGTCTAGTAGAGGAATGCAAGGAAACCCAAATCTTTGAAACCCTAAAGCCATTTCAAAATTCAAACCTGCCTTTGTTTCTACTTTACCTCTTCGAATTTGGAATTGCAAGAAAAATAACAAGAGAACAACGATTGGATGTAAGTCTCTTTCTATAATCCGACACTATTTCATGGATTTCAAATTCCAACACAAAAGAAATCTGGTTTCTTTCACCATCCCTCTCTCTTGAAAAACCCTATATCTGCCTCTGAATCGTTCATCTAACAACAAATCTCACATATTTTCGAGCTTTTTTTTCTCAAACACAGTAGTGGTGATAACCCCCACGATGGAAGATGTCGGAGATGGTTGTCGTGGGTGGAAACCTAGACGGTTGCGGAGGGTGCTGGTATTTGCTTTCAACAATTCTTCTGTGGAGTTTTGGTGGCTTTTTGTCAAGATCTAGTGAAATCGCTAGGATTTTTGTGTTACAAGGAAGAAGATGCTGAGACGCTTCTTGGCCACATGAAAAATATGTGGTTCCTCGAATGTGCCCTGTCTTGAAAGTGTCCCCATTGCCCTCAGCTGGTAATTTTCATAACTGTTCTTCATTATCAGTGATTACCACAGCTTCAAACAGCTCTTGTAGGTTGTTTTATTACATTTAATTATATGACAATTGTCATGAAATGATGTAGTTCAAGATTAGTCATTTGACACTCGAATATTAAAACTGGACTCTCTTTTGTGGGATGGGGAAGTAACTTAGGTTTTGTTTTTTAACACTTTTATTTGTCTTCGTTGTAAAATTTCTATGGTTTATGTTGTTATTCAGGGTGAGGCGCCACACGATTTTAGTGTTTGTTGGTGATGAAAGTGGAATGATAAATCAAATTGCAGGAGTCTTTGCAAGGAGAGGGTATAATATCGAGTCACTTGCTGTTGGTTTGAACAAGGACAAAGCTCTTTTTACTATAGTTGTATCTGGGACTAAAAGAGTGTTAGAGCAAGTTATGAAACAACTTCTAAAGCTTGTTAATGTTTTAAAGGTTTCGACTTACATTCTGACTATTGATTGATTCATTATATCGTCTATTTGTTTTTTAAAGCTTTAACTGTTAAATTGACCGTTTTAATAGGTTGAAGATATCTCAAAGGAGCCACAAGTAGAACGTGAGTTGATGCTCATCAAGATAAATGCAGATCCAAGATACCATTTAGAGGTATTTAACTAATTATGCCATGCTCTTCATGTTTTGGTCAATGACTGTTATATATGTTACACTAAAGTACTGAACTGTTCTGATAAGTTGCAATGAACATATGCACTCAAATCTATCTTACCATGTTCTTTTGTGATTCTTACTTTTCAGGTCAAGTGGTTAGTGGACATATTTAGAGCTAAAAATGTTGATATCTCATAGAAAGCTATAACCATTGAGATGATGGGAGTAAAAAAACTTTAACCCTTTTGCTATATCTTCATACAACATATATGAAGTGAGTTCTGAGTCTTGATGAATTGGATTATTTATGCTGTTAGTGGGCCTATGTTAATTTGAATATATACCAAGACCTTATTCATTATATGAAATCTGTATACTTATTAACTATTTTGAACACCCAAATTTTAAGATCAGAGAATATAGAGTTTGTAGTCGCACCGTATGAGGCGGATGCACAATTAGTGTATTTATCCAGTCTTGATGTTTACAAAGGTGGAATTGCAGCAGTTATATCAGAGGACAGAGATCTTCTTGCCTATGGTTGCTCCTCTGTAAGAACTTCACTTGGACTTTAGTAATCTTCTATAATAAATATTTTTCATGGGTTGTTAAAATTAAAATAAAAGTAAAGTTTATAAAGTGAGTTGTGCCTACTTTTTTTCTCGATAGTCAGTCAACAAAACTCAAAGAAAGAAAAAGGAATACAAATTGACTCTTGGTTAGTTTCATCCACATCTCATGATAAAATAAAATAGTTGGTAGGTAATATCTGCGACCGGTTTAGGATTCGGTGGGTCCCATAATTAATGTTTCTTTTAACATTTTCGGGATGTATATTGTGAGACAGGTTATTTTCAAGATGGACTGATATGGCAATGGGGAAGAGATAGTTATAGATAAAGTTTTTAATTCAGTGGGACGACTACCTTCCTTCCTACACTTTGACAAAGTGTTGTTTACTGGTAACCATACACATATAAATCCAAAGAGTTAATATTGATTAAGAAAACTATAATAATCAAGTTTTTGAATTGAAATGATTAAGAGGGTTTTATACATTCAAATTACAGTTAACTTGTTTGACAAGCTTGGCCTCAGAGTCTATTTTAACTAGGATAACCGTTATTTACCATCTGAACCATTAGGGGCTAGACCGACTGTTTATCCATTTAATTAAACTAATAATAGCAGTGAATATGTAGGCATGTGTGTTCTAGCTGGATGTGATTTTCTTCCATCTATGCCTGGAATTGGGATTGCGAAGACTCATGCTTTGGTTTCTAAGTATCGTAATTTAGACCGTGTAAGCATATTATTATTATACGAAATGTATAAAAATGAGGTTATTGTAACGACAAAATAAGTGACATTGATTTGTTCTTTAACAAGTCTTATCCGTCTTAAAGTATGATAAAGGAGATCAAATACCCAAAGACTATTTCACATCTTTTAGAGAAGCATTAACTGTTTTTCAGCATACCAGAATGTTTGTAACCTCCTTTTTTCCTTTTCCAATTTTTACATCATTTTACATATTGTGACATCCTCTGCAGCTATGATGGAGATTCAAAAAGGTTAACACACCTAACACCACTTGGGGAAACGTGCCACACCCCAACCAATGGCAGAATCATCGGGGCGTGGCACTGAGCGAAGCATATTGTTCATGAGAATCCATAACAACTATTAATGACAATATATTTAAGGTTCAATATCCCATACTATTAACATATAAAGCATAACAATCATTACAAATATCAGTCTCAAAAACAGGTTCCATTCCAACAACTCAGATTTTATTTAGTGGGTTTCTAGCCTTCCTAACTTGATTCCAGCATAACATCCAAATCAACCTGTCACATACGTTAAAATAAAGTCATTACATAAAGTAAAGGTGAGTAAACAAGTTTGCATAGTAATAGTATGAAAAGCGTTTACGCATAACCAACATGTATCACGTAACGGGCGAAGCATGTAACTATCAAACAATGATACAACCAAACCACGAGACTGCGTTGTACTGTATGCGCGACATATGTTCAGCGAACACGTGAAGTAAAGTAATGTGATCCCTAGCAACCCGTGTTCACAATTGTCACACCCCAACTGATGGCGGAAACAAAGGGGCATGGCACTGAGCGAAAAAGATTGTCCAGAAGTTTCCATAACAACTATATTTACCAAATATTTAAAGCAACATGTCCCATACCACGTCATATAAGATAATACAATTATTACAGAAAAGATCTAGTCAAATTGTTCTGTTCCGACAACTCAGATTCGTATTACAGACAATTTTTTATTGTTGACCTAGGTCTTTCCTAGCCTTGATTTCACACCAAAGAAAGCAATTAAGCATCCTAAGCACCTGTCACATACGTTAAAGTAAAAGTCAATACACATAGTGTAAAGGTGAGCATACAAGTTTGATAGTAGCATATAGAGTTCGAAAGCGTTACGCATAACCAGTACTTACACAGAGTGAAATGAGGCATGTTAGTTATCGACATGAATCTATCGATACCAATGGCTGCGGGTTGACTGCCCAAGGCAGTTCGCGATACATTCTCGCCACTGTGAGCCATGTAGGTAATTGTCCTTAACAACCCCCAAGTGAACGGGTGCTGAGTCCAAACTAATAGTACTATCGTTGCTAAGGCAGGTAGACTGCATTCCATGTGTAAACATAACAAACAAGCATTCATTAAATCACGTATAACATGCGGTAACGGTTAGCGTTTAAAGTATGGCGTAGTGTGTTCGATGTGATTTTGTATAAGTAACGTATGTAACACCCAAAAGTGCGTAAATCAAAAAGGGATCGAGTATACTCACAGCGATGATGGATTGAAGGGGGCGCTAGAGAGTAGGGTTAGCCTGAATAGATTGATAGCATAACGATAAGTGACGCGTAAAACGGTGCAAGGTACAGGTGAGTCGGACAACGGTTCGATCGGATGGTAGTCCGATCGGACAGCCGGTCGTGCGGGTGGCAATCCATTCGGACGGTAGTCCGGTCGGACAGTAGTCCGGTCGGATGACTGTTCGAGTGGATTGTTTCTTCCTTTGAGAAAGATGTGTTTGTATATGATGGCTAGACTTTTGATGTTTTCGTTGTAGAGTTTTGAAAACAATGAAGTATCTCTACCTTTCAGGTCGGTCGATCGGACGGTCGTCCGATCAGACAGCAACCCGTTCGGTTGGGCACTTTAGTGAGAACAAGTTCACAGCAGGGTGTCACTCGATCGGACGGTCGTTCGGTCGGGTGGCATCCTTGGTGCATTGAACATGTTGAAAATTGTTTAAGTGTTGAAGTTTAAATGTCTAATGATTCGATTGGCAGTTCGATCGGATGGTAGTCCGATAGGACAGCAATTCGTTCCACATTCAGAATTCAAGTGCTGGCAAAAATGGTTAAGTGTGGGACCAAGGTGCAAGTCGTACGGGTGGCTGTCCATTCGGACAGCAGTCCGTTCGGACGGCACTCCGTCCTGGTTGACCTGTTCGTCTTACACTTGGTTGTTTTGATAGTTTGTCTTTTTATCGAGATGCGTTGATATCGTGCTAACCAACAGAATCCCATCCTAAGCCCTAGTGACCTGATTGAACAGGAATCACCCAACTTCGGTCAGTCCACCGGTTCAGGACGATTGTTCTTGGTTAATCCGGAATCGATAATCTCGTGGATAGAGTACGGATCTTGAACCAACACGACCACAATAATGAGTTGTAAGTCGGCACAAGCTCCGTTTCTATCGGTTTTGAGTGCATTGAGTGTAAAAGAGTCGAAAGAAAGTTGAAAAACCATCTTTCAATCCTTTTTCTTGTGAATATGTTTAGATCTATGAAAGATATTTGTTTGTTTATGTGGAAATCGGTTAGATCTAAGTTGTTCTTGGTGGATTGAGGCCAAAACATGAAGTTCTTCAAGAACACATGATGACGTCATCCTAGAACACCTTGAATCTTGATGATTTCACGGTTAAAAGTTAAGATTCAAAAGATAGAAAGGTGTAGGAGTGCGTGTAGATTAAGGAAGTACAAGATTTAGGACGAGATCTTACCGGAATTGCGAGAAATCGAAGGAAAAAGTGAGCAAGAGCATGGGTCGGACTTCAGTTGCCAAAAGTAGAAAGTGTGAAAGTGACAAGGGGTATTTATAGGGTTACCCAAAGTGGAAAGGAGTGGGGAGGTGCTGGTCGCTCGGTTAGGCAGTCCGGTCGGACAGCTGTCGCCTGGTCGATCAGTCACCTCGTTCGAGTGTTCGACGCGACGAGTTTTGATGTTTCGATTGCGATTGCGAGCGTTGCGATGCGATAGAGTTTCCTAGTCAAATTACTTTTAATCCCAACTACTATATCTACATACAAGCATCCTTACTTCGTATTCGTTTAGCGTTTGCGATTCGATTGCGATTGAGTTCAATTGCGTTTCGATTGATTACCACACATAACATAAATAAACATGCACAAGTAACACATAAGGCACACACACACGTATAACAATAGCCAAAATGCGTAATTCGAGTTGCAAGTGTGATTGCGATAGCGATAAAGCGATTAAACATGCGATAAATAGCGATTACCATGCGATTATTAATAGATACTCCACATAATACAACTAAAGCGAAAATAAAATAGACTAAAGAAGTCAAAACAGGAATTGAGCAAGGAGAGACAGATCGTAATTAGCAATCTTTTCTTCCTTTGACTTCAATCTTGACTTTGACTTTGACTTCAGAAACACGGGGTGTTACAGCCTCCCCTAGTTGAGGGAATTTCGTCCCAAAATTAGGCCGAAACCGTAACAAACAACTGCGGGTACTTTGCCTTCATGTCGCTTTCGAGCTCCCAAGTGAACTTTGCGCCTCGTTTTCCTTCCCATCGGACTTTCACAATAGGAATGCACGAGCGTCTGAGTTGCTTGGTTTGGCGATCCATGATTTCGACAGGCTTCTCCACGAAGTGTAGTGTTTCATTTACTTGAAGGTCATCGAGAGGTACAATTAAATCATGCTCAGCCAGGCACTTTCGGAGGTTTGACACATGGAAAGTCGGGTGGACGTTACTAAGTTCCTCCGGTAGTTTGAGTCTGTAGGATACTTTTTCGATCCTTTCCAGAATCTTAAAAGGTCCAACGTATCGAGGCGCTAGTTTCCCTTTCTTGCCGAATCTGACCACACCCTTCCAAGGTGATACCTTTAGGAGTACGTGGTGGCCAACGTCAAATTCAAGGGGCTTGCGTCGTCTATCGGCGTAACTTTTCTGTCGACTTCGAGCTTTCAACAAGTTGTCTCGAATTTGGAGGACTTTTCCAGTCGTTTCTTGCAATAGCACAGGACCGGTTAATTGCGAGTTACCGATCTCGTGGCACACAATAGGCGATCGATATTTTCTTCCGTATAGAGCCTCGAATGGTGCCATTTGAATGCTAGAATGATAGTTGTTGTTGTAGAAGAACTCGACTAACGGCAGGTATGCATCCCAATTACCACCGAAATCTATGACACACGAACGGAGCATGTCTTCAAGAGTACGAATCGTTCTTTCAGTCTGACCGTCGGTTTGAGGGTGGAATGCGGTACTTAAGTTAAGCGTGGTACCGAGAGCCGCTTGAAACGTCTGCCACAGTCGCGAGGTAAACCGAGCATCACGGTCAGAGATGATGTCGCGAGGCATCCCATGATTACAAATGATCTCGTTGGTGTAGATTCGGGCTAATCGTTCTACCTTGTAGTCTTCCCGTATTGGCAAAAAGTGAGCTGATTTGGTCAAACGGTCAACGATAACCCAGATGCTATCGTGACCTGATGACGTGTGCGGAAGCTTTGTTATGAAGTCCATAGCTATACTCTCCCACTTCCACATAGGGATTGGCGGTTGTTCGAGTAAGCCAGAGGGTCTTTGGTGTTCAGCCTTGACCCTTGCACAAGTCAGGCACTTTCCAACGTAGAGAGCAATATCCCTTTTCATGCCCGGCCACCAGTACTTGTAGCGAAGATCCTGGTACATTTTGTCGGCACCGGGATGAATAGAATACCGGGATTTATGGGCTTCGTCCATCAATATCTTTCGCAAATCAGTCCGTTTAGGGATCCAAATTCGATCCAGATAATGGAATATCCCATTCGGCTAGTTCACAAGTTGAGCTCCATCGTGATGGATTCGTTCCTTCTTAAGAGTGCGTTCATTAAAACAAGCATGCTGGGCTTCGCGGATGAGGGCTTCGAGGTCGTATTGGGCTTGGACATTACGAATGCTGAGCAAATAACTCCGTCTGCTGAGAGCGTCGGCGACGACGTTTGCCTTGCCTGGGTGATAACGAATCTCACAGTCAAAATCGTTGAAAAGTTCTACCCATTGGCGTTGATGCATATTAAGTTCCTTCTGGTCAAAGATATGTTGTAGGCTCCTATGATCGGTGAAGATCGTACACTTTGTACCATACAGGTAGTGTCGCCAAATCTTTAAAGCAAAAACAACTGCGCCTAGCTCGAGATCATGGGTTGTATAGTTCTTCTCGTGGATTTTGAGCTGACGAGATGCTTAAGCTATAACCTTGTCCCGCTGCATAAGAACACAACCAAGACCAAGGTTGGAAGCATCACAATAGACAATGAAATCGTCGTTTCCGTCGGGCAATGTGAGAACAGGAGCATTGCAAAGCATGTGCTTGAGGGTTTGGAAAGCAGACTCTTGTTCAGTTCCCCAAACAAAAGGCTTGTCTTTATGCGTGAGAGCGGTAAGTGGCATAGCGATCTTTGAGAATCCCTTGATAAATCGTCGATAATAGCCAACTAGTCCGAGAAAAGAACGGACTTCAGAAGGGTTCTTAAGTGTAATCCAACTCTTAACTGCTTCAATCTTCGCCGGATCGACGTGAATACCTTGACTATTTACGATGTGACCCAGAAACTGAACCTCCTCCAGCCAAAATTCACACTTGGAGAACTTGCCATAGAGTCGATTCCCCTGGAGTAGCTCGAGAACCAAACGTAGATGTTGCGCGTGTTCGGCTTTCGATTTGGAATAGATCAAGACATCGTCGATGAACACGATGACGAAACGGTCGAGATATGGTTTACACACGCGATTCATCAGATCCTTGAAAACCGCGGGTGCGTTGGTTAAACTAAAAGGCATAACAACGAATTCATAGTGGCCGTATCGAGTGCGAAAAGCGGTTTTGGGTATATCCTCCTCTTGAATGCGTAGTTGGTGATAGCCTGAGCGTAGATAGATCTTCGAAAAACACGTAGCACCTTGTAGCTGATCAAACAAATTGTCAATGAGAGGCAGGGGATAGTAGTTCTTGATAGTTAACTTATTCAATTCCCGATAGTAGATGCACATCCTGAACGACCCATCCTTCTTTTTAACGAAAAGGACTGGCGTGCCCCAAGGAGAGGTGCTCGGGCGAATGAAGTCTTTCTCAAGTAATTCCTGAAGCTGATTCGAGAGTTCACACAGTTCGGACGATGCGAGTCGGTAAGGAGCTTTGGCAACAGGGTTGGCTCCAGGAATGAGGTCGATACGAAAGTCGATATCACAACTTGGCGGGAGTCCGGGAAGATCCTCAGGAAACCCATTAGGGAATTCACGAACCACAAGAACGTCTTTCACTTCTGTCTTTCCTTTCTTTTCCTTCTCCGCTACTACAATGTTAGCCAAGAAAGCTCTGTATTCCTTGCGGAGATACTTGTTAGCTTGGACACATGACATGAGTTTGAGACCCTTCGAAGCAGTTTCGCCATAAACACACAATAAATCACCATTCGTGAGCGAGAATCGAATCATCTTATCAAAGCACCCAACTTCAGCTTGGTTTTCGTGAAGAAATTCCATGCCTACTATGACATCAAAACTTCCGAGTTGCATTGGAATAAGGTCGGTTGGGAAGATGTGATTGTTGAGCTCAAGAGTACAATCACGAAGAACAGAATTAACGGCGACAGTTCTTCCGGTAGCGACTTCAACATCGAACGTCAAGGGGAGATGGGAGCGCTTACGACTAAGGAGCTTCTCGAATTCGAACGACACAAAGCAATTATCGGCTCCAGTATCAAACAAACA
The DNA here is from genome assembly GCA_030545235.1 of Helianthus tuberosus. Taxonomy (NCBI): domain Eukaryota; kingdom Viridiplantae; phylum Streptophyta; class Magnoliopsida; order Asterales; family Asteraceae; genus Helianthus; species Helianthus tuberosus. The sequence goes on from CM060431.1 coordinate 24,944,894, forward strand.
TGAAGCATAAATACCATTCACAAGGAACGTACCATTGACCACGTTGTTGTCAGCCTGGGCTTGGCGCACATTGATGTTGAAAGTTCTGGCACGGGCGGCTCGTTGCTGCTGCTGAGGCTGTTGTTGCTGGTGTTGCTGCTGCTGGGGCTCTTGTTTCACAACCTTGTTCGGGCACATGTTCGCAAAGTGGTTGGGATCACCACATGCGAAGCAGACTCGGGCGTGACCGTGGGTGCCTGAGCCGCTTGTTGGCCTTGCGGGGCTGGGAGCAGAGCTTGATGAGCAGTGGCTTGAGCTGGGGCTTGACGGGGACCAGTACGGCAGTTAGCAATGAAGTGGCTGTACATGTTGCAGTGAGCGCAAAAACGACAGGCGAGACCCACCGGGTGGTGATAAGAACATGTCGGGCAAGCCGGGTGGGGGTCTGTGTATGCACGCTTTGCAGGCGGTGCATAAGTAACTGGTGCTGGACGGTGGTGGGGCTGCTGCTGAGCCGGTACGGCTTGAAGAGGAGCAGCAGTGGTGGTGACAACATAATTCTTGTTGTTGGAGCTGCTGTTGTTTTTCTTCGTCTTGCGGCGTGAGGACTTTGACGATTGAGCGGTGGTGGTTTCGGTGGTTGGTGCGGCGGTGACTTGATGCAGGTTCTTTGAAGTTTTATCCCAAAAACCAGCTTTTACCCGCTTGTCATTGATTTCCGCGGCAAGCAAGTAAGTTTCTTCGATCGTTGCTGGCTTTGCGGCATGTACAAAATCCGCAACACAGTCGGGTAGAGCTCGGATGTACTTCTTGATCGTCATGTCGAGCGTCTTCACTTGATCGGGACAGATGATGTTGAGCTGCTTAAAGCGAGCAGTCAGGGCAGCGTTGTCACCTTCCTTCTGCTTAATGTACCAGAACTCGTCCTCCAGCTTTTGGCGCTCATGGGGAGGGCAGAACTCTTCGAGCATAACGTTCTTTGACTCGTCCCATGACAGACCGTAGGCTGCATCATTTCCGCGCTTATTCCTTTCGACCGTCCACCAATCTAGTGCGCGGGACTGGAAGACGCCGGTCGCGTTCAGTGTGCGGAGATTATCAGGACATCCGCTCTGTCGCAGAGTGACTTCGATCGAGTCAAACCATTGGAACAATGCCGTAGGGCCTTCTTCTCCGGTGAACTTTTTCGGTCCACATGCCTTGAACTGTTTGAAGCTGAAAGCAGCCTTGGGAGTCTCGGTCCTGGATTCCTCAGACGATTTGCTCATGTTTTCGTACAGTTCACTGACGACTTGGGGTACAACCTTTGCCATTTGCTTAGTGATCATGGCAGCGAGGCGTTTGTCTGCTTGCTTTTGGCGAGCATCACGGGTAGCGCGAGATCCAGATGACGACATTGTCTGCAACAGACATCGCCACATGACTCAACACAATATAATCGAATCTCACCTCACAATCCTAATACCACTAAAGCTCAGGGATACGCATAACCACGTAAGCACATAGGCACATAATCACATATTCACGTAAGCACAAAGACACATAAGCACATAAAGCACAGAATTCACAGAAGCATATAAGCGCGCAAGGCATAAACACAGAAGCGTATAAGCGTGTAACTTGTCTAGATGCACACAGAGGCGGTCAGAATACAGAAACCTATCATTCAAAGTCGACGGGCGTCCGAGTATAGCTATCGTGAATAGCATAGCGAGTAGTATAGCATAAGCGTATAACATAGCATAAGGTCGTCCACAATTTAGCGATTTGTCAGCGTTTTGAGATAGTAGTGCAGTGCGAGTCGTGCGTGTCGATCGAAGTGAAAGTAAAATCGAATAAATCTCCAAAATTTAAACACATAAACAGGTAAGTACGCATACAACCACATAAAATCAATGAATCATCAGAGTCCGCAGTTGCGGGCTCAGAATCGAGACTCGTATAAATCGAGAAATAGATCATCTTCGGCTATTAGACTTCGACTACCCAAAGTGGTTCAACTATTCACAAGGACCGTCTGAGCACACATCTGACCTTCGGGACTTGTGCTTCTGCCTCGAATCTGGGCGAATGACACGTATCCTTTCAGTCTCCGCGTGATCTTCAGCCGTTGGAGTCCGTCGAAACTTTGGTGAGAGTTTTGTAAAACAAAATAAACATCAGAACAAATCGTCAAGGTTAGGGTTTCACCCACTAGCTTAACAACTCCGTTCCTGTTTTTGATAAGATAAAAGAGAATTATGCGTCAAAGTATGGATTTCACTCCTGATTCAACGCAAATTCTCGTGTTTATAGATAAAAATGTGGGTTGAACAAGCAATTTAGTCAAGAATTTGCGGCTTTCACACCTAATCTTGACTTAATCGCTCACTCCTATTTGAGAATTCGAGTGCAGCGATAGTGTAGCGTAGGCGAGAATAGCGAGAAATAGCAGTAAGCTCATACATAATCCCTACTGGACATGCACGAGTCGGTCTGTGGGTTCCTAACTATAGACTAGGTATCTAAGACATCGACCCGGACTAGGTCGAGTCTTGCCTAATTCCCTCTAGTTATGGCTCTGATACCAATCTGTCACACCCCAACCGATGGCGGAAACATCGGGGCATGACACTGAGCGAAACAGATTGTCCAGAAGTTTCCATAACAACTATATTTACCAAATAATTGAAGCAACATGTCCCATACCAAGTCATATAAGATAATACAATTATTACATAAAAGATCTAGTCAAATTGTTCTGTTCCGACAACTCAGATTCTTATTACAGACAATTGTTTATTGTTGACCTAGGTCTTTCCTAGCCTCGATTTCACACCAAAGAAAGCAATTAAGCATCCTAAGCACCTGTCACATACGATAAAGTAAAAGTCAATACACATAGTGTAAGGGGAGCATACAAGTTTGATAGTAGCATATAGAGTTCGAAAGAGTTACGCATAACCAACACGTACACAGAGTGAAATGAGGCATGTTAGTTATCGACATGAATCTGTCGATACCAATGACTGCGGGTTGACTGCCCAAGGCGGTTCGCGATACATTCTCACCACTGTGAGCCATGTAGGTAATTGTCCTTGACAACCCCCGAGTGAACGGGTGCTGAGTCCAAACTAATAGTACTATCGTTGCTAAGGCATGTAGACAGCATTCCATGTGTAAACATAACAAACAAGCATTCATTAAGTCACGTATAACATGCGGTAACGGTTAGAGTTTAAAGTGTTGCGTAGTGTGTTCGATGTGATTTTGTATAAGTAACGTATGTAACACCCAAAAGTGCGTAAAGCAAAAAGGGATCGAGTATACTCACAGCGATGATGGATTGAAGGGAGCGCTAGAGAGTAGGGTTAGCCTGAATAGATTGATAGCATAACGATAAGTGACGCGTAAAACGGTGCAAGGTACAAGTGAGTCGGACAGCGGTTCGATCGGATGGTAGTCCGATCGGACAGCAGGTCGTGCGGGTGGCAATCCGTTTCGACGGTAGTCCGGTCGGATGACTGTTCGAGTGGATTGTTTCTTCCTTTGAGAAGGATGTTTTTGTGTATAATGGCTTGACTTTTGAAGTTTTCGTTGTAGCGTTTTGAAAACAATGAAGTATCTCTACCATTCAGGTCGGTCGATCGGACGGTCGTCCGATCGGACGGCAACCCATTCGGTTGGGCACTTTAGTGAGAACAAGTTCACAGCAGGGTGTCACTCGATCGGACGGTCGTTCGGTCGGGTGTCGTCCTTGGTGCGTTGAACAAGTTGAAAATTGTTTAAGTGTTGAAGTTTAAATGTCTCATGATTCGATTGGCAGCTAGATCGGATGGTAGTCCGATCAAACAACAATTCGTTCCACATTCAGACTTCAAGTGCTGGCAAAAATGGTTAAGTGTGGGACCAAGCTGCAAGTCGTACGGGTGGCCGGTCGTCCGGGTGGCTGTCCGTTCGGACAGCTGCCCGTTCGGACGGCACTCCGACCTGGTTGACCTGTTCGTCTTACACTTGGTTGTTTTGATAGTTTGTTGTTTTATCGAGATGCGTTGATATCGTGCTAATCCTAAGCCCTAGTGACCTGATTGAACAGGAATCACCCAAGTTCGGTCAGTACACCGGTTCAGGATGATTGTTCTTGGTTAATCCGGAATCTATAATCTCGTGGATAGAGTACGGATCTTGAACCAACACGACCACAATAATGAGTAGTAAGTCGGCACAAGCTCTGATTCTATCGGTTTTGAGTGCATTGAGTGTAAAAGAGTTGAAAGAACGTTGAAAAACCATCTTTCAATCCTTTTTCTTGTGAATATGTTTAGATCTATGAAAGATCTTTGTTTGTTTATGTGGAAATCGGTTAGATCTAAGTTGTTCTTTGTGGATTGAGGCTAAAACATGAAGTTCTTCAAGAACACATGATGACGTCATCCTAGAACACCTTGAATCTTGATGATTTCACGGTTAAAAGTTAAGATTCAAAAGATAGAAAGGTGTAGGAGTGCGTGTAGATTAAGGAAGTACAATATTTAGGACGAGATCTTACCCGAATTGCGAGAAATCGAAGGAAAAAGCGAGCAAAAGCATGGGTCGGACGTCAGTTGCCAAAAGTAGAAAGTGTGAAAGTGACAAGGGGTATTTATAGGGTTACCCAAAGTGGAAAGGAGTGGGGAGGGGCTGGTCGCTCGGTTAGGCAGTCCGGTCGGACAGCTGTCCGATCGGACGACTGGTCGATCGGCTGGTCGCCTGGTCGATCAGTCACCTCGTTCGAGTGTTCGGGGCGACGAGTTTTGATGTTTCAATTGTGATTGCGAGCGTTGCGATGCGATAGAGTTTCCTAGTCAAATTACTTTTAATCCCAATAACAATATCTATATACAAGCATCCTTACTTCGTATTCGTTTAGCGTTTGCGATTCGATTGCGATTGAGTTCGATTGCGTTTCGATTTATTACCACACATAACATAAATAAACATGCACAAGTAACACATAAGGCACACATACACGTATAACAATAGCCAAAATGCGTAATTCGAGTTGCGAGTGCGATTGCGATAGCGATAAAGCGATTAAACATGCGATAAATAGCGATTACCATGCGATTATTAATAGATACTCCACATAATACAACTAAAGCGAAAATAAAATAGACTAAAGAAGTCAAAACAGGAATTAAGCAAGGAGAGACGGATCGCAATTAGCAATCTTTTCTTCCTTTGACTTCAATCTTGACTTTGACTTCAGAAACACGGGGTGTTACAACAACAGGTGCTGAGTCCAAACTATAGTACTATCGTTACTAGAGGCAGTCTAGTGTAACACTGTATAAGCATAGTAACAGGCATTCAACAAATCACGTATAGCATGCTGGAGTGGTTAGCGTTTATAAAGTGTTTGCGTTGTGTGTTGTGTTTTGATATAGAACGTATGTAACACCAAAAAGTGCGTTGTCGCAACCCCCGACCCCTGCCCGGGAGCGGGCGGTCACGAGCTACTCAGAGCGGGTGGTATCAGTGTTTATTAATTTGGCAGCGGAATACATCAGGACCGTAGTTAGGAAATATTTTTATCAGAGTAAAACACCAAACTTTTTATAATAATAATTTGTGGGGATAAAACCCAAGTTCATTTGACAATACATTGATAGGGATAACTCCTGCCTTGATAAAGATTTGGTGTTTGAATGGTCTCAGTAGGAACATCTTCCTTTCCTCTAAAAATCATCCTCATCGGAATAACTCCTGCCTTGATAAAGAAGAATTTATGTTTCCAATCATGGAAGGATTTTGGGGGTTGCAGCAAAATTTTCTTCGCAGACGCTCTTTGAACAAAAGAATAAAACCCCTGAGAACAATGCATTTGATGGAAGACACAGAATCGAGGAACCGTCGGTTCGATATGCATCGTCCGACACACAAACTTAAAATGACGAACCCTAACCATACCAATAGGGTGCATCTGGGAAATATGAAACTTGTAATGCTCAAGAATTTCAAGAAAAATTTTTGTCACAGGCAAACGGAAGTTGCCTGCAGAAAAGAAATCCCAAAATAGGGTTACATACACAACCGGAGCGTCCGCCGCCGTCTGACCCTCTTCAGGGAATCGGGCACCCCAGTTCTCCGGAAACCTGAGATTCCGAACCAATCCATCAAAATTTGCCCTAGACCACTTCAACGGTGGAAGTTCGGCAGACATTTCTTCAGTAGAGTCTTCGTAATGATCTCCGGTGGACATAAGAGGAAGAAATTGCAAATTCTTTCTGGAAACGGATAAAGAAGACGAGAAGAGAAAAGGTTTTCAACAAAGTAATGATTACTGAAAATAGGAAACCCAAAACACTTGAATACCCACCGCCATAAATAGCCTAGGTAACTGCAAACAACACCTTTTTCGGGATAGCACAGTTACCCAAGCGACAGGGGGCGAGTAGGGAGCAACACAAACGCGAGTTCACGCACGCGTGCAGAACACGGTTAGTAGTATGCATCTGACAGTGACAGTCTGTCACACAGTCATTACTGTACCTTTCATACCCAAAGTCAAAGATTTTCAAAAATCAGCATAATAAGCAAAGTGGATCTTCTCATAAAAGATCCACTACTTTCACACCAAAAAGCTCTATAAGCGAAAGACACCTCTCTCTCATAGTCCAGTGCTCCACTTATTTGCGTAAGAGCAACACTAGACTGGGGGGACTTGAAGGAGTAAGGTCCCAAAAACCTCATATAAAGTAATTGGGACCATACCACAACCTCGTCTTTTAACCCTCTTTAGACCTTGCGCGGCCGCGCACTGGTCCTACAAAAAGAGTTTAGAAGAAAAACAACAGACAACACCTGCGCGCTAAAAGGAAAATTATAAGTCCTTGCGCCGATTCTCCATAATAAAGGGATAAAAATCCCAGCAAGCACTCCCGATTAAATAATACACAGACTTGGATATTATTTATTAAACTGATACCACACGACAAGGAGTCGCACCGGATCATGGCAATAATCTTCTAGAAGACTCAATCGTGCACCACCAGATGGTTATAATCGTCTGGGACACGTGTCATCATCCCAGGCCACCCTGAAATCACGATGATGGCATGGAATTGGAGAGAAACCTCCACTTGCCCACTTTCCACGTGGCAACACCCCAGCCATTGATCTAAATAACGATCCATGTGCTTTCACGTCAGATCAAGAAGATTATCGGGAAAGGAAATAACCACTTACGGAGTTAGTATCTTCTGTTAACTTTTCAATAACAGGTTTTCCCGCCCAAACTCCCGGCTATAAATATGAGGGTAATTCAGGTATGAACGGAAGTTACACTCACTTCACTAATACTTCTTCTTCTTCTTCTTCATAAACACATACTTATTCTCACGCCGGAGTGTGGTCACGGAGAGAACCTCCCTTCTCCCCGTGGCGAGACTAACGGTGTTCTGTTTTGCAGTATTCATCGGAGAAGAAGATCTGTCCCTTTGAATCAAACGAGAGAGAACCACCCTTTTTATGCAGAACCTAACCCCCTGGATAATTTGATTCCGGTCATTTATCCAGTGTTTCTTCAACCCTAATTATTGAAAACAAAATGTCTTGTTTATTTTAGGTAACTTTTATAGCCACTATCCTAAGCCTTCAGTGCTCTCCAGCTGGCTTCTATTGGGCTTTCATATTATGTTACCTGAAACGCGTTTTAAACATTTTGTCAGCAAGAAATACTGGTGAGTGAATCCCAATTTAATCAAAACAAGTTTTATCATTTTACAGCATTGAGGGCGATCTCGCAATTACATTTATTTACCATTCTACCTTAATTACCACCCACGGTACTGTCAATCCATGACTGGTGGTAATGTTACTACTCACAGTGTAGTAACAAATTTTGTATACAAAACCCGACATACCGACGATAATTGTAGAATTACAAATACTCAATCACTGTGAAATATAATTTAAAACATTGAGGTTTTGTAAAAACAGTTTATAAAAAGAAGGATTAACTCACATTGCATGTTTAGCTACTATTAAAGCTTCCTGAGAATCTCCAGATTATTATCTATTGAATCAAATAATGCACACGTGTTAGTAAAATAACCCAATTCAATTTAACCGTACAACTCGAGACAGAATTCCAATGATTGAGTCGGGCAGAGCCGACATGCATTATGGAAATTCTAAATCAATCGGGTGTACACACGAGACAGAATTCCAATGACTCAGTCAGGCAGAGCCGACATGCATTACGGAATCCTAAATCGATCGTGTAGGGTTATAGCAGGGTTATAGTACTTACAATGAGGCAGCGCTTCGCTATATAATGGGTATTAAAATCGAGCAGAATTTTTACTATCAGAGAATTTGAGAGAGAAAAGAAAACTGAACGGATTAAAATGAGCTCTAACCCTCCCCCCCCCCCCTTATATAGGCTGGCCGAGGGTCTGTCGCGCCCCGCGACAGCCAAGGCCTAAGCCTTCGCAGCCCGCGAGAGCCCCTAGGGCGGCCATAGGCTTGCCGAGTCAGCTCGTAGCTTTGCTGAGTCAGGTGCCACGTGGCACGCCACGTGTCTGGATCAGAATGACGACGTTGCGCCCCGCGACAGACCAATAGGTCTCCGTCGCGGCCCGCGAGGGACTGTAAAATTTCATTTTTGTTGATTTTTACAAGTGTAGGACTATAGCGGGTCCGGTTTTCATGTACGGGGTATATTTAGGGACGTTTAGGGTGTCCAAAAATATTTTTAGGAGGGTTGTTATATCCTGCCCACCTTGTTTTGGATCTTGTCCTCGAGATCTACTGGAACAGGTGTGGGTATTTCCTTTGCATCTCAGATTCGAGTTCCCATGTGTATTCTGGTCGTCTTTTAGAATCCCATTTCACTTTGACTAGAATTAATCTCTTGTGTTTGTGATTCTTGATCTTTCTATCTTCAATCTGAATAGGTCTCTCAATAAACTTAAGTTTCTCATTTACCTCTATATCCTTAAGAGGCATTACTAAGAACTTCCATCCAGCGTCTCTGTCTCATATTTAATTCTTTTTGCCCAAAAATATACCTTAAACTCTTATGATCGGTGAAGACAACAAATTTATTTCCATATAAATAGTGTCTCCAAATCTTAAGGGCAAAAACTATGGCTCCTAATTCTAAGTCATGGGTTGTGTAATTCTCTTCATGTTTCTTAAGTTGTCTACAGGCATAGGCGATAACCTTTTGACGTTGCATCAACACACAACCATATCCTAACTTAGATGCATCACAATAGACTATAAAGTCTTTAGTTCCTTCTGGTAATGCAAGTATGGGTGCGTTGGTTAACCTCTGCTTAAGAATCTTAAAAGCTTCTTCCTGTTTTGGTCCCCATTCAAACTTAACTGATTTGCAGGTCAGTTTAGTTAATGGAATGGCTATTCTAAACAAATCATGGATAAACCGTCTATAATATCCTGCCAGTCCAAGAAAACTTCGTACTTCCGTTGGTGACTCAGGGACTTTCCACTTAGTAATCACCTCGATTTTTGTGGGATCCACATGAATTCCTCCATGATTAACCAGATGTCCAAGGAATTGCACTTCTTGTAACCAAAATTCACATTTTGAGAATTTAGCATAAAGCTTCTCTTTTCTCAACACTGTGAGGAGAGTATGCAGATGGGCTGCATGGTCCTCTTTACTCTTAGAGTAAATGAGAATATCATCTATAAAGACAATTATGAATTTATCCAAATATGGCTTACATATTCGGTTCATCATGTCCATAAATGCGGCTGGGGCATTGGTTAAACCAAATGACATGACGGTAAATTCATAATGACCATATCTCGTTCTGTAAGCAGTTTTAGGAATATCCTCTTCCTGTACTTTCAGTTGATGATATCTAGAGCGTAAGTCGATTTTAGAAAAGAATCGAGCTCCTTGGAGTTGATCGAACAGATCATCGATTCTCGGTAGTGGGTACCGAATTTTAATCGTGACTTTGTTTAATTCTCGATAGTCAATGCACATACGCATCGATCCATCTTTCCTCTTTACAAACAACATTGGTGCACCCCAAGGGGATGAACTTGGTTGTATAAAACCTTTGTTAAGAAGTTCGTCTAAATGCTTCTTCAGCTCCTGCATTTCCATTGGTGCTAATCGATAAGGTGCTTTGGCTATCGGCGTCGTTCCTGGTATTAGGTGAATTCTAAATTCAACCTCTCTATCAGGCGGTAATCCAGGTAACTCTTCTGGAAAAATGTCTACGAATTTAGATATTACAAGAACATCTTTTAATTCTTTTCCTTTAGTATTAATGATTACAGAAATCATATATACTATTCCTCCTTTCCTTTCATAACTTGCAGTTTTCATCACTGAGATGAATTTTGTCGATCTAGTTGGCTTATCTCCTTGAATTGTGATCTTTTCACCACTTGGTGTACTTACTTGTATTAACTTTTGATCACATAAAATATTGGCACGATTGGCTACCAACCAATCCATTCCTAATACAACATCGAAACCAACCAAATTCATTGGGTAAAGGTTAGCAAAGAAACGATGGTTTAGGATTTCTATTCTTGCTCCCAGCAAGATTTCACTTATCTTAACAGATTCTCCATTAGCCGTTTCTACCAGACAGTCTTGTTGAAGTTTGACTAAGGGTTGATCAAGAAATTGGTAGAAAGAAGTATTGATAAAACTTTGGTTTGCACCAGAGTCAAACAATACCTTGGCAAATATGTCATTAACTAAAAACGTACCGGCGATCACATCCGGAATCATCTTAGCTTCCTCAGCTGTCAGAACAAAGGCTCTGGCATTCTTCTTGGGTGCTTATGTCGTCTTAGCCTTATTGGGCATGGCTAGAGCTAGTTTCGGAAAATTTGGTCTAATGTGTCATTTTTCTCCACAATTATAGCATATCCCATTGCTGGGTTTCTTCCTACAGTTTTCTTCCTTGTGTCCAGCGATTTTGCAAAAGTTGCAATAAGTAGAGCATTTTCCAAAATGCTTTCTTTTGCAATTCTTACGGTAGGGTACAAAAGAAGTTGTTCCCTTTCCACGGTAGGAATTACTAGAACGGAATTCCTGTGTAAACTTTTGAGCTAGGTTCTTCCTCTGGTTTTCTTCTTACGTACGTACCAGTTCGTCAGTCAAGGTATTGGCTAGTTCTACTGTCTCTTCTATAGTTTGCGGTCTAGCTGCCTTGACTACATGTCTAATTTCACCAATTAATCCCCAAATATAACGGGAGATTAATACTGGTTCGGGTGACGCTAAGGATGGTACTATCCTAGCATATTCGAAGAATATGGTAGTGTAACCTTTGAAGTCTATTCCAATCATTCTGAGATTTAGGAACTTATTGGCTATTTGTTCCTTCTCATTAGGATAGAATTTTCTTTCAACTATTTCCTTAAAGTTGATCCATTCCATATTATAAACTTTGTCACTTCCCATGGACTGGAGAATAGTATTCCAGCATTCTAAGGCTGCGTTTTTTAAAAGATTAGAAGCAAACATAATCTTATCTTCGTCTGCGCATTTACTTATTTTTATGACTGCTTCTGTTATTTCTATCCAACGTAAGGTTGCAATGGCTCCTTCATTGCCTGAGAATTCTATAGGTTTGCAGGCCAAGAATTCTTTAAAAGAACAACCGTATGGAGCGGTTCTTCTTCTTTTAGGGATTGGAACTTGGATAATAGGTCCATTGTCATTATTCACACTATGACTTGGTTCAGTGTGTTGACGTTTACTGCCATTTGCAGATTTTTCTGCTTCTTTAACAATCTTAATAATATATGGCATGGCATCTATAATTCCTTGTGCCACTATATGCTGAATGGCACTGTTATCTATTTGATTTCCGTTATTCTCATTATTCTGGTTTTCTTGATTTACTTCGTTGTCCATCTGGATTGTAGACATTTACCAGGTATTAATTATCACAGAATAGAATTGAATACAATCATTTATACACAATCACACGAACAAGTTGGTCAAAAACGTCGATCATTGTGACTTTTACTCTTTTTCATATATATATATATATATATATTGATACGGATAAACCCTAATTATTGAAAACAAAATGTCTTGTTTATTTTAGGTAACTTTTATAGCCACAATCCCAAGCCTTCAGTACTCTCCAGCTGGCTTCTATTGGGCTTTCATATTATGTTACCTGAAACGCGTTTTAAAACATTTTGTCAGCAAGAAATACTAGTGAGTGAATCCCAATTTAATCAAAACAAGTTTTATCATTTTACAGCATTGAGGGCGATCTCGCAATTACATCTGTTTACCATTCTACATTAATTACCACCCACGGTACTGTCAATCCATGACTGGTGGTAATGTTATTACTCACAGTGTAGTAACAAATTTTGTATACATAACCCCAACATACCGACGATAATTGTAGAATTACAAATACTCAATCACTGTGAAATGTAATTTAAAACATTGCGGTTTTGTAAAAACAGTTTAAAAAAAGAAGGATTAACTCACATTGCAAGTTTAGCTACTATTAAAGCTTCCTGAGAATCTCCTGGTTATTATCTATTGAATCAAATAATGCAAACGTGTTAGTAAAATAAGCCAATTCAATTTAACCGTATAACTCGAGACAGAATTCCAATGACTGAGTCGGGCAGAGCCGACATGCATTATGGAAATTTTAATCAATCGGGTGTACACACGAGACAGAATTCCAATGACTGAGTCGGGAAAGTCGACATGCATTACGGAATCCTAAATCGGTCGTGTAGGATAATAGCAGGGTTATAGTACTTACAATGAGACAGTGCTTCGCTATATAGTGGGTATTAAACTCGAGCATAATTTTTACTGTCAGAGAATTTGAGAGAGAAAAGAAAACTGAACGGATTGAAATGAGCCCTGATCCCCCTTTATATAGGCTGGCCGAGGGTCTGTCGCGCCCTGCGACAGCCACGGCCTAAGCCTTCGAGGCCCGCGAGAGCCCCTAGGGCGGCCATAGGCTTGCCGAGTCAGCTCGTAGCTTTGCTGAGTCAGGTGCCACGTGGCACGCCACGTGTCTGGATCAGAAGGAGGACGTCGTGCCCCGCGACAGACCAATAGGTCTCCGTCGCGGCCCGCGAGGGACTGTAAAATTTCGTTTTTGTTTATTTTTACAAGTGTAGGGCTATAACGGGCCCGGTTTTCATGTACGGGGTATATTTAGGGACATTTAGGGTCTCCGAAAATATTTTTAGGAGGGTTGTTATATGCGTTAAACGGAAATGGGTTTGAGTATACTCACAGTGTGTGTTTAGCAAGTAAACACAAGCTAGATTGGATTGAAGGGAGCGCGTTGAGTTAGCCTGTACACGGGGACAGAAGCATAAGTCGTTGAGCAGAGTGTTGAACGGTTTAAGTGTTCACCAGACTTATCCAAGTGGATGGTCATTCGAAATAATGTGTGTGGGTGTTTGTAAATTGTTAAAATTCGAGGTTTTAAAAGCGTTTAATCAATGGAAAGTATAAATGTCAGGTCATCCGAGTGGATGGTCATCCGGACGAATGGCCATTCGATCGGATGGCCATTCGAGTGGAATGTGATTGTTTGTGAATCGTTAAAATTTGGATTTTAGTCAAAAGCATTTTAAAAAGGGAATAGGATAAGGGTCAGGTCACCTGGTCGGATGGTCATCCGGACGGATGACCATTCGAGCGGATGGCCTGTGGTGGAAATCTTGTAAAATTTTCTAAGTAAAAATTTTGAGTTAACGGAGATGGTGTGACGATGTGTTAAACAACGGAATAATACCAAGTCTAGTGCATTCGGTCGGATGTCGGATGGTCCCAGCCCATTCGGACAAACATGCTGTTCTTGATGAAGATTCATGTCTGACCCGTAAATCGGTCCATCTCTACAATGGAACTCTGTTTTCAAACCGGCTCTCGACTAAGGAACGAGTCGAGAGTTTGGTTGAGTCCAGATTCCATCAATATTATGTGAAAATTGAAGAAAAGTGCAGAATAAGTTGAAAAAGTGTTGAAATCGTTCATTATTGAGTTGATAAGTGTGGAAATCCTTTAGATCTGGAACCAAGCTTGATTAAATGATACTTCCGCAACAGTTGCCTGAGCGAACCGAGCAGAATCCACCTTCAAGAGATCCAAATCAGTCGATTTCGGGGAAAAGGTTAGTGTTGGTGTGTGATTTTGATGAAGAAGATGATGTAGAAGTGATTAGAGGTGAAGATTAGAGAAGTTTTGAGAAGAAATGCTTACAAAATGGCCTTGAATCGCAACAGAGCCTTGGGGAGCGAATGGGAGTGTCAACATCAGAGAATGAGGGTGTACGGCGGTATTTATAGAGGTAGGGCGAAAGGTTAAGTCGGTGCACGGATGGCCCGTCCGGGCGGATGTCCATTCGGACGGTCGGGTTGCGTTTGTTAGTTTTCCAACTTTCGTTTCGTTTGTTAAGCGTTGCGTTGCGTTTAATCGAGTTGCGAGTGAGTGTATAAGCGTTGCGTTGATAACCACATAACATTTAAACAAATAATCACACAAATAACACACATAACATAAGTAAATCCGCGTTTCGAGTCTGCGTTTAGTCTAAATAAGCGATGTAATCAAGCGATAAAATGCGTTTAAGTAGTAAGCGTTATAAGTAGCATTTTAAACGTGATAACTGCGATTTGAATAAGCGTTGTAATAAGCGTTTAAAAATATAGTTTAACCCATAGCGTTAATCGAATCCAAGAGTACAAGCGGTTTACAAAAGAAATGACAGCGACATGTAACGATCCGAAAAATCGGGTTGTTACAAAACGCTTCTAAATTATTCAGATAAAGAGCTTGACTTCCTTGGGTCGTGTCCTTTCTATCTATGGGACATTTGGGTAATGTTTTATCTTTAATGGGTCATATCATATGACTCATATGGGTATTAAACTTAGCTTAAAAGGAAATGGGACAGGCGCAAGGCCGACTCATGCTTAGAACCGATTTTGATTCGCACCTACCTGCCCATTTTGCAAGGTTTTGTCAAAAGGACTTTAATTTTGTCCTCCTTGACTACGGTCAGTGAATTATCATCTTCACAAGCTTCTGCAATTGCCGAAGGTCGACTGGACCCTTGTACCATGAACGGGTTTAAAATTTATTAATCCCGTAGTTTATTAGACAACTCTTATATGTTTTTTTGTGATTTAAATGAAAAAAAGATAGACGGTTGGAGTGGTTAACCTCGATTTCCTTGAATTAGTTTACTAGGTTTCAAACCTTGTTGGCTCCTCTTAAAAGATTTTTCGGGCCTTTTTCTCTTTGCTGCCATTCGTCAAATGGTTTTTAAAGATTTTTGTAATTTTTAAGGTGATGAACATGGATTTTATTCTTGTTTTGAAAAAAAAAACATTTTCTAAGAGGATTTCTTCAAATTTAAGAGGAAAAAAATTGACCCTTGTGGAAAAAAGTTCTGGGTCCACCCCTGACTTTGTAAAATTTTAATCGAAGAGTTCATTTTTGGATGTAGTGGGCAGTGAGCATCACACCATTAATGGCACACCATTTTATTCAGGTACTCAAATATGCAGCTGTTACTTTGGTTTTAAATGAAATTCTGTTGTTTAAATTGGGGCTACATTCCCAGATTTTAAGATCAGAGACTATAGAGTTTGTAGTCGAACAGTATGAGGTGGATGCACAATTAGGGTATTTATCCAGTCTTGATGTTGACAAAGGTGGAATTGCAGCAGTTATATCAGAGGACAATGATCTTCTTGCCTATGGTTGCTCCTCTTTAAGAACTTCACTTGGACAGTGATCTTCTTGCCTATGCTGACAAAGGTGGACTTGATGCTAATCAGTTTTGGGGCAAACCGGTTTATGAGGCAGTGTTGGGTCAGATTATAGACTCGTTGGGGGGGGGGGGGGGGCATAGCTTAAAAAAAGGCTGAGGCCTGCACCTCAAGGTTCCCAAAAAACGAGTCTGAGTCGTTGCCTTAGGGAGTTATATTGTACGTGCGCCTCACAGGGCACCTTAGGGGGTTTTGATGTTTTGTGTTAATTTTAAACATCTCATGTCTTTTGTATGTGTTTTTTTTTTTATGTTTTTGATGACTCTGATGATGAAATTAGTTAGTATTTTGTTTTTTATAAGATACATAATTTATATTTGTTTTTTTTAATCCGCCTCGAGGCACGATTCCGTACTTTTAAACCTTGGGGTGGGGCCCAAACTGTCCATTTCATCATTCACACATCACATTCTTGAGTTGTATTTTGACAGGAATTGCTTGCGCTTGAAGAAAGTATAGGGTATGTGAGCAGTGGTGGGTCAGCTTGTTTTTATTTTTTTTTTTGTTTATGCTTCTATTTTGCGATGATTTATGCTTCAGTTTGGTGCTCTGTGGCATGTGTTAGTGGAGTTTAGAAGGCGGATTCGTCTATTTTATCTGATCAACCAAAGTTTACAACGTCTGGTAACAATTCTATTTCATCAATCATGGTTTAATCAGTATGCATGTAGTCATTTTAATCCCTTACCACTTTTAATCTAGATTTATGACCTAGAAACTGTTATTGTAGACTTTACATGTTTCATTGTTTGATTGAGCTCTTGACTGAAACGATTTGTCTAATTGATTGATTTCATCAAGAAGATTGCAACTTCCTCGCAACTCCAACCCCGTGAGCAGCCCGCCTTCTTCGTCTAGGTATAAGAATTTCCTTTCAAATTGTATTTTTCCCTAATGTATGTTAATTCAGTAGCTGGATTGTATCTATCTGCTTTGGTTTTTGAATATGTGTTGATTTCGTATGAATTCCCGATGATTTGTATTGGATGATGAAGGATGTCATAAGATTCAAAGAATTGGTGCTGGTGTTATCCCTGATGTTTTGGACGTCGACATTCTTGATGAAGTTATAATGGTGAGCATGAAGCTGCATTTTTATTTTGTGTAAAAGATAATAAACTTGCTTAATGTGTTATGTTTTTCAAACCCTCTTCAGATAACCAATGAAGAAGCCATTGAAACTGCTAAGCTTCTTGCACTGAAAGAAGGCTTGCTGGTATGATCATATATGTTATATAAAAAAATGTTACAAATCCATTTTTCCGAGATTTGTTAAATTGTCTGTGACATGGGTCGTGTGCAGGTGGGGATATCATCCGGGGCAGCTGCTGCTGCCACCATTAAAATATCAAAACAACCAGAATATGAAGGAAAGATCATTGTTGTAAGATGATCTTAGTCTCCCTCAATTTAAAGATTCATCAAAACATGGTATATTGTAGCCAGTTGAATTCAGTTTCTTAATGCTCAATCTTATTAATATATCGTTTTACTGGTTTGTACCAGGTTGTTTTTCCAAGCTTCGGGGAGCGTTATTTGTCAACGGTGCTATTTGACTCTGTGAGGAATGAAGTAGAAAACTTACGAGTCGAGTGAGTCGTTGATCACAAGGCGGAGTTGTAAGACCGCGTGTTATTTGACTGGGAAAGAACATCTTTCATTTTATTTTAAAGAAACTGTACTTACTTGATTATCGACTGAATCAATTGTTGTTGAATAGTTTAAAAGTATTTGATTATTGGTCAAGAAATGGTTTCTAACTAAAACGTATGAACAAATACAAGGCCATGATGGTGGTTTATTGGCAAAGGTAAAGCCTTTAAATACTTTAAGAGAGGGAAATTTTTGGGTTCAAGTCACATAGACAACAAAGAATAAAAGAAATTTGCCTTAAAAAAAATACCATGACCTATGAACATAGTTTGTTTTTCTTTTCTAATCTAACTAATAGAGCTTATCTATGAGGATGAATTGCTATGTTAAATCTATGATTTTCTTAGATAACAACAAATACCTTATTTCTTTCAGTAAACTTATTAGACATTATATTATTTGATATCGTAGTCTATATTTTAATGTAATTATTCTATATTCATTGCAAATAAAAATAAAAAAAGGTACGGCATACCCCCTTTATCAAATCCATCCTTTACAACATACTAACTTATTCATTTTTCTCTCATATACAAATCCATCCTGTAAATTACAATGTTTATGACTTATACTATATTATATGTGTGTTCAGATTTTCATTTTTAAATTACTATGTTTATGACATATATTTTTCTTATTCGTATATTTGGTATTATTTAATTTAGAACATTAATGTCCATGACATAGATAGACTACATCCATGGTTGTAGAAGGCGCTAGGCGCTAGTCGGGCGGTGAGGTACAGCCTAGGGATTAATCTGGATTAATCGGAATGGGATTTTTATATGTATTTTTTCAAAATTATATATATATACCCAATAATATAAAAATAATACTTCAAAATTCACATAAATACTTCAAAATTCACATAAATACTTCAAAATTCACATAAAAATTCAAAAATTAACCAACTTTTGACCAACTAGGACCGATTAATCCCGACTAGGACCGATTAATCCCGACCAGGACCGATTAATCCCGACCAGGACCGATTTTGAGCAAAAAAACCATGGTACGATTAGTCCGACTAGACCGACTTTTGACCGACTAGGACCGACTTTTGACCGACTAGGACCGATTTTGACCTGGACCGATTAATTGACCGATTTGCTCAAATTTAGGCGATTAGTAGCCGACTAGCGCCTAGGCGGCGATTAATCGGCCGCCTAGGCCGATTTCTACAACAGTGACTACATCGATAAAACAAATAAGAAAACTAATAGACGTACAATACAATATAATCTTGAGATGATTGATAAACTAACAGAAAATGAGGGAAAACACTCAATCATTCCAGTAATATTTACGTGGCATCTCAATCATGTTAAGTAGTATTAACTGGATTTTATTTACGTGGCATTTCAAAAAAAAAAAAAAAAAAACTTGTTCAGATAATATAGATACCGGTAACGATATTGTTCGGTTAAAGTCAGCCTGATTCGTCATGTTAGCGAGGGAAAACACTAAAAGGCAAAATATGAAAAAGAATAAAAATGCATAATAATAAAATTAAAATAGAGAGGCTAAACATGTATATTAAAAAAAAGTTAAAGTTGAGTGGTTGTATAGTAAATATAGTAAATAACAGAGGGTGTAATTAGAGAATCAACTAAAAGACAAAACTCTTGGCTACTTTAGCTGAACGTTGTGTTTTAGTAATTTATAATAATTTATATTGATTAAAAGATTCAATGGGTCTAATGAAACCCGATTCCTTGTACTGTTTCGAATGTACGAATTTTTTAATTATTTAATTATTATCTATAAAGCTCATGACGAACCAATGATACGCATAAAAAAGGCAATAGAAATGGTAAACACTATATCACAAGAGGATTGATAAACTAACAGAAAACGAGTACCGCGTCATGAATTGTAACCCCGCCGGTTTTGAAGTACCTTAACCGGAAATTTAAATTTTAGTTATGACCTAACTGAACTGAACCTTCTCATGCACACCCTTAGAATTACTAACAAGTGTTGTTTTTCCGTTGCATCGCGAATTTGGTTTTGGTTATGGCTCAAAACCGAACCGCCTCATACATAGTCCTAAACTCACCAACCTAAGTGATATGTTTCCCGCCGCACCACGCGGGTAAACGACTAGTTAGTATTATATATGTTTTATGTTTTTTTATATATAATGCATCAGTGTTGACTTTGTTTGGCCATTTATGCATATGTGTTACCCATATATGTCTATATATAATGATTGTTAATGAGGCAAGTATCTCCATGTTTAACTGTGGTTGATGATGATGACTATGTTCCACTATGTATTGACCATGATTGGTCTAAATAAATTTACTATTACTTACCATGGTTGGCTATGTTTAACCATAATGAACAATGATTGATCATTATTAACCAAGATTGATAGTGATTGACCATGGTTGACCTAATGAGATGTATTGGGTGATACATGTTTTAATAAGCTATTTAGGTAATAATAAGTCTTAACAAGCCATAATAAGCACTTTAGTCGATGTATGTCCCTCGATGACCATCGTTTACCGATAAAGACCATAGATGACCTAATGTGGCATACTAGGTGATACATCTGTTAACAAGTCGTATTGGGTAGTAGCAGAGCCGTCCCCGAAAACTCTTGAACAAATTTAGGCCTCGGGTGACGAAAAGAATTGGGCCCAAAATTATGGTTAAGGGTAAATGAATTACAAATTTAGGCCTCGGGCGACGAAAAGAATTGGGCCCAAAATTATGGTTAAGGGTAAATGAATTACAAAAATAAAAACTTAGTGATGGAGCAAAGACTCGAACATGAGACCTTTACATTATTTTGAGCAGTGGCGGATCTAGGATTCCGACCAAGCGGTAACGTTTTATAAATAAGCGGTAACGAAATCGAAAAAAGGTCAAATTTTTCCAAAATTTACACTAAAAACGTCAAAAATTTTCCGACCAAGCGGTAGCGGAGGCTACCCCTTGTTCCATAATACATCCGCCCCTGATTTTGAGATGGTTTTTGCCACTACACCACCAATAATTTTTTGTATAATATACGGATAAATATACTAAATATATAATTTAATAAATATATACAAGCTTATAAAGACTTTTCGGACCCTTTAAAATTTTAGGCCTCGGGTGTCGGCACGGGTTTGCCGGGCCAAGAACCGGCCCTGGGTCGTAGCATATATTATGGAGCCGTAATAACCCACTTATATCTATGTATGACGATCACTAGTCAATAGTAACTATCAATAACCTTTATTGATTTAAACATTTTTCAATTAAATATTATTACATTTTGTAGGAACTAGGTTCACTTTTTATTAAAATATTAATAAAATAAATAATAACGAGACTCTCGTTATTTGAGGGAAATTCATCAAGTACAATACCGGTTACATAAACCAAAGGAACGAAAATAAAATACACAATAATTATACCAATCTTGATTCAAGCCAACATCTTTGGAAGAACTTCTACCGCACCCTTTAGTAAACCTCTGCTGCAAGAATGAACAAACTGTCGTTGAAGGTTTTTGGTTGAGGCACGTGTTCAACACGCTTCCCTTAAAACAGATTCCGCGCCTCCTCTCAGACGGTCTGTCTCCCAGGGTACAACAACCGGAACAGTATGTGTACTGCCGGAGATGGCACTCGCGCCCGAGATTACACCGGGTATAAATTGGTGTTCATAAAAATTGGAACAATGTGAAGTTGTGTAAAATTGAGAGTACTCCTCTCATTGAAACATCGAGACTTAAAGAGAATGTCTATTTTCTTGTGTCTCTAGTATGAACCACCAAGTTCATATTTATACACCCATAGTTTTAATCTAATTAAAACTAGTAATAAAATAGACATTAATTTTGTTATAATTATAACATTAATCTTGTAATAAACAAGATAATGAATATGACATTAATCTCTAATTAAATGGACTTAAGTGGTTAGTAAAAAACGGTCATATACATCATGACACGCATTAAACGGGTTGTAACAGCTAGCTTTGACCAGATCCTGCCAGTTGCTCTGTTACCGTTGCAGACATGTACGCGCGCCTGAAGTGCCTCTTCAGTCTGTGCACCACATTGTATGGAACCCGCGCATGCGCATGGTGTGCCGACCAGTGCTCCTAGTTACTACTGTAACCTGCGCGCGTGCCATAACTGATCCGCAAACCCATGCAACACACTACATGGACCTTACGCCAGGCCATATGGAGCCGTGTGCCACACATATGCTATTGCGCATACCAGGACGCCACCTGGTCATGCGCCATCTATATTTGTACGCCACACGGATGCCACTACGCATACCAGGACGCCACCTGGTTATGCGTCATCCATACTCGCGTGCATATGTGCGGGTGTGACACACCCTTTGGTCCCCACTAGTGTTTGCCTTTAAGGAAACAATTACAAGGAGTGCTCCTCCTTATAAACCACTTTAAGTTTTGTCATCCCACCTATGTGGGACAAGTTGACAAAACTAATCCATTTTATTCATCTTTGTTAGTTCCAAACATACAACTTCAAGCTTCGATATCTCATTCATCTTAGCTCTATTTGGACATAGTTTGAACACAAACCATAAATAATTATTTATACAACACATATATAAATATTATTGATGTCCAAAATATTTAGTGAAAAACTCATTTTCACTAAAATTTCCAACAATCCCCCACATGAATGGAGATCGATTAAAACATCCAAAATTCCCCGATGAAAACTCGACAGTCGAGTATTGCAGGATAGGTAGGTTTTGCCTTTGAACCTTCCTTTGTGAAGCATACTTAGTCTACTAAGGTTTTGTAGACGTGATGTCCTTGAACAACCCCCCATTTGTGTAAACGACAATATACATTCACACACTACTTTCCCTAGCCGGGCCATCCCCTCACTATCGTGTCCTATAATGGTCATGGAGCACTTTCCTGGTTCTGCGGGAGCTCTAGGAATTTTGCCCTAATTCCATTCGAAGCGACCACACTTCTCTCCAACATAGGTGATTTCCCTTTAAATCATTAAAAGCATTATGGTTTACTATGATTTACACAAATCATAAAACCACATATTATGCTTAACCTCACAACAATGTCACTGAATATTATAGGAATGGACTAGGACGTATTTAAACACCCTTTTATAGTTTTAGGGGGGTATATCAACATATACACTAGCTTATATATAAACATATATATTAGCTATGCCCCCACAGTGACTACCACTCGGTTCATGATTAACTTGGCCTATTGAACCTAGATCTTGGGATCTCCAGTTGTGACAACCCTCAAAATCCCATGTATTCCGTACAAATTATTAATGATAATTAAAGTGTCTGACGACTGCGTGGAATTACTTAACTGCTTTCTGATATCTGTGTTATGCTTACACGTATTTGTTAATATACCAATAGTATACAGATAGGTCACTAAATAGTCCGTTATATTTTCCTAAGTGTTAGAAAGTAAAAACGCTACAAAATATATAAATAGGATACCTTTCGGATTAATTAAGCGCTTTAACGGAACAGTGTCGAACCGAACAACCGGACTTCACCCGGAACCCAAAAATATAGTCAATGACATTGTTCCTCTTTTTCTGAGCCAGTTAGGGTCCCCGAATACCCTAACACCCGTTATATTGCATAACACACTAATACCTTATTTAAAGTTCCTAACTAGACTAACTAAACTTTAACTATGAAATTAAAATACAACCATGATCCCTTCCCCCCTAATCCGTTCAGTTATGGAGTGGAGACACACTCCCCATATCTTTGATTATTTTAATCATGGTTGTCCAATATCTAAATGACATAATATATAATGGACAAAAGCACAAGATGGTTCATAAATATAACCACTAGATCACACTATCATTCACAAACCACACTTAACAAAGTTTCTCATCTCTCTCCCTCTCTATGATATCCACGGCCGAACACCATCCCCACCAAAATCTCCACTATATCTTAATTAATATTTTACTTGATTCTCTAAATATCTTCTAGTGGATATTGCATGTACTTTAAGAGACATTCAACCCTTTGGATAATAAGCTTGAAAGATCATAAGTAACCATACCCTCCTTCCACATTCCATCACAACGACATTCCCTCTCTCCCTCTTCATAAAAAGCTACGGGCCAACTACCTCCCACACACCACCATATTTTCGATTCCCATTCAAGTAAACTAAGTGTACTTCAAGGTGATACAAGGTGATCAACGAGGCTCGGTGCTCACGGAACTTGAAAGACCACCTTCGTTTGCTTTTATCCCCCACATGTACACCTTGTTTCTTCCCTAGCCTCGAGCTAGTAGTAAGTGACTCTAAACGCCTTCTTGATCTTGTCTAGAGTGGTTAATAAGAGATTTGTCGGTTAAAAATTTATGAACATATAAGATCAAAGTCTAAAAGTCTACTAAAGTGATGAACAAGGTGGTTAATGGATGAATATTAGTTTAAATCATGTAGATCTTGTGTGATTATGATTATTGGATGATTATCTGATGTTTTGCTGATTTATATTGATGGTTAATGTTGTTGTGATTAATTAACTTGATAACGAAATAGATCGAACATGATTTAGAAGGTTAAACACAAAAGAATCAGAATCTGTCTAACTTTTACAGCCCACTTCTGTTGGCTGTAAACAGGTCTTAACCTCAACGAAAAATCGATATTTTGAATCTAAAATATGTTATTATGAAATACGGTTCTAATGGCACCGGAATCGTAATTTTTGGACTCCGTTTACTATTTTTAAAGTGTTAATTTGTAACAGCTACTTAAGCTGAATTTTGACAGCAATAAATGGGTGTCGTACTTTCGGTCATAACCTGAGTTTTGTGATGAATCGGACCATGAAAATTTTACTGTAGATGATAACTGAAGTATTTGTAATTACCCCACTGGAATTTCGCAAATCGGACTTACGATGAATTTTTAATAAATTGTTTCGTGGACTGTGGTCAGAAATACATAAATCTGAGTTCAGTCCCGAGTATGAATTTTTATAAAATATTGGTGATGAACCGGACCCCGATATTTTTACACAATAAAATATGGAACGTTTAAGACATTCTGTAAAAATTTGGGAATTTTTGGAACATGTTAACTATTTTATTAAAATCCCCGAAAACAGCCCAGTTTCGAGTATAAAAGCTGAAACGACATAAGTAGTGATTTGCGTGTCTAAATGTCGAGTATGCTATCTGTGAATGATTTGACATATTATATATGTTATGTGCATTATCGTATGTTTGATTTTGAGTGGGGAATGGACGGGAAACTTAGATGGGCATAAACCGTTACAGTGATGCATGTTGTGTGATAGATACGTGTAGGAACTTTGTGTTCTATTTGAAAGCCACTAAATGACTAACTGGTAAATCATACTAGGACGTGATTGACCGACCTTGACTGTTAGCTATATTGAGAATCTAACCGAGCAAACCGAGGTGAGTTCACACACTTTCTAAGGCATGGGATTCCCGGTGGTTTGGGAATGGGTTAAAGAATTAAAACTAAATCTACATATCCTCCTTGGGTAGGATATGTACGGCCATCCTCCATAGAGCGGATGCCATTATTAATCCTACGAATTCTCCTGGTGCAGAATACGTACGTTCGTCCTCCTGGTGCAGGACAACAACCGTAAAACTAGCTAGACAAAACTCTATCATGAAGTCCCTCAATTTATATCGACTTAATCGCCGAGGCCAATGGCGAGCGGGTCATTAGTTAATAGCGCTATTAGGTTTAACAAACCTCACACCGTGCCAGTCGGACGGGCGTGTACTAATGGACTATGGCAGACTGTCAGTGATGATAGACACTGATATAGGGCACAACTTATTTGCGTAGCAGTCGATATCATTCCGTCTAGTAGTTCAAACGGGGAAAACCCCCACTGATCATGGTTATGGATTGGGTAA
Source organism: Helianthus tuberosus (assembly GCA_030545235.1). Lineage (NCBI taxonomy): Eukaryota > Viridiplantae > Streptophyta > Magnoliopsida > Asterales > Asteraceae > Helianthus > Helianthus tuberosus. The sequence continues at coordinate 24,970,237 of CM060431.1, forward strand.
AGAAAATTGGAAATGGTTAAACATACTTTCAACTACGGGGTAACCCCCACGGCAAATAAGCCAACGAAAGTCAAACCACGTTTTTCAGAAACAACTTAAAACTAAACAACCAAACGTGAACTCACTCAACTTCGTTGTTGACTCGTTGTTACATGCCTTACAGGTCGCTAAATGCTTGGAGCTTGCACGGGGAAGGAGTCGTTGTGGTGTACGGACAGTTATGTCCAGTGTTTAATATTTAAACATTATGAACTTATTAAACCTAAGTGTTGGACTTTAAACTTATGAACTGCGAACTTATGCTTTTGAACTCACGTTTATGCTTCCGCTGTTTTAAACTAAACATGGTTAATTAGCTTTGGTCACCAATCGTATTGTGATTGGTCTTATTTACTAAATTACGATGTTCAATATGATTGGTGGCTCGATCCTGGTCACGTCACGCCTCCAAGCGGGGGTACTCCGCATGGTGGATTTTGGGGGTGTGACAGATTGGTATCAGAGCCATTGGTTATAGTGAACTTGGTTTTAAAAGGGAAAAGTTTTTGATAAAACCAGACTATAACCAGTACAATGCTCAACGATCCACAACGACGCTTCGCTCCACGTGCAAGACTCAACACACTAGGTGGTATGATTTAAGTTTATATTTCTTACTTGCTAGATTACTTTTGTCCGGTGTGGTGTATATGATGTGTTTATTTAGGGTAGTAGCGTGTTGTCTATTGGCCCTACTGCGTTCTTTATGATATGCAATTGTTTACTTGAAATTTGACAAGTGATGGTCAAATTCTTTTCTGATTTCTCGTCACCCCGCTACGACAACTGTTTATGCATTTTATCTATTTACACGCTTAATTCGACATGACGTCACCATCTGACCCTCCGTACATTCGGTTTGTACGTCAACATTCACAAAGACCAGACCTGGCTCAAACGAACACGGGTTTTGGAGAACTATACCCACGCATCCCTGTTGACGGACCTCATCATCTCCACTGGTCGTCGTTACCAGAAACGAAGCAGCCACAGTTACGCGCGTTCGTCGCTTTGCAACTCGCAACCCTACCAACCAAACTCTATTTTGGAAAAGCGATATACTTCCGTGATCGTAATGCAATGAACTTCCCTTTTTGGGGCATGCCGCCACACCTCACTACTAGAATTGCTTCTAAGCGACATATTACTTGGTCGAATTCTTCCGTTATTGGTGGACCCCTGTTTTCGCTCGATTCTTCGCATGAACCTCATTAATTCCCTGTTTCTTCGATTGGCAATTGATTTAACGAAACGCCAATAACCACACCACTATTCCCACCGATCACAAGATTTCCCCATTACCTTTTAGTCGATTCATAAGACTTATAACTCGTGATCTCAACCTGGATCCAATTATGTACCTTGTCTTTAGAATGACATGAAATTCAATTCATGGCTAGACACGTTTTCAGCATGCCTTTGGTGTGTCATGACTGACATCTTACTAGATTGAATCTAACCAATTGGCATTCGAGTCCAATCTACTCGATTGACTCCATATAACCATTGTGTACTCCACTTGGTCATGCGTTTGCAATATATGCAAGTCACCCCTACATTTAAGTGTAATTGGATAGCATCCAAATGGGGCGATGAAAGGTTCTCCCTTTCATTTCGAGTTTGAGAAAACTTCTCAACTACCATTTCCACATTCAAATGCAAGTCACCCCCACATTTAAGTGTAATTGGATAACATCCAAATAGGGTGATGAAAGGTTCTCCCTTTCATTTAGAGTTTGAGAAAACTTCTCAACTACCATTTCCACATGCCCTAAAGGGTTTGTTTCTTAAATGGTTCCTCCCCCCACATTGCTTGCATTTTAACGAAGTTATATTTATAGTTTTGTTTTGCACAAAATTCGTTCTTGTGTCATCACATATTTTGAATGTTTAAAGTTAATTTAATCTCCGTCGAGCATATAAATTAACAAGTATTAGTCTAGCATGCTTTAGACCACAATACTCTAGCATGTGAACAGAAGATGCATCATTCTGATTCTTCACAGCCTTAAGAGATAACGCACTATCTCTTCCGAACATTCGTTTCTTAGTTTAGACACAATAATGAAATTTTATTTCACCATTCCAAAACCAACGGTTTTAGGAAGGTCTCAAAACCATAGTATAACTCGTTTGCCTTTTTATCTCCAAGGCTTCACCATTGACTTCCTAAGGACTTAAACATAAGTCTTAATCCAAGTCACTTTGATGAAAAATCTTTGTATAAAATCACTTGAGTCTTGAGATATAGCCAATTAGATTGACTCTCAACAACAAAGCATTCATGTATGCCTATAGTGATATATACATTTACGTTGTTGTTTCATTCATACCATGTATTGGGATACTCTCCCAAATTGAGGACCAAGCCTCCACATAGTTTAAACAACATTGATGGTGGTAGAAACATCTACAAGTCCATCACTAATGTAAATTTCCATTAATAAATTTCCCAAATTTATTAAAACATTTACAATAATAACATATATTTCTTTCATATGTTATATTCTTTGAAAACTTACATGTGCATTTCCATGTTGATGCTCTCAACATTAGATGACATATCTCATTTTCCTGTATTCCATCTCAAACCATACACCACATTTCTCACGACGCCGTTATGCATTTGATGTTTGATTTGTGACTTATTACATAAGTCATGATCATAACCCGCTCGTTGTGTTTGTGTAAATTACTTTTTACACTTTGTATCAAAATGTGTATCCTTTTGACAACTTATTAGTAGTCCAAAATAACGGATACACCAATGATATCTAAACATCAAAAGCCAAAGTGTTATTATTTTCAACACTTTTTACCGAAATAAACGCAATTATTTCGTTCGGTGTCATGTCTTGAGGTACTCCCTCATCTTGGAACTCTAAACTTGAATGATCACAAGTTGTCCAAAGTATAAAGTTGTTTACAATAACTACTCGCAAGTAGTTGAGCAACTTATTATACTTACAACAACATCGAGTTGTTTTTCACCAGATAGTCTCTCCAAGACTATTATATGGTTCAAGACATTATACTTTGCAAAGACATGTTTTATTCGTTCAAAACATTTCTCGTTTTTGCAAGTGTTTTAATATTAAACTATATATTTATATTTTGATTACAAATCAAGACAATAAACCTTATAATAGTTTAATAAATAAAACAATTTCAAACTCGCTCGTTTGAAAATAAAATGAATTCACATCGTTTTAATAAATGGTTTATCATATTCAACCATTTCTAACCGCTGTTAGATAATAACGATTACCAATCGTTAAAATGTGTGGTTTGTATGATAACCAATTCTAATATGCTAATTAGAATTTAAATGTTTAACAAACATTCAAAATATTCGGTTTTTATAAAGTAAACCGCTTCTAACGCGCTCGTTAGAAATAAAACGAATACAATTATTCATTTTTTTAAATGAACGTTTTCTAACACGCTCGTTAGAAATGAACACAAAACTTTTCTAACACGCTCGTTAGAAAATATATAAAATGATTACAAATCATCTTAAATAGTTTATCATAGTTAACCCGGTTCTAACCCGCTCGTTAGAAATTAACGATTGCAAATCGTTAAAATAGTTAGTTATAAGATAAACTAATTCTAATACGCCCATTAGAACATTAAACGATTATTTATTGCCATAAACCGTTTTTGGCTTATATAAAATAAACGTTTTTCTAACCCGCTTGTTAGAAATAAACAATTGACAAAGTCGTTAAATCGTTTCTAACACGCTCGTTAGAAAATAAACAACTATCAAACTCTTTAAATCGTTTCTAACACGCTCGTTAGAAATAACCGATTACAAAATTTTGTTTCGAAGTTTATAAAAAAAATATAAACTATTTCTAATACGCTCATTAGAAATAAACAAATAAAATTCGTTTAAACGTATGTGGAATAAAATCCGTTTCTAACTCGCTCGTTAGAAATTTAATAGTTTAGACGAAACCGTTACAAAGTTTATTATCCAAAATAATTCTCTCCAACACGCTCGTCGGTAATTATTTGAAATAATAATATTTTCTAACATGCTCGTTAGAAAATCTAAACGTATATTTTCTAACACGCTCGTTAGAAAATCTAATCATCTTTTCACTAGTTAGTTTTACACAATCATGGTATCTAACACGCTCATTAGATATAAAAGATTATATTAAAACTTATTATTCTATAAAATTCTAACACGCCCGTTAGACATACAAAGTTTTAATCTTGTTATTCTTTCAACATCAACATTTCTAACACGCTCGTTAGAAAATATTAAAACTTGTTATTTTATAAAATAATTACTTTCTAATATGCTAATTAGAAAAAAATAAAATTTAAGACTTTTATAACCAACATTAATCTCACAATTATCGTTACAGAAAGCTTATAAGACCACCCGTAGTGGTAACAACTTATAATGCCCCCATCATGGGGCATTATCCGACACGTGGCGTCCTAATCAGCATGGGGCATTATAGCATAAAGTGGTGTAGTGGGGCATTATTCCAATAACCCCCATTCAATCATTTACCAATTTTTTTTTAATTTAAAACATGCACATGCTGACATGCAAGTTGAAGACACACACGAAATATTGGGCATAAGTCAAAAGTTGTCAGACATGTGGGAAAATTTGATTGGTCTAGTTAAACTTCATTGGCATTATTCAAAAAGTTGTCAGGGCCATGTTGCTAGTCAAACTCCAAACCAGCGTTTTAAATAAAACGCCTGCAACCAAATTTTCCAAAAAAAACGCCCCATAACGCCTACCGTAATGGTAGGCGGGGCGTTATCGGGCGTTATTTTTGAATTTAAAAAAAAAACGCCCCACTACACATGGTCTTAAAAAAAATAAATGTTACAAACATTTAATTTGTAAGGGGTTACAAAATAAAATTTTCTAATACGCTCATTAGAAAATTTAGTATTTCAAAAACCTATTGAAATACATATTATTTTGTATATGTTCGGTTTTATCTAAACACGAACAAAAATCATGAACTCCAAAACTTGAATCAAAAAGTCGTTTTGCAACCCGGTATTCGGATTAAAGATTGTACTCCAATCAAAAATTTAATCCGACTCATTGTACTAAATAAATATTTCCCAAAAAATATTTTCAAGATTTTAACAAAAATCTCATTAAATATTTTAACTTTCGTGAACCTAAATCCTCGTAGAGAAGGGATTTAAGATTGTAGCAACAATCTTCACGAAAGTCTGTTTTAAGATTGTAGGAACTAGGTTCACTTTTTATTAAAATATTAATAAAATAAATAATAACGAGACTCTCGTTATTTGTGGGAAATTCATCAAGTACAATACCGGTTACATAAACCAAATGAACGAAAATAAAATACACAATAATTATACCAATCTTGATTCAAGCCAACATCTTTGGAAGAACTTCTACCGCACCCTTTAGTAAACCTCCGCTGCAAGAATGAACAAACTGTCGTTGAAGGTTTTTGGTTGAGGCACGTGTTCAACACGCTTCCCTTAAAACAGATTCCGCGCCTCCTCTCAGACGGTCTGTCTCCCAGGGTACAACAACCGGAACAGTATGTGTACTGCCAGAGATGGCACTCGCGCCCGAGATTACACCGGGTATAAATTGGTGTTCATAAAAATTGGAACAATGTGAAGTTGTGTAAAATTGAGAGTACTCCTCTCATTGAAACATCGAGACTTAAAGAGAATGTCTATTTTCTTGTGTCTCTAGTATGAACCACCAAGTTCATATTTATACACCCATAGTTTTAAGGCCAATTGGATTTTAACACCTTTAACTATGAAGAATTGGCCGATAACACCCGCAACTAACACTTTGATCTGTGACACCCCAAACTTTTAATTTTGTTTGTTATTTCACCACTCAGTTAAAAAATCAGTAACTGAGTTAGTTTGCAATCCTAGTTGGCATCCTACATGGACTATTTTTTGCAGATGTGGCACATGGACTATTTCTGGCAATTATCTGGCAATTACGTGGCATTATATGACAACTTGGCACATTCTTGACTAAACCCAGAACTCTCTACATCAACGACTTCAACTCACCAAATTCATCAGGCAACCACCACAACTCTCTACATCTCTCTCTAAACCCCTCTCCACCACCACCAAGAACCGACCGACACCTTCAACCATCAAGAACCACCATTGTCTCCACCAACCACCACCGCCCCTTTCTCTACATCTCTCTCTACCCCTCTACACCACCACCGTCAACCATCAAAAACCACTCCACCAACTACCACTGCCCCACCTTCCGCCATCGAAATAGACCCACTAACCACCATCATCTCCGGCGAACAACAACAAAACACGAAACCCTAAAACCATTATCTCCGACCACCATTATATTCGGTTTTGCAGTGGGTTTTTTTCTCCGATTTGCAGATCTGTTTGAAGGCTTGAATCCGATTTACAGATCTGTTTGAAGGCTTGTATGTAATGATAAACCGATGAAGATCTGTTTGAAGGCTTGAATCCGATTAGCAGATCTGTTTGAAGGCTTGTATGTAATGATAAACCGATGAAGATGATGATGATTCGATTTTGTATGGTGAACCGTTGAAGATGATGATGAACCGTTGAAGATGAAGATGATGATAATGATTTGATTGGCCGATTTGATTTTGGGGTGAAGATGAAGATGATGATGATTTGATTTTTTATATTGAGCAGGGATTTTGATTTGGGAGATTAACTATACATATTGTTATATATATATATAAGTGTCACAGTGGTTTGTGGTGGTCATGAGCGTAATCGGAGTTTGGTTTGTGGTGGTCATAACTGAATAAGGGGTAAGATATTCATATGAGCAATGCAGGGTTTTTTTTATACAGGGATATAATGCCACGTAATTGCCATATAATGCCACGTAATTTCCAGAAATAGTCCATGTGCCACATCTGCAAAAAATAGTCCATGTAGGATGCCAACTAGGATTGCAAACTAACTCAGTTACTGATTTTTTAACTGAGTGGTGAAATGACAAACAAAATTAAAAGTTTGGGGTGTCACAGATCAAAGTGTTAGTTGCGGGTGTTATCGGCCAATTCTTCATAGTTAAAGGTGTTAAAATCCAATTGGCCTAGTTTTAATCTAATTAAAACTAGTAATAAAATAGACATTAATTTTGTTATAATTATAACATTAATCTTGTAATAAACAAGATAATGAATATGACATTAATCTCTAATTAAATGGACTTAAGTGGTTAGTCAAAAACGGTCATATACATCATGACACGCATTAAACGGGTTGTAACAGCTAGCTTTGACCAGGTCCTGCCAGTTGCTCTGTTACCGTTGCAGACATGTACGCGCGCCTGAAGTGCCTCTTCAGTCTGTGCGCCACATTGTATGGAACCCGCGCATGCGCATGGTGTGCCGACCAGTGCTCCTAGTTACTACTGTAACCTGCGCGCGTGCCATAACTGATCCGCAAACCCATGCAACACACTACATGGACCTTACGCCAGGCCATATGGAGCCGCGTGCCACACATATGCTATTGCGCATACCAGGACGCCACCTGGTCATGCGCCATCTATATTTGTGCGCCACACGGATGCCACTACGCATACCAGGACGCCACCTGGTTATGCGCCATCCATACTCGCGTGCATATGTGCGGGTGTGACACACCCTTTGGTCCCCACTAGTGTTTGCCTTTAAGGAAACAATTACAAGGAGTGCTCCTCCTTATAAACCACTTTAAGTTTTGTCATCCCACCTATGTGGGACAAGTTGACAAAACTAATCCATTTTATTCATCTTTGTTAGTTCCAAACATACAACTTCAAGCTTCGATATCTCATTCATCTTAGCTCTATTTGGACATAGTTTGAACACAAACCATAAATAATTATTTATACAACACATATATAAATATTATTGATGTCCAAAATATTTAGTGAAAAACTCATTTTCACTAAAATTTCCAACACATTTTATGAGTGATTAATGTTCTTGTGGAATGCACTTTGTGTTCTTTTAAACTCGTTAAGATTAACTAAGTTTTTTTAAGTTGACTCATTTCACTAGTTAGAAGAAACTACGATCCAAATTCCAAATCAACCAGTTTACCCATAGATAGTCGGCACCTTTAGTATAACATTGTGTATTAGACCGGACTTAACATCTAACTATGGATTGCAATTGACATGTCAATGATGCAACGCAAATAAATACATAACCGTGGCAAGTTTAACATTTTGTCGTGTAACATTAACTCGACTAAACAATGTGGAACAAATCTCATAATAAAGCAACCACCATCCTTTCCTATTTCTAGAAACCATAAACTACATAAGAAATTGCATTGGAGCATGAGTATTTTTCATCAAATTTATGATGATGGATGTCAACAACATTACTTATTTCTCTAGCCCAAGGAAGATATAGTATATAAGCGTGATGGGTAATGCTATTAGCATTCCAAATATAACGCTGCAAGATGAAAACAAAAGTTAAGTATTTCGATAAATAATCAGAATAAATAACAAATGAGCATTGTAAAAAGACTATTAGATGGGTTCAAGTCTCGGATGTTTACTTTTACACGAACTATTCTTTGGACTTTTTACAATCCACGTAATATCATTTTTTATTTTTTTTGAGTTAATTACTGTTTTCGTCCCTATGGTTTGTCAAAAATCACTATTTCAGTTCATTACTTTAAAAATTGTGATTTCAGTCCCTGTGTTTCACTTTCGTAACAATTTCAGTCCCTGTGGTTTCACTTTCATGACCATTTCAATCCATTTATTCTATTAGTACAGGACTGAAATGGTTACGAGGTGGACTGAAATGGTTACGAAAGTGAAACCACGGGGACTGAAATCGCAATTTTTAAACTAATGAACTGAAATAGTGATTTTTGACAAACCACATAACGAAAACAGTAATTAACTTTTTTTTTAAATAGGCGTGTAATCAGTAAAAGATAACTTCTTAATCAATTTGAAAAATTAAAAGATTTAATAATAAAAGTTAAAAGGAAATCTAATCACACAAAAGTATAAAACTTTAGCATGCAAAAATGACCGCTTTACAATAATATAATCACTTCTTAGTAATATTTTGTTTTATAAAACTAGAACTTTTAGGTTTTTTTTTTTTTTTTTTAATTATGGTAAGTGTTTGTATAGGAATCTACAAGAACTATCTTTCTGTCTAAAACATATATCAATTTTAAATTACAAAAGTAGCAGTATTTTTTCCCTCTAAAAAGTTTTATAACTTATATGACTTGAATAACACGAAATGTGAAAAGGAGCTAAGTTACTTGCAAGCTACTCGAGCTCGGCTCAGAAAAAAAAAAAAAAAAAAAAAAAAAAAAAAAAAAAAAAAACTCGAACGAGCCAAGCTTAAACCAGTTGAAGCCCAAGCCTAAAAACAAGCTTGTTTAGTAAATAAGTCCGAGCTCGAGTCCCTAAACAAGCCTACTATTTATATAGATATATATATTTTTATTAATATAAATAGATATATAATTACTATTTATATAATTTTGAAAAAACAAATAACTAAATTATATATAAAATAATAATTCTAATGAATATAAATTAATTAATAAATAATAAACGAGCCGAACCGAGCTTGAAAAACTACATACGAGCCGAGCTCGAGCTTTAAAAACAAAGCTTGAGTCAAGCCAAGCTCGAACTTGAGCTTTCATAAGTTAAACGAGCTCGAGCTTAGTCGAGCTCGGGCTTAGCTCAGCTTGTTTTCACCCCTATAATCATGGCCCACCAATATCAAATGCCTATATTCGCCATTTGGTTTAACGTTTTGAACTAACTTTTAAAATAAAATCGATAGTCTCAATTCAATTTTTAAAATTTGTAAAATTATTTATGAATGTTACAAATATAAATAGTTGCATATTCTAGGAAAAAGAAAATGGAATAATAAAAGGGTAAACCGCTTTACACAAGGGTAAAGCATGAAAGAGAACCATTAAACTCAGTTTTTTTTTAATCATAAAGTGTGAATCAAGCTAATTTATATCGTTTTGAATAGATTGTTCGATTATAATGATTTATTGGACTTGTAAAATTTGTTGGTTGAAAAAAACAGTAGCACAAGGAATCTATTTTGATGGGGGAAGGGAAATAGAAGAAATAAAAGTAAAGTGAAAGTAAAAAAGCATACCCTGTGCTAAGAATATGAGGGTGAACATTGTACTCCTTGGCAAACACAAAGGGGACAATACCCTGTGGTAAAGCAGCCTGTTTGTTTTGTTTTTTCACAAATAAAAGAACAAAGTTAAAGGACTATATGTGTACATCGGTCAAACTTATTAATACAGATTATAATAAAAAGTGACAACTATAAGTAAATTGATAAACTAAAAGACTTCATCAAGTATAGAGCTCATACATATTTTTAGGAGATTTTTATGTATGAACTAAAAATATGATATTCAATATACCAAATTTAAAATATTTGAAAGTCACATTTATGTATTTTATCAAACTATAACTTATACAAATACTATAAATTAAAAGATGTGTGTATTTTCATATTTTGATGACATACACACATTGAGCCATTGAGGATAGATGAAATTATTTTTTATTTTTTTATGTATTTTTTTTAAATATGAATTTGGATTATTGATTACAAAAAGACAAACATTAAAGCTGATAATAAAAATAAAATAACAATTATTTACTTTTATCAGACATTTATCCTTCTGAAGTCATACTACAAATTGATAAAACGACAAACATTAAAGTCGATGATAAAATTAAAAGAATAATAATTTATTTTAATGAAAGTTGATGATAAAATTAAAATAATAATAATTTATTTTAATAGATGTTTATCTTTTTAAAATTATAGTAAAAAGTAAATAAAAAGACAAAGAGTGGCAGACAAAATGGGAATGTCGGATTTGGTGTGTAATTAATTAAACTGAACGCACGCTTTGCTTTGCTTTGCTTTAATCAAGGCATGTATATGCCTCACGTGACTCGCACGTGACCCTCAACATCATTTTTTTTTTTTTTAAATACATGGTAAGAATAATGAGCATTCATACCATGGATGAAATAAGTCGAATAAAAGTTGGTTTGTTTGGGTTTTGAATATATATTATTTTATATATTTAAGGCAGGAGGTAGGAAGGAAGAAAAGATGATGACCTGGACAATGGCAATGCGTAAAAGGACGCCACGTAGGCCAACGGGAATAGAAACGGCAGCCATGACAGCTGGTCCCGTAAGAAATCTAACAGCCATTGAAAACGCAGCCACAGAATTCCCACATGCTATCATCTTTGGTTGTAAAGCCATAAAGAAACCTGTTTGTTTGGATCACCCACATGTCACTCGTTAATCCTAAATATTATTAACCATCAATAACCAAAAAAAACACATTAATATCATAGAACCCAAGGTGATTTTTTAGTCCCTAAGAGTATATTATAAACTCAAATGTTTGAAGGCTTTGTCAATGAATACCGCCCCATTAATTAGTTAGAGTCATCTGTCTATGATGCAGAGTGACATGATATAGTGTTATGATATAATCTTGAGTTAAATGTTATTTTAGGCCCTGTGGTTTGGGACATTTTGTCAGTTTAGTACAAATGTTTCATTTTTCTCATGTGTCTCCAAAAAGGTTTCACTGTTGTCATTTTAGTCTACTGGGTTAACTTCATCCATTTTTTTCTATTAACCAGAAGGGCAATTCGGTCATTTTATATGTAATTCTGTTAAGTAGAAAGGCAATTCCGCCATATAAAATGACCGAATCGCCCTTCTTGTTAACAGAACTAATGGATGAAGTTAACCCAGTGGACTAAAATGGCAACAGTAAAACATTTTTAGACCCGCAGACGAAAAATAAAACATTTAGACTAAACTAGTAAAATTGCTCAAACCACATGGACTAAAATGGCATTTAACTCTATAATCTTAAAAGGATAAAAATGAGATGAAGTAACTATTATTAAAAACGGTTTTTGTTTGAATGATTTAAAATTTATAAAAGGGAAAATATATTAGTTTTCTTTTATAACGTACACTAAGAAAAACAAAATCATGAAAGAGGTTAATTCTCCTTCACGCCCAAAATCAATCTAGCCTTTTACTTTTTATTTCCAGACAATCAAAAACAACTTTTCATCATATCCCCACCACACCACTACCAGTTAGCAATCATAGTCATCATCACCATGCCTAACTAATTCCAATATATTTTTCTTTCCCTTTTGATCCTCTTTTTGAAAATTTAATTTACTTTTTCTTACCAACACACTAAAAATATATAAATATATTTATTTAATTAATAATCACACATGTTTTATGTTTAATTAGGGTTTAGGGTTACCTTTCAAAAAAAAAAACATATATATATAGGTATGTCTAGATTTTTTTTTTGAACGGCAACAGAATTATATAAAAATAAAAAGGCCAACAAAAGGCTGGTTACGAAACTAACGATTAAGTTACCCCTATACACGAACATATTTATGCGTATAGTTATGAGATACGTAAACCTTACTTTTACTCGCATGTTTAGTTTTACCCGTCTAAACTCTAACACTCTGTTCCCGAGTCTCATTTAACAGGGGGATGGGAGGGAAAAGAGATGAAAATATGAAAAATCATGTTCCTGAGTTTCGTTTAACAGGGGGAGGGGAGGGAAAAATGGGGGAAAAGGGAAGAAAATTTGTTCATATATTCATCCTCCCAAATTGGAGAGATTAGGAGAGAAAATCCTATAAATTACTAAATTACCCTCCAATCTAATTAAAATGTTTTATGTTTAAAGGGTATAATGGTAAAATTGTTATTTTCTTTTCTTTTCCTCCTAACTCAGGAACATATAAAATGTTTGATTTCTTCTCTTTTCCTTTACATTTCATTAAACTCGGGAACACGAAAAAAATCACATATTTTCACTCCTTTTCTCTCTTAATTCATTTTTCTCCCCCCCCCCCCCCCCCCCCCCCGTTAAATGAGACTCGGGAACAAAGTGTAAGTGATAGATGCATGATATGGTGTCGCGTTTCACAGTAGATTAAGGGCGTGTTTGGCGAAACTTTTCCAACCAACTTATTGACTTAATCAAAAAGCCAATAAGGAGTTTTAGTGTTTGGCTAACATAAAAGTCCTTTTTGAAATGACTTTTTGAAAAGAAGGAAAATGAGTTTTTGAGAAGTTAACATGTTGTGACTTCTTGATCAACTTATAACTTTTCAAACATCAAATTACCAAATTACCCCTTATTTTAAAACCCTTATATGAAAGAATGTCGCTTTTAGTCATTTTACATCAATAAGCTAAGCCAAACACTTTTTAAAAAACAACTTATTGACTTATTGGCTTTTCCCACCCCATAAGCTAATCCAAACACTTTTTTTAAAAACTCCTTTTCAAAAGGTCATAAGTCAATAAGTCATTTTCCCAAAAGTCCTTTTTAACTTAATAAGCTTAACCAAACATGCCCTTAGTCTTTTTTTTACCGGTCAACGAATCCTCCAAATAGGCTATAAGAAAAATTCACCACAACGGAATGCACTCGTCTCCGAACCGGGAAAACCCTCACCTAGGGCCGAAGCCCGTGAACACTCGCCCAAAGGCACGACGTTGTGGTGAGGTAAAAGCCGCTCAGTTCAAGGATCGAACTAGCGATCTCCACCTAGTCTCTCATCATCATCATGTGACGCGGAATCCAATGGGGAGGGCAAGAATCGAACCTGGGTCACTCAGAACACCAGGTCTGTTGCTGCTTCACCACCAGCTCGTGGGAGTTTAAGTCATTTTTATTTTAATAACCCACAAGGTAGCGTATTTTATAATTAAATTGATGATTTATTCAAAAATCACTAATCGGATATAATATAAAGATAATTATTATTTTAACGATTTTTTAACAATAATATTGTAAAATGTTTAGAGAGAATGTTTGGTGCTAACCAAGACTGAACATTGCCATTCCCAGCCCCGTATCGGATAATATTGAAATGGATTTGGCTATGATTGCAGGCATCTCTACATTCCATCTGCAATTAAATTTAAAAAAAATACGATAAATAAATCTTGTATAATACAAATGTATAGTATAAAAATACCATTAAAGTATTTATTGTTTAGCACCTGAAACATACTAGAGACCAGGCAAGACCGATGACACTCGAATACGTATTCGGGTTTCTGATCAATTTCCTCCACACCATTATCAGTATTAACCTCGTCATCACGCTCGTTGGCGGCATTGACGTGACGCTAACAAGGCCGGCTTTACCCGTCCCTTCGATATTTATGTTGTTGTTTCCATAACTCTCCAAGTACTCTTCTCCGTTACCTAAAGGAAACGTTACATTTTATCAACTTAGATTCGAGAAATAATAATAATAATAATAATAATAGTAATAATAATAATAATAATAATAATAATAATAGTAAATATAATAATAATAGTAGTAGTAATAGTAATAATAATAATAATAATAAAGAATTTCTAGACAAGAAAATAACCTTTTACTGGTGATATGGGCACTTTCAAATCTTTTGTAGTTGGTTGGTCGAGTGCGTATTCACAAGCCGCGAATACATCGGACACCGGGGAAGCACTCGAGCTCCAAACGAACATGTGTAGATCATTTGAACCTTCGTCTGTTTTTTGCCCGTTAGCCTTTTTGGTTAATGGTATATTTGGTTTTCCCGTTGACGGAGAAAACATCCCTGGATTTGGTGGTGGGTAGTTATTACCACCCAACACCCCATGATGAAAACGAGCCTTATTAGCGTTACTTCCACCGCCTTCCTCTTCGTAGTTGGAAGGTCGGGGTGTGGGCCCTCTGGATACAGGAGGCCCATACACATCTGAAGCCCCAAAGTTTGAATTCCTTCCACCTGCCATAGAATAAAAATCATTATGGTTGAAACTCGACCCTCTAGGGGTCGGGTTTCTAGACGACTGGAGAGAATAAATCTCTGCGTTCGTAAGATTCGACGGACGAGGGGTCGTGTTGGAAAACCCATGCGACCTCCTGGAAAACACGTCGGATCTCGACGCATTTGATTTCCGAACAGTAACGTGAAGTTTTCCATCCTCTTTAATCTCTGCTTCCGTCTCCAACACCTGTCGCCCGTCCAATGACATAACGTCAGAATCGACATGAATCGCAGCTATCGAACCTGCTGTCCCCGGAAACTGCTCGGAAATCAACATTCTGGCACCGCGAAACTCGAACAAAAACAACATTAAAGTATACCAAATAATGCATTGAAGGACAACAATCTGGACCATTAAACTACCAGATTCACCACCATACATTCCTTTAAGCAAAGGAATCCCCATAACCAATGTGTTTGGCAATGTGGATAGTGAAAACAGTGTTATGGACCATTCTAGACTTCCCCTTTTGCTGAGGTTGCTCCAGACAGCCAGGGCAGCCAGAATGACCAGTTTCTGGAGTGTATCGGCTGCGATGAATCGTAGGTTCATCTTGTAAGGATTGTTGGTGGAAATGAAGTGAAATGAGAGGAGGGGGACCGCGAAAAGGGCGACAAAGCGGTTGATCCCAGAGCATTGATCAGGGGTAAAGATCTTCCACCATTTGACCGAGCCGTAGGCTAGGATCATGGCGACGTAGAGCGGGACGACCGCGGTCATGACATGGTAAAAATCTGAAAGAGTGATCATGGTGAAGAGATGTGAAGAAGCTGGGAGTGATCAATGAGGTTTTAAGGTTTTGAGAGGTGGGAACTGGGAAGGTGGTGTATTTAGAAACTCTTTTAAGTATTTTTGGTCTCCAAAGGTGGTGGTGGTGGTGGGGGAGGGGGGTGTTGTTTTGTAATATCTTTCACTTTGTTTTTTCCTTCTTTTTTGTGTGGTTTTAATATGTTAACATATGTTGGTTGGTGTATACATATAAAAAAATATATAGACAAAAGCTGAGTTATGCTTAAAAGATTTTTTTATATAAAGTACATGAAAGCAAGCAAATTGGACACATAAAGTGACAAGATATACGAAAAATAAGTTTATGAATCTACTATAGCGTATCAGCAGCAGTATAACAATCTGTTGTCTGTTGATACGCTATAGTAGGATAATATGTGAACATTTAGGAACTCAAATTATGTGTATTATTCTAAAAAACACAAAGAATAAAGCTTTTAGTAACGCTCGGGTTTTTTTTTTTTTTTTTTGTATTGTAATGATTGCAAGTAAATCTAGTGGTTTTTATTTATTTTTATCCAATTCTTGTTCATCATTCATATTTATCATTCGTTTAACTTTCATGTTGATTTTTTTCAAACAGAATGAGTAGATGTTCTCTTACAACATGTCTATTTATCTTTTTTTTTTTTTTTTGAAAGTTATAATATACCAGCTTTGCGAACTCGCAGAAGATGATATGGAGACTCCAACATCCGACCGCATAAAGGCATATGTAGGGCTGCAAACGAACCGAACGTTTAGCCAATAGTTCGTGATCGCTCGGTGGGAAGTTCGTTTGTGTCCGATTGTTTAATTAATGAACGAACACAAACATGAAATTGTTTGTTTAGTTAAATGAACAAACAAGAACAGAGGCAACGTCCGTTCATTTATGTTCGTGAACGTTCGGTGACGTATTCATTTATGTTCGATAGTTCATTAGTGTTTTTAATTTTTTATGTTCCATACTTCAAAATCCTGACAAATAAATTATTTAACAAGTATCAATGTGTTATATATTATGTTCATGAATGTTTGTGTTCGTTTGTTTTTATTTGTGTTTATGAACATTAGTTTGTGTTCATGAACGTTCGTTACCTAAGTTTAACAAACGAAGATGAATATGTTCATTTCCTTGACGAAAACGAAGAGAAACTCGTTTAGTAAGTGTTCATGAACAGTTCATGAACACATATATTTCTTGCAGAACTAGGCACATAGTTGAGAGAATAAAACTACCCGGTGTGCATAAGGCTTCCAAGTTGCTATTTTACTTAGGCTTGCTCTCCACATAATAAAATTTACTTTGGAACCTAATTATTCCATACAAAAGACGGACCATTATGCCATATATATCTAATATATATGTATTGAATGACGATTAAGATTTCTGTCACCAACCAGTGGAATTGAGGCGACAGTATTCAGTGAAGCAGATCGAAGAAGCATGTCACCAACTAGCAAACCGAAGTAATCTTGAGTTGACTCGTTTATAAACCAAGTCACCTCAACTCAGCTCGTTTATTATCCAAGCTGATTTCGAAGAGTTTATTTCAGTGAGTTTCAAGCCACAAGCTATTTGACGGTCGTAGTTATTACAATCGAAAAACCCTATCAGTAACAAACCCACTAACATAAAGCTTTACAAAAGACGTAACTACAATCACTATTTTCCAATAAACCAACCTCTATCTTCACTTTATCTCGAAAACCTCACCTAGAGGATAACACATTTTTGGATTCAGATATATACATATGTCAAGGAAGTCTGATTCATCAGGTAGTGATCAAGATGATGATCTGGCATAGAAAACGAAAGAAAGTTGCACATAATAACTAGATAACTAATAACTGATGCATGCTTTACTGCCAACACAAGTTCCAGATACCTTAACCTCAAAACTTAAAAGGTTATCGGTCTTCCTCACGAGTTGTTTTAGGGCAAACTTTAAAGACAATCATGGGACAACACACAAAAGAACAGAATTTAGAGAAGAAAAAGAAAACATGCAAGCATTGCAGATTGTCTATCATTCAAAATTTTAGAACCATAATATTATTTCGACCACAACACTATACATTTATTCTGCACAAAACGACCTTTACAAGAAAACGCTATTTCAAGTGACCAAAACTATAACCGAAAACTCAAAAGGGAATCAATGAATAAAATGAATAATGCTGAAAGACCTAAATCATATTCTATAAACAAGTGAAAGTAGGAAGGAGAACTATGAAACGTATCTTATTTTTAAAGGAGACGCGGGTCCAGCTCCGGCATGGAGTGCCTTCACGAGTGCAATGAATTTGAGCAAACCGTCTTCGCTGAACAACCTCAGCTTCCAGGTCATAGGAACCGTACCTGGGCTGTTTAGTGAACCGTTTTCTGATGTCATGGCTAAGTCCCAAGGGGTGAACTCTGATGTAACAGAGCTGAGGGTTAATGTCACACACCACCTCTCTTTGGTGTCTATAACCTGAAAACAGAGGTACAATAGTTTCATTAATTTGGTTAAATCAGAGTAGTAAGTAGAGGTGTAAAAGAGCGGAGGGCTCATTAGTAACGAGAAAGGCAATTCGGTCATTTTAAATGTAATTTTGTTAACTAGAATGGCAATTCGGCCATATAAAATGACCGAATTGTCTTTCTCGTTAACAGAAATAATGGATGAAGTTAACCCAGTGGACTAAAATGGCGATGGTGAAACCGTTTTGGACCCACAGTCGAAAAATGAAACCTTTGGACTAAACTGGCAAAATGGCCCAAACCACAGGGACTAAAATGGCATTTAACTCTTTACAATTTTACATAAATATAATCATTTTATGTTGAGATGATAAATATAGAACTACACGATAAATATTAGGCAAATTGGATTTTAATAACCCAAACTATGGGTCTATGACACTCCTGACTTTCACTTTCATTGCTAAGGCAAATCCCACTAACAAAAAAACATTAATAAACAATCGACTGATTTTTATCTCAATCAAAATGTTGAAACAGTTGAACAATATATATTATAGTTAGATAACCGGAGTTGATTTTCCGTTGGAGTGGGATTGCATTTAGTAACGAAGGTGAAAGCTAGGAGTGTCAATGGTCACATTACAGTACAAATTATTACCAGCCAATGGATCATAGTTTGGAGTATTAGATTCCAATGTACCTGAATATTATTAGATATATATAATTATGATAAACGTAGCTACATTATATATTATGTATTATATATATAAATAATTATATACATGTATAAAAAAATAATTAAACCAGGCGAGCCTAATAATAATAAACGAGTCCAACTCGAGGTTTAAACAAAGAGCTCGAAATGAGCCGAGCTCGAGCTTAGGTGAGCTTGGGCTTGGTTCAGCTTGTTACACCCATGGTAGTAAGCCATTTACTTATGAATGGGTCGGTTTGGGTCGTGTTCAATCACAAATTGGCCAAAGCAAAAAAATGGTTATAAGGGGAACGGGATTCGTGACAGTTTATCTTTAATGCATACAACCTCCAAGATCATTTATATTTAAACATTCGTATTATTACCGTAATGATATAACTTATTTAAATTCTCATCATAATTATGTGATAGCTTACCATTTCCAATGCACTTGCAATAAAACAACACGTATCAAGAGAGAAATATGGAGTAAATATGTCTTGGGAATCAAAACCAAACTGAGAGATATCCTCAATGCACACAAGCATATGCCCTCCAAGAACAAACAATGATCTTGAACACCATTCATTCTCTGACAAGGAAAAATCATGTTTTAATACAAGATAGATATACAATTAACTAAAATTAAATGGGTCAATTCGGGTAATGGTTTATCTCAAATGTCACAACATCATCATCATACTCAGTAAATCCCACCAATAGCAAAGCTAAGGTAATATGTAGACAACCTTACCCCTACCCCCTAGGAATAGAGACGCTGCTTCCAGTGAGACCCCCGGCTCGATAGTAGTTTTGCGTCAAGCCTTGGACATAAGGCACATAACACTCAACAATTAAGACAAAGGCCAATTAGTGCATGTACTCCCTTGTCTTTCGGCTATCAACGCCACCACATGATGCATGATTAACCATCCCCCTCTTTTAACGTTATTTTCACAAAATTAGTAAAATAACGTTAAGATTATTGCACTTTCACTTTTGCCCCCCAAGCGCCCACACATATATGCATTATTTACGAATACATGTAAATTTAAACGTGTAAATTTATAAATGGACAAAATAAGTGTTTGTAGGTCAACCCAACCCAACCCACCAAGAATAATTAAGTGAGCAACAGCCACATGGTAAGGTAGTTACAGACAAGAAAGTATTATTCATTTTTTTCCATGAATATTACAATATATACCTTGAGATTTATTGTTCCAAAAGAGCACCATGGAATACTGAAGGATGTTTGTTTTTGACCCTCCACAGACATCCCTCTCAAACAAAGCAACCTGGATCTTATCCAAACTGACATACAGATGAAAACCCAAACAATCAGGGACAAAATAAACCGGATACACATGTAAAAATAGTTAATTGTTGTTCTCAGTTTCAACCATCATTTTAGGAGGGGTTTTTATTTAATTTTGAAACTTTTTCGTCTTATTGGAGAATCGCCTGCAATAAAACTAATAATCTGAGGGTAAAATAAAATTACCTATGCATAGCGTCTTTTAACCTAATTTAGGTCCTACTTCACAAAATGTTTCTACTTTCTTAGCAGAAACATCCCTTCTAGTAATTTGTCTATTACTTTTTTAAATGATAAGAATTTGGCAAACACTCAAACATCTGATTATGATTATCTTAGGAGTATGGCTGCAAACGAACCAAACGTTCAGCGAACAGTTCGTGAACCGTTCGGCGGGAAGTTCGTTCATTTAATAAATGAACAAACATGAACAAGAAATTTCGTTTAATTAGCTAAATGAACGAATACGATCAGATGACTCATTCGTTCAATTGTGTTCGTGAACGTTCGGTAATGTATTCGTGAGCATTCATTCATGTTCGTTTGTTAATGGTGTTCATTAAAGATTTTTGTGCATTTTATTAGTTTATCTAAACTTTTTATATTCTTTAATTTTATTTATTTTATTACCCTAACAAATAAAATAGGAAATCCTATTCCCACCTTATTTATGCACCATTCCCCTTTCCTTCTCATTATTCACTGCGATAAATACTATCGACCTTCGTTTCACGATTAGGGCTTCAAGGTCTACCCCCCCCCCCCCCCCCCTTCCCGCTAACCTTCGCGATTTTATTTGTGTTCGTGAACATGTTCATTTCCTTAATGTACGAACACGAACAAAAAATCACGTTTGGTAAGTGTTCATGAACACATATGTTCTTAACAAACGAACACGATCAAGGCCTTGTTCGTGTTCGTTCGTTAGTTTGCAGCCCTAATTATCTAGTTATTACAACTGAAGCAGGAAAACAGATGTACATCCAAACACATTTTTAACAGGCCATCATATAACAACTGATTATCTAAATCAGGTAATTTACTAGCACACAGTCACATTCAAAACATCCAAACACCCCTTAATGAAAAGTTACTAATCACCTTACAAGAGGAAACCCTTTCTTGTTGGCATTTGAATGAAATAATTCCAGCATAGATATAAGCAGCCTTGATTTCTCTATACTCCTAGTTATGAACATATACCTTGCCCCTCTATTAGCGTACACCCTGTGACGTCAATAACGTTGTGATCAAATTTCAAAGGGGCAAAAAGGAAACTAAAAATATAAGAATTTACAGTCACAGAATAAATAATGTTCCGTTCAGTACTTAGAAGGTAGAAAATCTGTTGTCTTTTCTAAACTGTAATTAACTTCTTGTAGTACACTGTTAGCATAAACTGAACTCGGTTGTCAGAAACTTTAAGATATTTCATTTTCATAACAATGAAATGTCATTTGTGACTGAAAAACATTAATCATTAATCATGAAAGTGAATAGCTAAAATGGATTATCATAGAAGAAGATAATCATGAAATCAATTTGCCACAACAATTGGTGTGCACAACTCCGTTCATGTTTCTATTGAAATGACAAGAAAAAAAGCCCTACAAAAACAGGAAATTTTGGTTAAGAGAAAGGGAAAAAGAACACGGGCACAGGGTTCAGTGGTTCACTGAATTTTGGACAAACTAAACACGGTGTAGGTTGGAGCTATAGGTGGCAATTGAGTCGATTCGGGTTATATCTTATCTCTAACGGGTTACATAAAAAAAGTCAAATGCGTCAAACACTTCAAAGTTTTCCCCAAAGTGTCTTTAATGCAAATAATTGACATACTAAATAATAAAGAGTAAAGTACATGGATGATCCTTGTGGTTTACCAAAATTTTGGATTTGGTCCCTAGCTTTCCAAAAGTAAACGGGCGGTCCCTATGGTTTGCACTTTGCAACACACTATGCAGTTAATATCGGTGATATCGGTTATATCGGTCCCTTAGTAAAATATCGGTGTCAAATATCGGTACCGATATTATCGGCAATATTGACCGATATTTGACCGATATAACTGATATATCACCGATATTTGACCGATATAACCGATATATCACCGATATTTGACCGATATAACCGATATATCACTGATATATTACTGAATTATTGGTGTTAAATTGCTATATATATAAATTCTGCATTATTAAAATTACCGATATCTCACCAAGATAACCTATACTTCAAATATCGGTCCTTGACCGATATCCGATATTTTACCGCATTAACTGCATAGGTAACACATTTAGTCCCCAGCCAACAAATCTAAAGGTTTTAGCATGTCCAAGTTAGGGACTAAATGCGTTACAAAGTGCAAACCACATGAACCATCTATGTACTTTTGGAAAGGGCAAACCACATGAACCATCTATGTACTTTTGGAAAGTGCAAACCACATGGACCATATGTGTACTTTTGGAAAGCTAGGAACCAAATCCAAAATTTTGGTAAACCACAGGGATCATCCGTGTACTCAATAATAAAATATAAAATTATGACAAATAGTGTTTCATGTCAACCCAACTTGACCCGTACCAATAATAACCAGTTCTGACCCCGTTACCTGACTCAACGATACTGTCACCTCTAACTAGAGCAAGTATTGAAATACCAACTTAACTCACCTCACTGCCTGGAGTCCTAAACCTACTAAAACCTCTTTGACATCTTCAGTTCCGAGGCAACCAACTAGACTCGCGCTAGATCCTGCAAAATTGAGAATCAAATTATCGGAATGGAAAGAAGAAACAATAGCATAAGTAGTAGTATTAAGGGATTATAAGTTATAACCCAATTCCAATTTGCTTAATGGTCATACCGCAACGAACCTAACCTGACCCATCATGTCTGCCATTGAGGAGCACAACATACAACTTTTGTTCACAAATAAGTAATAATGCCATTCCGCTGTTAATCAATAAATCAGGAAAAGGTAGTAAGATATAACAATAATAGTGTTTAAAAATGGAGTAGAAGCATAAACGTTAAAATTAAAAATGGGATAATGCATGCAGAGACCACCCAAGTATTCAACTTTTTCATTAAGGTTAACCATATATTGAAACTACTTTATAGGCCACCGAAGTATGTATCCATTTTATATACTATAAAATATATGCTACTAGGTTATAACCCCGTGTATTACACGGGTTGAATAAATGAATTTTATATACTAAATAATAAAACAATATATCTTTAAAAACCTCATTTATTGCACGGGTTGAATAAATGTAATTTTATATATTAAATAATAAAAACTTATATCTATAAGAACCATATTGTACGGGTTGAATAAATGTAATTTTATATACCAAATAATAAAAAAGTTATATCTTTAAAACCACGTGTATTACACGGGTTGAATAAATGTAATATTGTTTACCAAATAATAAAAAAGTTATATCTTTAGAAACCCTCGTGTATTACACAACTTGAATAAATATGATTTTATATACCAAATAATAAGAAAATTTTATTTAAAAAAACTAATGGATATACTCGGTACGCGATAGATATGGTGATTGCGGAGATGATTATTGAAAAGAATATACAGTGCTCAAACATGTTATTCAAGAAGTGATAAAATATAAATTATATTTAAAAAAACCAGTAATAAATCTTATTTTCTATACTATATAATAAAAGTTTTATATATAAAGTAATATTGAAAGTTATATACAATTTGTTTAAAAATTATGTAATAAAATCGATATAATAAGTTTTTTAATTATGAAAATAAAAATAAATAATATATTAATACAAAGTTTGGTTTTGGTGATAAATAATTTGGTTATTTAAGATATCTTAAATTAACAATTTAAATTTAAGGATAATATTTTATTAGAAAAATAGAAGTATTCTATTCGACATTTAAAGTAGGATAAAATTTAATATTAATTTTTATTTATTTAGTAATCGAAAAGAATAAGAGTAAATTTATATATTACAAATAAAAAGTAGGTGTCTGTCATATGATATAGAAAATTAAATTAATAATATTATACATTAAATTTAAACTAAATAATAATTATCTATAGTTAAGTAGAAGAGATTAAACAAAATAATATTTAGTAGGAGAGTTATCTATAATTAATTATAAGAGATTAAACTAAATAATAATTATCTATAAGATATTAAACTAAATAATATTTAGTAAGAGGATTATCTATAATTAATTAGAAGAGATTAAACTAAAATAATAATTATCCATAAGACATGGCCTAATATGATAAGTGGTTTCTTTTATTATATAGTATAGATTATGCCACATCAACCAACTTTGGCCCCTCAACTTTGGTAATGACATGTTTAGCCCCTTAACTAAAACAACTTTAGCCCCTCAACTTTAATAATCACATGTTTAGCCCTTTAACTAAAACAACTTTAGCCCCTCAACTTTAATAATGAAATGTTTAGCCCCTTAACTAAAACATCAAACAGCTTTAACTCTCGCGATTTGCTTATTTTTATGGTAATCGACTAGTTATGTTAATACAGCCAAACAGTTGGGTGGCCAAGAAAGCAGTTTCAAGACATGGGTGACCTTATTAAAAAAAAGTTGAATACTTGGGTGGCCTCAACATACATTAATAATTCCCAGTACACTGCAAAACCATGATTGTTTTATTATTTTCCTCACATCCTTATATTCTGACTTCTCTCACATGCATCATTCGGGTATAGAATTTGGAGCAAGGATATGACTGCTTTTAAGCTTAGAAGTTTCACATCCTTATATTCTGACTTCTCTCACATGCATCATTCGGGTATAGAATTTGGAGCAAGGATATGACTGCTTTTAAGCTTAGAAGTTTCAAGATCACTCATAAAACAACTATGTGGATGCTTTAATCAGTACAAGATGCATACATTATAACTTATTAATGGTTGCGACATAAGGGGATGTTTATGAAACAATACCTTTTGATGTCCCCAGATGGATCCTCAAACAAACAATGACAAGACACATATTGCCTACATGTTTCTTCAACCCCAAAATTAGCAAGATCTACTTTGAAGTTCTTTGATATAAACTCTCCTGTTCCCGGACCCGATAAGATTTTTTCAGGAAGAATCCCTCCTCCTGCATCAATAGAGTGTGTCTCATTAACTAGAGGTTGGAAATCTGGAAGGTTAGACGGGGGTTGGGTTGACCCCGAAATGCGCTTTAACCAAACAATTCAAACGTTTTGGAAATAACTTAGTGAATCACATATATTTTCATATATATTTAAAAAAATTTATACTATTTCAACACTAGTCAAACACTTTGAAACATTTAATTTAGTAGTTTTTATCCATTAATATACCCTTGGGAGAATTTTGACCCATTTTCTTATAAGCTAACTTTTCTGATTTTACCTGTTTGACCCATTAGAGTAGAAAAATTACCCGAATAGAACTATTGATATAAATATGTGTTGAAACTGCCACTATACATACCCTGAACCAACATCTGGTAATCACTTATGCTGGCCTCTTCATATCGATAATGTGTACTGTAGTTAAATTTATGTGAATCATTATCATCATCATCTGTTTGTACTGTCATTTCGTCAAGAGACACAACTCTCGTTTTTGGTTTTCTTTTGCGCATTTTTTGGTCCAACCAATTTGATTCTTGCTTCACCAGACCGACTATTTCACCATCACATGAGTCGCTCTCTATCGTTTTCTGTAAATCGCTCTCTATCGTTTTCTGTAAATCTTCACAAGAGAAAAACGATAAGCTATCCATACTTTTTGAACGCTCAGCAGTTGGAGATTCATTAAGAACAGGCGATCCAATTTCCACTTGCTCATTTCCACTATCACTTGTATCGCTATCGGAAGACGGCACAGAATACGACTCAACAGATAGCTGCAAAAATTCTTCCTCCAAATTATGGCGACGATGAAGAATATCCTCTTGATAATGAGGTGGTGATCCTGTATAAACCGAGGGTGAATGAGCTTCAATAATATCACTCACAGTGTCCAATATTGTCATTTCACGTCTTTTAACTTTGATACCATTTTTAGCATGATACGATTTCAGTTTCATGCGATTTGAAATAGGCCCATATTCAGTTTCATGTGATGCCGTATTGACAGATAGATCATCATACGGGTAATAAGATTCTTGAAGTTCCAGACGGTGGACATTTTCAAAAACATCAGCAGAACCCGATATATATCGTGATTTTTTACCGAAACGTTTTATTCTTCTCTTTTTTCTAAAATCTTTTTCTTTGCTAGGAATTAAGGGAATCCCACTTTGCAAATTGCCCTTCATATGATCATCAGGAACATAAGTCATCCACCTATGAAACTCATCGAGCCATAAAGCAGACCGCTCTCTCTTCATGCACTCGATTTTTTTTATAATATCAACAATTTCAGCTTCTTTATTTAAATCAGCAATATCGTGTTTGCCTAGATCCTCATCATCGCACGTAATAGAGTCATCATCAGAATATATAATAACACTTGTTTCACTTTCAATGCTGGCAACACGAGATAGCTTCCTCTGCAAAATAAGTCAAAAGAAGTAATCACGGTTAAGGAAATTCAAATAGCATTTATTTTATTTCCTTTCATGTTATGCTACATAGATATGTACAGTACCAAGTATTAAAATTACAAACAAATATAGGTGTTAGGTTTAGTGTTTTGAACTGACTTGCGGGTTAAAGTCGTAATAATCAGTTTTTAATGTTTGGATAAACATAAACTGATTATGCTTCGAATTATCTGATTTTTTAAGGATTGGTGTTGGATGATCAGTTGCATACCAGATCCAAAAAAAAAAAAAACAAATTACTAAACGTCTAAAGGGCAAAATAATTTTACCTATATACCCTTTCATTAAACCTAAACTAATATTACTCAAGTTCCACAATATGCCTCGTTATCTTTTACAAGAATATACTTTCGGGACGTTGTTATCTATTGATTACTTGAGTAATCAGAATTCTGATTATTACAACCTCTAGCAACACAGGCACATCCAAACACTATCTCCTACAGTCTATTTTTATTAAAGTCGATTATTTGATTCTAATTATAATATCACATAATCATTTTCAAAAGAACACATCCAAAAACCAATTTACTAATTACCGACCATTTTTGTGTGAACGCTCCCCTCTCCTTCAGCATCATGTTTGGCTGGAGAATAAAATCCAAAGCTAGCTGGTTGCTTATGCCTACGGGCAATTATAACCTGTCGCTTCCAAACCTCTCTCGATGAGATCTTTTTGTCATCTAATATCAGCTGCAATTTACACATTAGAAAAGCACTAAATGCCGCATGGCCAAAATGGGCGGCTGAAATTTTTGTTTTCTTTTTTTTTTTTTTTTTTTTTTTACTGTTTTGCCCCTAGCTCAACCTAAAATTACGGTTTTGTCTCCAGCTCAAAACTACGATTTTGCCCTCAAGTGAAAATTACGAATTCGTCTGCCACTCTCCCATTGGACCAACCAGTTTATTATTTTATATCCATTTTAAAATGACAGTTTTGCCCCCCAGCTCAAAATAATATTACGCTTTTGTCCCAAATAAATATATGTTTTTTCCCCCAGATAAAAATTACGATTTTGCCCTCAGTTAAAAAATGTTATTTTTCCCCGTTAAAAAAATTACGATTTCGCCCTCAGTTGAAAATTACGTTTTTCCCCCCTTCAAAATAAAATGATGCTTTTGCCACAAACTCAAAGGCACGATTTTGCCCTCGGTTCAAAATAAAATTGTGCCTTTGCCTCCAGCTTAAAATTACGATTGTGCCCGTAGTTCAAATTTATATTACGCTGTTACCCTAGGTGCAAAATTACGAATTTCTCCCTATTAAAATTTCAAATTCCCCCCCCCCCTCTTCAAATTTACAGTACTGCCATCACTTTGGCTTTTGGCAATTTACGATTTTACCCCAGTCAAAAAATAGAACTTTCCCTCAGTTAAAAATTACAATGTTGCCATTGTTTTAGTTTTTTTTTATCAAAAATATAAAACGTATTTTTTTAATTGGTTGACTCGATTTAGTTGTTTTTCGTGTCAATGAGCTGCTGTCTAACGCTCGCTCATTATTCGTCCACCGCCCCGCAACGCGGGCGGGGCATCTAACTAGTTGATGACAAACTAGACAAAGGATAATAATCATTATAGAGTAAAATGCCAATTTTTGTCCTGAGGTTTGGCCACTTTTGCGACTTTTGTCCAAAGGTTTGTTTTTCCGCATCTAGATCCAAAAGGTTTGAAATCTTGCCATTTTCATCCGACTCGTTAACCCCATCCATTTTTTTCCATTAAATGAGGGGTATTTCCGTCCTTTTGGACATTTTCTATTAAAATCAAAAAACACTATTAAGAAGTAAAGATACACCTATGTTGACTTTCTAGTTATGACTTTTCTTATAAAACTTAACAAATAGGTAAAAGGACGAAAATACCCCTGACTTAACGTTAAAATAGGGATGGAGTTAACGAGTCGGATGAAAATGGCAAGATTTCAAACCTTTGGAATCCAGATACGGAAAAACAAACCTTTGGACCAAAGTCGCAAAAGTGGTCAAACCTTAGGGACGCAAATGGCATTTTAACTTGATAATAATCATTATCATATTTTGAGAAAAATGCCTAGATAGTCCCTGTGGTTTGCTCCATTTTCACCTATAGTCCCTAACTTTCTAAAATTAGGGCTATAGTCCACACTAAAAGTACAGGTGGTGGGAGGTTATGGTCTGGTTTTATAAAGAGAGAAAGGGCACACCTTAACTATTATAGATATTAAGGACTAAAGATGGCTAAAAAGTGGGCCCCACTTATTATTTTTTTATTACTAAGGGATAGTTTTGACATTTCACATCCACTTAACTGAGAAAACTAACCCTCATCCACGCTAGAGACTATCCGAGAAACAGGAGGGCAAACGTTAGGGACTATAGTGGTAATTTTAGAAAGTTAGGGACTATAGGTGAAAATGGAGCAAACCACAGGGACTATCCGGGCAATTTTCTCTCATATTTTTTTCCAGTTCTTACCTTATCGGGATCAGAGAAGAAGCTATACAAGTGTGCTCTGTACCAGTTGGCAGAACATACTGGATTTCCTTCTAACCACAAATTCTGAAGTAAAGGAAGACCAGCTAGGAGTTCTAGTTCTGAAAAGTTAGAAATAATATTGTAGGAAAGATCAAGCCCCTCCAGTGATTTTAGATTCTCCACCCCACGAATAGTAGTCAGAGCATTGTTCCGCAACACCAATTTTACAATCTGATATGACACCTGCAGTTGCACACACGTATATAGTTCCTTAAATGATAATACTTCCAAGAGTAATTATTTGCATGATATCATAACTCTATAAATA
Source organism: Helianthus tuberosus (assembly GCA_030545235.1). Classification (NCBI taxonomy): domain Eukaryota; kingdom Viridiplantae; phylum Streptophyta; class Magnoliopsida; order Asterales; family Asteraceae; genus Helianthus; species Helianthus tuberosus. The sequence continues at coordinate 24,999,856 of CM060431.1, forward strand.
AGGATTGTAAGGTATTATTTGGTATGTTTGATTTGATTGTTAAACCACCACTAAGTTGAGCACCGTTAGAGAGAACCAAGCTACTGAAAGTAGGTTATTGACTGCTGCCTCACAAAAGCAGGACTAGTTTGTATTTCTATTTTTAATAACAATTAACAGAGTAAAGTACACAGATGGTCCCTGTAGTTTACAAAAATTTGGATTTAGTCCCTAGCTTTTCAAAAGTACACGGATGGTCCCTGTGGTTTGCACTTTGTAACGCAATTAGTCCCCAACCAACAAATCTAAAGGTTTCAACTTGTCAAAGTTAAAGGCTAAATGTGTTACAAAGTGCAAACCACATGGACCATCCATGTACTTTTGGCAAAGTTGAAATGTGTTACAAATTGCAAACCACAGGGATCATCCGTGTACTTTTGGAAAGCTAGGGACCAAATCCAAAATTTTGGTAAACCATAGGATTCATTCGTGTACTTTACTCTAATTAGTAACTTGGATCCTCAAATGATATATTGAAAGGTGTGGCCCAACCATCACATGCCAAAGGTATACAACATCAAGATTGTGCATATTGATTAGATTGATAGTCAAGCATCCCAATGCATTGATTTGACATGTATTTAGCATTTGATTCATAATAACATACAATCTTTTCATGTAAATACACAGCAACTCAACACTTGCAGAGCTTTAAAGAATGTCAGTTAACCTTACCTTACTAAATGAGGCAATTGTTCTCAGTTGATTATAACCAAGGTCCAGGTGCTTCAACTTGCTGCATCTCCATAGATTATCCACTTTAGAAAACTTGTTCCTACTTAGATCAAGGGTTTCAACAGCAGGCAGGAGTCTCAAAGAATCATCCATCAAAACCAAGCCATTATAAGCACAAGAAACAAACGATAACCGCTTCCACTGAGGAGATTGCTCTATCTCAGCGATTCGACTAGCAAAAACATGTCGAAGCGCATCCTGTTTCACCTCAACAAGAAAGGAACACCATGTCAAAAGTACTACTTCACAATTGTCTATATAATAATGAAAACCCCGTAAGTTATTATGTATTATTAATCAACTATATATAGAGAAAGAATGAGGATAATCACAAAGGAAACCTAATCAAAATGCAGTGAGGATAGTTACAAAAGAAACCTAATCAAATCATATCTCCGATAGTTACAATAAACCCTAACTAATATATTCTATCTAGTATTATCAACCAGAAGTATAGCTAATCCTAATTCCAATTATTATTAGAATCTATCAGTCTAATGCTGTAATAACCAAACAATTGAGTTCATGAACATATGCAAAATCAATCTTACGGTGGAATTATGACAAAAATCTTCTCCAGAGTTATTATGTATTATTAATCAACTATATATATAGGGATACATGAGGATAAGTACAAAAGATAATCAAAATACAACGATGTCGATGCTAATTACAAAGGAAATCTGATCCAATTATCTCCTAGTTATGGAGATCCTAACGAATATATTCTATCTAATACTGTCAACTCGAAGTAGAGTTCATACAATCATACAATTGTGATTAGAATCTATCAATCTGATACTGTAATTCATGAAAATATGGAAACATCAATCGTACAAAGAAAACCTAATCAAAATACAATGAGGATAAGTAAACGAAACCTAATCAAATCATAACTAGTATTACAATAAACCTTAACTAATATATAGCCTATTGGCATCTTGGGGGTGGGATAAGACTTTGGGACCAATAGGTCCTGGGTTCGATTCCCACAAGGGGTTCTTTTCCCATATTTATTGGGTTTCCTCCTGAATTGGTGTATAGGCATTATGCCTATTGGAGATGGATATGATCGGGTGGTTCCATTGGTGGCACGATGATACTCCAGTGGTCCGTCAGTGATCCAAATTTGCCGTTCAAAAAATAATTGTCAACTAAAAGTAGAGTTAATCCTGTTATACTTTATCTCAGCAATTCGAATAGCAAAAACATGTTGAAACGCATCCTGTTCCACCTCAACAAGAAAGGCATAACACGTCTATAGAATAACGAAAACCCCCAAAGTTATTGTGTATTATTAATAAACTATATATAGGCTCCGAAAACCTTTTCCTGACGTATATAGCATCCGGATAACATAAAGTGTGGCATTGTGAATCAAAACAGCAACAAAACATAAGGTACTAAAATTAATAGCAGTTAACTATGATAACACAAAATGATGAGAAAACTATAGCAGAGATAATCACAAAGAAAACCTAAAAAAATATATCCTATTTATGATACATATAATCACAATAAACCCTAACTAATACGTTCTATCTAATATCATCAACTAAAAGCAGAGTTAATCCTATTATAACTAGCATCTAATAACAATCAACCAATTCAGTTCATAAACATACAGAAAAATCAATCTTACAGTTGAATTATGACAAATAATCTTCTCCAAAGTAAACCTAATCAAACCACAAACGAAACCTAATCAAATTATATCTCCTAACCCTAACTAATAGATTCTATCTAATATTGTCAACTAAAAGCAGAGTTAATCCTATTATAACTAGAATCTAACAATAATCAAACAATTAAGTTAATCAATCATCAACATCAATCTTACAGTTGAATTATGACAAATAATCTTCTCGAGCGTAAACCTAAGCTCCAAAATCCCTCTCACACCAGAGGCAGACAGATCACATCCACGAAGCTCCAAAACCTTCAACCTACCAAACGGCAACAAACACAGAGGGGTAGGATCTCTACACGACTGCAACGGAACAACCGAAACAACTTTCAGTGACGTCAGAATCCGCAAAATCCGTCGTAACTGCTCCAGCGCACGGTGATCACCTAGGTCAGAAACATATGCGCGAAAATAATCCACCGGAGCTCCGGCGAGCTGCCGTTCAAGCTCCGCCAAGGATTCGAGCCGCGATTCGACGTAATGAAGACCTACCGGATTCAGTTTTAAGACGAGTGTGCCTTCGATTAACGGTCCGGTGTTGTTCTCGACGAATTTGAGTAGCGATTCGAGGTACCGATCGCCGGTGAGAATTGCCGCCATTGTTGTTGTTAAAGTGGTGGTTGATTCGCCATTAGTGTTATCACCCTGTGAATGTGGGAAGTTTACATGAGATGAGATTTGGTTTTACGGGATGAGTTTTGTAAACCGGGAAGAATGTTGGTTTGTTTGTTTGTTTGTTTTCATTTGGTTGAAATAATTTGTGTGCATAGATAATATTTATTATTAAAATCAAAGAATTTATTTTTCATTATATTTTTAATATTTATTTTTACATTTACGATCTTTGTTATTTAGAGGTTTGTTTATGATTCTAAATAATTTTGAATTTTTAAGATGTGTTTGGTTTAAGGGGGGGGGGGGGGGGGGGGGGGGGGTTAACTGGTTATCACTTGCAAAAATTTCATCACTCACAACATCCAATCAAGTTCCGTAATGTCATCAACCATTATTCCATCACTCACAACCTTTTTAGTGGCAATGGTCATCACTCACAACACCCAACAATAAACCCTCACATCCATTTATCACTCACAGCCCATCACTCGTTGATTTTATCACGCCAAACCTTCCATCACCGTTGAATATGTTGGTGGCGGTGGAAAACTTCAAACATCCACGAGTGATTATTGCCCCATCACGGAGAAAATGGCACTACCCCCCATTCCCATAAGGAATGGAATATATTTTAGTTTTGTTAAATTTTGTGAATGAGACACGTCGTTGAAATGTTTTATCAAAGCAAACAACTTCAGCACGATTTTCGCGAAGAAAATCCATGCCTACTATGATATCAAAACTACCAAGCTGCATCGGGATAAGATAGATAGGAAAGACGTGATTGTTGAGTTCAAGCGTACAATCACGTAGAACGTAATTAAAAGTGACGGTTCTTCCAGTGGCAACTTCTACGTCGAACGTCGAAGGGAGGTTAGAGCGTTTACGGTTTAGGAGCTTTTCGAATTCTAACGATACAAAACAGTTATCGGCTCCAGTATCAAATAAACACGAAGCATATATACCGTTGACAAGAAACGTACCATTAACCACGTTGTTATCAGCTTGGGCCTGGCGGACATTGATGTTGAATGTTCGTTTGCGGGCTGCTGGCTGTTGCTGCTGAGGCTGCTGTTGTTGATGTTGTTGCTCGCTAGTTGCTACTATGGCTCTTGCTTCACCACTCTGTTTGGGCAGACACTTGCAAAGTGGTTAGGATCACCACATGCAAAGTAGGCTCTTGCGTGAGCAGGAGCTGCTTGTTGACCCTGTGGAGCGGGAAGAGGGGCTGGCAGTGCAGGAGCTTGAACTTGAGCTTGAGCTTGGCGGGGACCAGTACGCCAGTTTGCAGTAAAGTGGCCGTACAGGTTGCAATGAACACAAAATCGATATGCGATCCCAACAGGATGATGATAAGTACAAGTAGGGCATAGCGGGTGTGGACTAGTATATGCACGCTTAGCCGGTGGTGCATTGGTCACTGGTGCCGCTACTTGGCGGTTTTGGTTCTGGGGTTGAGCAGGGACAACATTGAGTGGAGTGGCAGTCACCGCAAAATTGTTGTTGTTGTTCTTGTTCTTGCGCTTGCGGCCTGAGAACTTGGAAGCTTGCGGTGCGGCGGTTTCAGTGGTGGGAGAAGCGGTAACTTGGTGGAGACTCTTGGTGGTATTCTTGAAGTAACCAGCCAAAACTCGTTTGTCATTAATCTCGGCAGCGAGTAGATAAATCTCTTCAATGGTTGTCGTCTTGGCAGCTTGCACGAAATCAGCAACACAATCCGGTAAAGCACGAATGTATTTCTTGATTGTCATCCTAGGTGTTGCCACCTGGCTGGTACAGATAATACTTAGCTGCTTAAAGGGAGCAGTTAGACCGGCATTGTCGCCACCCTCTTGCTTGATGTTCCAAAACTCGTTCTCTAGCTTCTAGAGCTCATGGGGAGGGCAGAATTCTTTCATCATAAGTTCCTTCAACTCCTCCCAAGTAAGCCCATAGGCTGCGTCGTTTCCTCGCCTCTTCCTTTCGGTGGTCCACCAGTCCAAAGCCCTGGACTGGAAAACGCCAGTTGCGTTGACAGTGCGAAGGTGATCTGTATATCCGCTTTGGCGTAGCGTGACTTCAATTGAGTCGAACCATTTAAACATAGCGCTTGGTCCGTCTTCGCCTGTGAAGTCTTTGGGGCCACAGGCCTTAAACTGCTTGAAGCTGAAAGTACCCTTTGGAGAGTCGGTCCTAGATTCCTCAGAGGACTTGCTACCGATTTCATTGATTTCGCTGACAATTTGTGAAATGACCTTAGCCATTTCCTTAGCGACTAGGGAGGCGATGCGTTTATCAGCATGGTTTCGGTAGGAAGCGCAAGTAGTGTGTGATTCGGATGACGACATTCTCTGCAACAGACATCGTCACAAGACTCAGACACAATTTTGATTAAGTCGAGTATAGTCTACCGAAATACCCAAAAGCTACCTTATATAAAGCACAGGAACACGTCTACACATAAGCACATAATCACGTAGGCACTTAAACACATAAGCACAGAAGCACGTACTCAACTATATTTTGCACGTATTCACCTACATATATTGCACGTATTCAATTATCATTCAAGTTTCGCGAGCGCGTTCGAGAGTAGCGAGTATTATATGTGACAACTCGAGTTTCTGAGATTCCATCTTCGCATTATTGCACGATTAATTGTTTAGATTGTTTGATTACACGACTTGTTTGTGCACAACTGTACACGTATGTAACTTGTTAAATCGTACTGTGACTGATATGTTATATTTGGTGTGCCTTATAAGTGCGAATGTGATATGTATGTATATTGTATTAATAGTGTGATATGTGTAATTAATAAAGTCATGCCAAACACCTTCCCCTCACGAAATCATCTCACCCGAAAACACCCCTCACACGAATACCCCTGATTTCGTTGGCCCAACCTTCGACAAAGCCCATTAGGGGTCCAGTTGTTTTAACTGGGTATATACTACGCGAACATATCATTTGAGAAACATCTAACAAAATAGAAAACCCTGGTAACCCTCCTCTATTTGCGACGGTAGCAGGAGACACCCTCCCCCTCGAGGCATCAACTTTCGGTTAGTTAATCACCCTACTCCTTGTCAATTATGTGAATATTAGTTGTTTTGTATGATGATGTTTAGTGGTGATATCATGATCGATGCAATGATATGTGATCTTATGTGCAATTGTGCGATATTTGCTATAATGGAAATTAGGAATTGATAAATGATTGATGCATGGAAACTGATGTGAATGATGATAATAGTGCCAACCATACTTAATATATATATTGCATGTGAATTGTATTGAAAGTGCAGCCAAGTCAATGTTTGCATGTGATGGCTTAAGATTTGTCGTCTAGCTTGCATGTGATTCCTTGTTTAACCTAACAGTACTCAAACCTACCCAAAGTAATTGGTCCAATAACCTATGGAGGTGATTAAATCGTTGTCGGCCATGATTGCTTTTGTTTTGGATGATAGAGTGTTAGAAGGGTTATGACTTTATGTGAGATGATCATAACAATATTGATGGTAATTGATTATGTAACTGTTATGTTGAATGATAGGATTCATGGTCATGTGAATAGATGTGTCAGCCCACTAACCGATTGTATTTAGTATATTGTCAGCCACATGATTATACTTTGACATGCCCAATAATTTGTTAATCCATTAATCCATCATTGGTCCAATAATAATTTTAATGTTGTAACAATTGTCGTATCTGATGGATTATAGGGATGGTGATGTTATGAATGGATTTAAGGAGTAATGATCATGTTGAGGATTTCGTAAACTGAGTGCTGTATGATTTCGTGTTACTGTTTTGTAAACACATCGATGATTTGTGTGAATGTTTTCGTGATGCTTGATCATGTAACTGTAACCGATGATTAGGGTTTCTGGGTAACTGATAGAACGATGTAACAGACTTGTTGACGAAACATAATACACTACGAAACAAATACGTTTCGTCGAAACCAAACTGGACGAAACGAACACGACGAAACTGATGTGTTTCGTCAAGGGTTTCATGACGAAACAAGGGTGTTTCGTCGAAGGGGAAATCAGCACCGTAACTTGCTATAATTCTGTTAAAGTTAATTGAGTTAGTTAACTGCCGTTAAATGTTAAGCATGACTGGTATGATTTTGAATACGTGATATGTGCTTATACGTGAACTTCGTGAATACAAACTGATTATGTATACATGCGTACTTTAGGACGTGATTGATTAACTGTGAGCATACTTTAGCATACCGAGCAAACCAAGGTGAGTTCACACTTTTACTAAGGCATGGGATTCCCAGGGTATGGGAATGGGGATTGAAGGAAGGAGATTTGAATAGATACTCGTACTTACACTGTTACTAGACTATCTACCATCGTCCTCGGATGCGCAGGATACATACGTAAAACCTACGTATACTTGTACTCATCACTGTCCTCGGGTTGCGAAGGACACTCACGTAAAACCTACGTGAACTTATACTCACTACTGCCTCGGTTGTGTCAGGCACTTACGTAAAACCTACGTAAACAAGAACATGCTACTGTCTTCCGGAGTCAGGAAGGACACTTACGTAAAACCTACGTAAACCCCCGCGTACCCCTGTCCTCGGTTGTGAAGGACACTTACGTAAAACCTACGTAAACTTTGTACGTACTACTGTTCTCGGGTTAAGAAGAACACTTATGGTTACAAATAGTCTAGTGTAAATACAAACATGGGAAGCCCCCACTGATAGAAAATACAAACATGGGAAGCCCCCACTGATAGAAAATACAAACATGGGAAGCCCCCACTGATAGAAAATACAAACATGGGAAGCCCCCACTAATAGAACATACTATCGGCCTAGTAGCGCCACATGTTACGAAGCAAACTTACTATTACGAACTTACTTACTGTGAACTCGCTCAACTAGTTGTTGACTCTCTGTTACATGCCTTGCAGGACCATAGGTACTCATGGAGCTTGCACGGGAGGCGCGGTCGTTGTGGGCACGGATTGTGGATGTTATGATAAACTCTTTTATGACATTTCAACTTAATACTTATGTTGGGTTTTTACATTATTGTTTCCGCTACTCACTTGTTATGTTTGGTTTTGAAAACACCTCTCGTATTGACGAATGACATTTACTATTTACTCTGTTCAATATGATTGGTGGCTTGATCCTGGTCAGTCACGCCTCCAAGCGGTGATACTCCGCGGGTGGATTTTGGGGGTGTGACAGATTGGTATCAGAGCCATTGGTTATAGAGAACTCGGTTTTAATAAGGGAAAAACGTTTTTATTAAAACCAGACTATAACCAGTACAGTGCTCAACGATCCACAACGACGCCTCGCTCCACGTGCAAGATTCAACATCCTAGGTAATATGGTATATGTTTTATTGCCTACTTGCTAGAATTACATAGAACTTCGCTCATGGTATGCTTAGATACACATAACCCCTATTGCTTGAGAATACTTGTGTGCTCACTCACTTCTGTCATCGCACTATTCGCGAACCTCTCTTACTTATGTTATCGTTGCTATCAAGATCATGAGTGGACACGTCAACCTAACTCAAGCCCAGTTGGCGGCTTCGATCACTGAACAAGTTACTGCAGCACTCGCAGCTGCCCAGGCAGGAGGTGTAACCTGCCATCACCACTTACTCTAGGATTTTTAGATCCTACTCTCGTAAACCAACACTCGTGCTCAAGTATGTTTACTCTTACGCACACGACCGGTCAACACGCTCAGCCATTTGTGTGCGCGTTCAAAACTTTCATGGACTGTCATCCTAGTACTTTAGTGGCACTGAAGGAGCAGTTGGACTCCTCCATTGGTTTGAAAAGCTCGAGTCCGTTTTTTGAGATGTGTGAATGCCCTGAGGCTCGCAGGGTGAAGTACGCCACTGATACTCTCGAAGGCACTGCGCTAATTTGGTGGAACGCGCAAGTTCAGATGTTGGGGCTGGCGGCTGCTAATGCCACCCCATGGAATGATTTTAAGGAACTGATCAAACGCGAATACTGTAGTCGTGATGACATCCACAAGCTGGAAGCGGAGTTCTTTAACCTAAAGATGACGGGGTCAGAGATAGAGGCATATACGAAGCGATCCAACGAACTGGCAATTTTGTGTCCTACTATGGTGGAACCTCCCATCAAGCGCACTGAGCTGTACCTCAAAGGCTTAGTACCAGAGATTCAAAGTCATGTGACTTCTGCCAACCTTGCTACCATCCAGGATGTTACTCGTCTTGCCCATCGTCTCACAGACCAGGCAGTGGAACAGAACAAGCTGCCTAAACGCATTGGTGCTACTGCTACTACTACTACTTATGCTATTCCGAGTGACAACAAGAGAAGGTGGGATGGAACCTTCAGCAAGGGTTTAACTTCAGTACTGTCCTAGGCACAGCTGCGAAAGATTGATGACTATCAGAGCCCTGGTCAGCAATCTCCTGGTAGTCAAGGACAGGGTGGATATCGAGGAAATCACCCAAAGTGCAATAGATGCAACCGACACCACAGTGGTCAGTGCAACAAGGGTCGTTGTCAGAGGTGTCTCAAGATGGGGCATGGAGCCAAAGATTGTAGAAGCTCACGTCCTGCAAACCAGAACCGACAACAGCAGTCACAAGCTCCACAGAATTAGCAGCAACGGTAGGGTAACAAGGGATGCTATCAGCGTGGTGCTGAAAGTCACTTCAAGAGACACTGCCCACAGTTGAACCAGAACCAGAATCAGAACCCCAACCAAGGAAACGGGAATAATAGTGGAGACAACCACGGGGGTAATAACGACGGCAATGGTGCCAGGGGTCGACTGTTCGTGATTGGTCAGGATGATGCTAGGAATGACCCCAACGTTGTGATGAATTGGTTACGTCAACATCGAGCAGAGATTCTTTGCAAGGAAAAGATCGTCCGCATTCCTCGTGCTGGTTAAGAACCTTTGGTAATTCATGGTGACAAGCTCCTGGAGCAGCACCCATAGCTCAAGCACCTTATCGCTTAGCTCCAACGGAACTAGAAGAACTGTCTAAGCAACTGCAAGAACTCTTGGAAAAGGGTTTCATTCGCCCTAGCTCTTCGCCATGGGGAGCTCCAGTACTATTTGTAAAGAAGAAGGACGGTACCTTCCGCATGTGTATAGACTACCACGAACTGAACAAGGTGACTGTGAAGAATCGCTATCCTCTTCCACGCATCGATGACTTATTCGACCAGTTGCAAGGGTTGAGCTATTACTCGAAGATTGATCTGAGGACATGTTACCATCAACTAAGAGTCCGGGATGAGGACGTCTCCAAAACAGCACTCAGAACACGCTACGGCCATTACGAGTTTCTGGTCATGCCATTCGGATTAACAAACGCACCTGCGGTTTTCATGGATCTTATGAACAGGGTGTGCAAACCTTATCTTGACAAGTTTGTTATTGTGTACATTGACGACATCCTGATCTATTCGAAGAGTCAGGAGGAACACGAACAACATTTACGACTTATTTTGGAACTCCTTCGAACGGAGCAACTGTACGCCAAATTTTTGAAATGCGACTTCTGGCTTCGTGAAGTCCATTTCCTAGGCCACGTGGTAAACAAGGATGGGATTCATGTTGATCCATCCAAGGTAGATTCGATCAAGAACTGGCCTGCACCTCGCACACCAACTGAGATACGCCAATTCTTGGGTTTGGCGGGTTATTACAGACGGTTCATCAAAGACTTCTCAAAGATTGCACAGCCGCTTACACTACTGACACAGAAAGGTGTTGTTTATCGTTGGGGTAATACACAGGAAACAGTGTTTCAGCACTTAAAGGATAGACTTTGTAGCGCACCTATCCTCTCATTGCCTGAAGGCACGGACGATTTTATAGTCTACTGCGATGCATCGATCCAAGGTCTTGGATGTGTGTTGATGCAACGGGATAAAGTCATAGCCTACGCCTCACGCCAACTCAAAGTTCATGAAAAGAACTACACTACTCATGATTTAGAGCTGGGAGCTGTTGTCTTTGCGCTCAAGATATGGCGACACTACCTATATGGTACGAAGTGCACCATCTACACCGATCACAGGAGTCTCGAGCATATATTCAAGCAGAAGGAGTTGAACATGCGACAACGTAGATGGGTCGAACTGTTGAACGATTACGAATGTGCTATAAAGTACCATCCGGGCAAAGCTAATGTAGTGGCCGACGCCCTCAGTCGAAAGGATACTACATCTAGGCGTGTGCGAGCACTACAACTCACTATTCAGTCTAGTCTTCCTTCACAGATACGAGATGCTCAGGTAGAAGCATTAAAACCAGAAAACGTCAGGGCTGAAGCTCTGCGCGGCTCAAGGCAGCGGTTAGAACAAAAGACAGACGGTGCCTACTATGTAACGGGACGCATCTGGGTCCCACTCTATGGTAACTTACGCGAGCTTGTAATGGATGAAGCTCATAAGTCTCGCTACTCGGTACATCCTGGTTCGGATAAGATGTACCACGACTTGAAAACCACATATTGGTGGCCTAGCATGAAAGCTCACATAGCCACTTACGTTAGCAAGTGCTTGACTTGCGCGAGGGTTAAAGCGGAATATCAGAAACCATCAGGCCTACTCCAACAACCTGAGATACCACAATGGAAATGGGAACAAATTTCCATGGATTTTGTTACTGGCCTACCTAGATCTCAGCGCAGAAATGATACTATTTGGGTGATCGTGGATCGACTCACAAAGTCTGCTCACTTCTTGGCTATCAAGGAAACGGACAAGTTCTCCACACTAACAGACGTATACCTGAAAGAAGTGGTTTCAAGGCACGAGGTGCCAACTTCCATTATCTCTGATCGTGATGCACGTTTTACTTCAGAACTGTGGCGAGCAATGCACAAATCTTTTGGCTCTCGTTTAGGCATGAGCACAGCTTATCACCCTCAGACAGATGGGCAATCTGAGCGCACTATTCAAACTTTAGAAGACATGCTTTGTGCGTGTGTAATCGATTTCGGCAACGGCTGGGAAAAACATCTCCCGTTGGTGGAGTTCTCGTACAACAACAGTTACCACACCAGCATTAAAGCCGCTCCATTTGAGGCATTATACGGGCGTAAATGCCGGTCACCTCTTTGTTGGGCAGAGGTGGGTGACAGTCAGATCACAGGTCCAGAAATGGTAGTTGATACTACTGAAAAGATTGCTCAAATACGACAACGCATGGCGGCAACTCGTGACCGTCAGAAAGCATACGCAGATAAAGACAGGAAACTACTCGAGTTCCAGGTTGGGGATCGAGTGCTACTCTAAGTTTCACCCTGGAAGGGTGTTGTTCGTTTTGGCAAACGCGGCAAACTCAATCCACGATACGTTGGACCATTCGAAGTCATTGAGAAAATAGGCAAAGTGGCCTACAGACTAAACTTACCAGCTGAACTCAGTGCAGTTCACAACGTCTTTCACGTGTCGAATCTGAAGAAGTGTCTGTCAGATGAGACCCTCATAGTTCCTTTGAAGGAGCTCACTATCGATGAATAGTTGCGATTCGTAGAGGAACCTGTTGAAATCACGGACCGGGATGTTAAGGTCCTCAAGCACACCAGAACACCTCTTGTTCGAGTTCGTTGGAACTCCCGTCGTGGCCCAGAGTTCACCTGGGAACGCCAAGATCAGATGAAACTCAAGTATCCCCAGTTATTCGGAAACAGTGCAACCACTACTGAGGCTGAAGCTACTACTGAATTTCGGGACGAAATTCCAAATCAACGGGGGGATGATGTGACACCCCAGGAAAACCAGTAAACGATACAACTTACCTAGCTTCCTCAGTAACCGCATGCTAAATTTCGGGACGAAATTTCTTTCAAGTTGGGGATAATGTGACAACTCGAGTTTCTAAGATTCCATCTTCGCATTATTGCACGATTAATTGTTTAGATTGTTTGATTACACGACTTGTTTGTGCACAACTGTACACGTATGTAACTTGTTAAATCGTACTGTGACTGATATGTTATATTTGGTGTGCCTTATAAGTGCGAATGTGATATGTATGTATATTGTATTAATAGTGTGATATGTGTAATTAATAAAGTCATGCCAAACACCTTCCCCTCACGAAATCATCTCACCCGAAAACACCCCTCACACGAATACCCCTGATTTCGTTGGCCCAACCTTCGACAAAGCCCATTAGGGGTCCAGTTGTTTTAACTGGGTATATACTACGCGAACATATCATTTGAGAAACATCTAACAAAATAGAAAACCCTAGTAACCCTCCTCTATTTGCGACGGTAGCAGGAGACACCCTCCCCCTCGAGGCATCAACTTTCGGTTAGTTAATCACCCTACTCCTTGTCAATTATGTGAATATTAGTTGTTTTGTATGATGATGTTTAGTGGTGATATCATGATCGATGCAATGATATGTGATCTTATGTGCAATTGTGCGATATTTGCTATAATGGAAATTAGGAATTAATAAATGATTGATGCATGGAAACTGATGTGAATGATGATAATAGTGCCAGCCATACTTAATATATATATTGCATGTGAATTGTATTGAAAGTGCAGCCAAGTCAATGTTTGCATGTGATGGCTTAAGATTTGTCGGCTAGCTTGCATGTGATTCCTTGTTTAACCTAACAGTACTCAAACCTACCCAAAGTAATTGGTCCAATAACCTATGGAGGTGATTAAATCGTTGTCGGCCATGATTGCTTTTGTTTTGGATGATAGAGTGTTAGAAGGGTTATGACTTTATGTGAGATGATCATAACAATATTGATGGTAATTGATTATGTAACTGTTATGTTGAATGATAGGATTCATGGTCATGTGAATAGATGTGTCAGCCCACTAACCGATTGTATTTAGTATATTGTCAGCCACATGATTATACTTTGACATGCCCAATAATTTGTTAATCCATTAATCCATCATTGGTCCAATAATAATTTTAATGTTGTAACAATTGTCGTATCTGATGGATTATAGGGATGGTGATGTTATGAATGGATTTAAGGAGTAATGATCATGTTGAGGATTTCGTAAACTGAGTGCTGTATGATTTCGTGTTACTGTTTTGTAAACACATCGATGATTTGTGTGAATGTTTTCGTGATGCTTGATCATGTAACTGTAACCGATGATTAGGGTTTCTGGGTAACTGATAGAACGATGTAACAGACTTGTTGACGAAACATAATACACTACGAAACAAATACGTTTCGTCGAAACCAAACTGGACGAAACGAACACGACGAAACTGATGTGTTTCGTCGAGGGTTTCATGACGAAACAAGGGTGTTTCGTCGAAGGGGAAATCAGCACCGTAACTTGCTATAATTCTGTTAAAGTTAATTGAGTTAGTTAACTGCCGTTAAATGTTAAGCATGACTGGTATGATTTTGAATACGTGCTATGTGCTTATACGTGAACTTCGTGAATACAAACTGATTATGTATACGTGCGTACTTTAGGACGTGATTTATTAACTGTGAGCATACTTTAGCATACCGAGCAAACCAAGGTGAGTTCACACTTTTACTAAGGCATGGGATTCCCAGGGTATGGGAATGGGGATTGAAGGAAGGAGATTTGAATAGATACTCGTACTTACACTGTTACTAGACTATCTACCATCGTCCTCGGATGCGCAGGATACATACGTAAAACCTACGTATACTTGTACTCATCACTGTCCTCAGGTTGCGAAGGACACTCACGTAAAACCTACGTGAACTTATACTCACTACTGCCTCGGTTGTGTCAGGCACTTACGTAAAACCTACGTAAACAAGAACATGCTACTGTCTTCCGGAGTCAGGAAGGACACTTACGTAAAACCTACGTAAACCCCCGCGTACCCCTGTCCTCGGTTGTGAAGGACACTTACGTAAAACCTACGTAAACTTTGTACGTACTACTGTTCTCGGGTTAAGAAGAACACTTATGGTTACAAATAGTCTAGTGTAAATACAAACATGGGAAGCCCCCACTGATAGAAAATACAAACATGGGAAGCCCCCACTGATAGAAAATACAAACATGGGAAGCCCCCACTGATAGAAAATACAAACATGGGAAGCCCCCACTGATAGAAAATACAAACATGGGAAGCCCCCACTAATAGAACATACTATCGGCCTAGTAGCGTCACATGTTACGAAGCAAACTTACTATTACGAACTTACTTACTGTGAACTCGCTCAACTAGTTGTTGACTCTCTGTTACATGCCTTGCAGGACCATAGGTACTCATGGAGCTTGCACGGGAGGCGCGGTCGTTGTGGGCACGGATTGTGGATGTTATGATAAACTCTTTTATGACATTTCAACTTAATACTTATGTTGGGTTTTTACATTATTGCTTCCGCTACTCACTTGTTATGTTTGGTTTTGAAAACACCTCTCGTATTGACGAATGACATTTACTATTTACTCTGTTCAATATGATTGGTGGCTTGATCCTGGTCAGTCACGCCTCCAAGCGGTGATACTCCGCGGGTGGATTTTGGGGGTGTGACATTATAAGCGGGTAACTGTAGGTCCCGAAATCTGAGGATCGATAACGAACCGAATCACTTGTTTATAGTAAACACGGTTACGTGTGCGGAATCCACGTAACTATGCCAAATCAAACATATAAAGCAATAATAACAACGGATTAATCAATTATACACACTCGATTGATTAACGGGATGAGAACCGATTACAACTGATACAAACACAGTTCAGACAGAATTTCGGCAGAGTTTTGTTACTATGGTCAATATCTCATCTCTGAGTTCAAATGAACACAAGATGTTGTTTATATAGTCCCTGGGCCAAGATATCGACGAAACACACAAAGTGTTTGACGAATCTGAACATGGGCCAGACATTGGGCCTGGAACAGCCCAGTACATGACGAATCAAGGTCTGATTCGTCATGACCTTCAACGAAACAGGATTAAGAACATTGGTCTGTTTCGTCATGATGTGTTACGACGAAACAGACCTGTTTCGTCGTGAACTGCAACTGTTGTGTTTGTTTCTGTAAACAGACAACAACAATCAGCAACATATAAACTTAATAATGACCATTCTACCCTTTAATGCAACATGCATTGTTCATAATACTTTACATATCAAAAGAGACAAATAAGTTGTACACAAGTAGATAGGAGGATATCTGACTTGGTCAACATAACATACAGACTCGATAATTAATAAAAGACCATACAAAATACATCGTTAAACAAGACTAGTCACAGACACTAAAAAATGCATCAACAGTAACACAACATGCGAGGGTCCATAGAGTAGCAGCGATTTGTTAGCGTAGTGTCGTGAGTTGTGTGTGTTTTGCAGAGCAAGAAGCGTCAAATCGAAACCATCAGTATCTCAATACGCTAACAAAATAATTATATAACCACATAAAACACATGAAATCACACATAAAAATGAAGAATCAGCGGCTGCGGCTCAGAATCGAAACACATAAACACATAAAATCAGCGATTGGAGCGTCTGGGTGCGTGACATCGACTACCCAAAGTGATTCGACTATTCTCAAGGACTTCGAGTACAAGCTTTGGCCTATTAAACTGTGCTCTCTCACCGACATACGGTGAATGTCACGCATCCTTTTGGCTATTCACGCAACTCGAGTCATTGGAATCCATCGAGACTTTGGTGAGAGTTTTGTAAAACCGAAGTAGGGAGCGGAATCTGTCATCAAGATTTGGGTTTCACCCCTAACTCAACGACTGCATTCCTGTTTGTGTGATAGAATCACGAGAGAGATAGGGAGATTTGCGTCGAAGTATCGATTTCACTCCTGATTCAACGCAAATTCTCGTGTTTATAGTAAAAATGAGCGTTGAACGAGCAATTTAATCGAGAGTTTGCGGTTTTCACACCTAATCTCGATCCAATCACTCGTTTGTTTTCGAAAATTGTGTGTGTCGTGTACGCCTTAGGGAAGGCGTTAGTGCGTTTCCCGTCTTTGGAAAGACCGGCGTTGCGCGAAGCTGTAGCATGCGGTGTTCACGCAAGGATGAGTTCGAGGAAGCATAACAGAAATAGGCTTGTGCAGAACCCCTGCCGGGTTTGCACAAGGCGGTCTGTTGGTACTTAAACTATAGACTAGGTCGTTTCTAAGACCTGTACTAAGTCGAGTCTTGCCTAATTCCCTATAGTTATGGCTCTGATACCAATCTGTCACACCCCAACCGATGGCGGAAACATCGGGGTGAGGCACTGAGCGAAACAGATTATCCAAGAGATTCCAAAACAACTATAGTTACCAAATATTTAATCGTTACGTCCCATACCATAACATATAAAGTAACACAGTTATTACAGACAAATTGTTCTCAAAGACAGATAAAAACTGTTCCGACAACTCATAAATTATTTCGTGGGTTTCTAGACCACCTAAGCTTGATTCCATGACATCCAGCAAATAGAAGCATCCTAAACACCTGTCACATATGTTAAAATAGGTCAATACACATTGTGTAAAGGTGAGCATACAAGTTTAATAGTATAATAGCAGCGAAAGCGATTTACGCATAACCAGCATGTAACACGTTGAAATGTGAAGCTAGCAGGTCATCGACAATGAAATATGCACAGACATGACTGCAAGTTGTAGAATGCGCAACACATATCACCACCGTGACACGTGAGAAATACCCTTAACAACCCCTGTCCATGATAGGTGCTGAGTCCAAACTATAGTACTATCGTTGCTAAGGTGTCAGGCAACAATCACTGTGTAAACATAACATACAAGCATTCACCGAATAACACGTATAACATGCAGAGCGGTTAGCGTATAAAAAGTGTTTGCGTTGTGTGATAGATGTGATTTGATATAAGTAACGTATGTAACACCCAAAAGTGCGTTAAGCAAAAAAAGGGATCGAGTATACTCACAGATCATGTTTAATGAATAAACACAACCTTGGATTGAAGGGAGCACTAGAGAGTTAGCCTGATTACAGAATGATAGTATAAGCGATGAACAGTGCGTGTGTCACACCCCAACCGATGGCGGAAACATCGGGGTGTGAGCACTAAGCGTTCAGATTGCTCATGAGATTTCCATAACACTAGAAATTTCGATAATAGTTAATTTGATTTCATGCAAAATTGTCTAACATAAACATCCATCAAAACAAGTATCAAATTACATCATCATCAAATATTGTTCAAGAGTCTTAGATTAGCTAAGTGACGTTTCTAGGCATCATCCTAGCTTGTTTTCCATGAGTTCCATAGCAACCTATCAGCTTGCAACATGTATTAAAATATCAATACAAAAGTATTCGTGAGTATACAAGTTTGGTAATAGAATAATAGATTAAAAACAACTCATATCCGCAATGTAAGCAATAAAAAATAGTTTCAGCCGTGCTAGTGTCGCAGTCCACGCAGTGATAGCCCAAGTATCCCGATGCTTTAGTGTTCACCCAAGACTCAAGGTAAACTAGAATCCTCCTAACAATACCCCCTGAGAATAAGGGGATAGGTGCACCCCCTATAGCGTTATATTGTTAAGGCGGAACAACACACCCTAGATTAAACGTCACATAGCACAAATATAATACTAGAATGCACAAGTTTTCACATACACATAGGATAGAGTTTAGTTTGCAAGGACTCAAGTTTATATAGAATACATGTTACACCCCAAAGTTTAAAGTAAAAAGGGGATCGAGTATACTCACAGTGATTGCTTAACAGTCGCAACTGTCATTGGATCAAAGGGAGCTCTTTTAGAATTAGCTTGATTAGATTAAAATAGGATAAGAGTCGGGCAGAATAACGAGGTTGAATAAAGTGTTGGAAACTGTCACTGGATCGGATGGCTGTCCGATCGAATGGCTATCCGATCGGATTGCCAGCCGAGTGGTGACATGTGTGTGAGGAGACGAACGGCTGCCCGATCGGATGGTGTCACGGCCCCCGTCCTGGTTTTACCCGGTCCAGGAGCCGCGGGACAGAAACCCGTGGTATTCATTGTTTGAGTTGACAGCGGAAGTCTAGCAGGATCTTTGAAAACTTGAAAATGCCCGATTATTTTATTTCATAATTTGGGATAATCCTCATAATTTACAATAGAGGAATTTCACGAGGAAATTCCCTGTTTTACAAAACATGTTTATTTATTTTTACTGAGCCACCACTTCAAGCTTATTAGTGCTCCGTAGCACATTTTCCTTGATTCATAGTAAGCCACCTGAAACATGTTATGAAAAATATTTTATCAGCGGGGAAATACTGGCGAGTCATTCAAGTTACTAAAACGACACATTAGTTATAAATTATAGCATAAGAGCGATTACAATGGCTACTATCTTATTTTTATCTGGCGCCGTGTCACCTCCTGGTGACGATGGTCATACCACTATTGGGTCCTTTCACCCAAGTAGTGATGATTATCACTGTTAGGTTGATGAACCTAACCGTGAGAAATTAGTAATGTGCACAATACCCCACTAGCCAGTGATTCAAGATAACCAAGACTTAATCCCTATAATTATAACTGGAAAACATTTGGGTATTGTAAAATACTTTTGATCAAAAGAGAATGACTCACATTGCAAGTTTAAACGGGCAGAGTTTAGCCTACTGATAAGCCTGATAACCTAATTTAAACAACAATGCACACGAAACTAGGTAAGTAACTTAATACAACATTTACGATAAGCACATGAGATCGAAACCCTCACGACGAATAACAAAGTATAGCCCTAATTTGGGCAGCACTTAAACATCCATCGGATTGTTTTCATTCGATCGGACATTGTATCGTAGCAGTGATCGAGTTAATACCCTGTAATCGTAGCAGCGTTTCACTACTCGGAAATCGAATTTAAGCAGAAAGAAACGTTTTGAGAGTGAGATTTCGAGCACAGGTGAAAGTCCCATGCACAGGCTCCTTATAGCAGAAATTTGAGTTTTACGCGGCCCACGTAAGCCTTAAGAGGCTTTTACGCGGCCCGCGAGGGTCCCTAGTCTACGCGTAGGCTTTGTGTGTCACGAGTAGGTTTGCCAGGTGGGTGACATGTGGCTTGAACACTTATCCGGAACAAATTTTAAGTTGACGCGGCCCGCGTAAACTTTCCTTATGGTTTACGCGGCTCGCGTGAAAAACCAGAAAATTGATTTTTCTTGATTTTTGATATGGATTAGGGTTTTAGGAGTCTGGGTTTTCACTTACGGGTCATTTTGGGACATTTTTGCAAGTCCTTACATGCTCCCCACCTTATTTAAAATCTCGTCCTCGAGATTTATTGAAATAAGTGAGGATATTTTCGCTTCATCTCCGATTCCAGCTCCCAGGTATATTCCGGTCCTCTTTTTGAATCCCACTTGACTTTGACCAGTACTAGTCTTTTGTGTTTGAGAAACTTAATCTTTCTGTCTTCTATTTGAAGCGGTTTCTCAACAAATTTTAGCTTTTCATTTACCTCTATATCTTGCTGTGGCACTACCAGCGATTCGTCCGATAGGCATTTCTTGAGGTTGGATATATGAAATACGTCATGTACCCCAGCTAACTTTTCTGGTAGTTGTAAAGGATAGGCGAATGGTCCTATTTTATGGATTATTGGGAATGGTCCTATGTATCTTGGACTTAACTTTCCTTTTTTCCCAAATCGGACTACTCCTTTCCAAGGAGAAACTTTCAAGAGTACCTTGTCTCCAACTTGAAATTCCTGTGGCTTACGTCGATTGTCTACATAACTCTTCTGGCGATCTCAAGTTGTTTTCAGTCTTTTCTTGATTTGAGTGATCTTGTCGGTGGTTTCTTGCACGATTTCAGGACCTGAAAATTGACTTTCTCCTATTTCTGCCCAGCAAACTGGAGTTCTGCATTTTCGTCCATACAGTGCTTCGAATGGGGCAACTTCTATGCTTGAATGATAGCTCGATTAAGGGTAGGTGGTCATCCCAGTTTCCACCAAAATCTATCACACATGCCCTAAGCATGTCCTCCAGGGTTTGAATCGTCCTTTCACTTTGTCCGTCTGTCTGAGGATGGTATGCAGTGCTTAAATTTAGTCGGGTTCCCATTGCTTCCTGGAAACTGGTCCAGAAATGGGAAGTGAAACGACTATCTCTATCCGATACAATGGAGAGTGGGACTCCATGTAAGGATACTACCTCGTCTACGTATAATTTGGCTAACCTTTCCATGCTAAAGGTTTCCTTCATATGTAGAAAATGAGCTGATTTGGTTAATCGATCCACAATTACCCAAATCGCTTCATTACCTTTTCTGGTTTTGGGTAACTTAGTAACAAAGTCCATGGTTATAAGTTTCCATTTCCAAACAGGCATTTCTAATTGTTGTAGTAAGCCTGAAGGTTTCTGGTGTTCTGCCTTAACTTGTGAACAAGTAAGACATTTAATAACATATCTAGCTATGTCCTTTTCCATTCCTATCCACCAGAAGTTATTTCTTAAATCTTGGTACATTTTATTGTTACCAGGCTGCATGGTATACCTAAATTTATGGGATACCTCTAAAATCTTATTTCTTAACTCTCCTTGTGTAGGATCGTGTTGTGACCCAAATGAGTCAATCGGAAGAGCCCTAATCTGTTTCAGAGGCGGAAACTAAGAAACAAACGTGAAAAACAGCTTGTTTCACAATTAATCGTCTTGTATATTGATTAAAATCAGTTTACAGATCAAACGACGCTTCGGTAGCAGTTCGGTACCGGAACAATGAGAGTTAACAATGAATTCGCTTGAAAGGTATATATAGGGGTTGAGATTTCGCTTGAGGGTGACAGATGCCATTTCAAGCGAAATCACACATGATGATTTCGCTTGAACATGTCACATGTCCTCTTCAAGCGAAATTACCACAAATATGCCTAAAACCTTCATTTTTTCTCGTACAACGCGCCCTGATCTAACAATTCTAATATAAGACTCGATACAAGACGAAGTCGACAGACGTATGCACCAACAGACTCCCCCTCGGATGTTGACGAGTCTTAAGTGTCGAGTCTTCAACGTCTTCAGTCTTTATCAATCTTTGGGCTTCCAGAATCTCTTTCTGGCTCTTGTCTCAATCCAAATCATTCTTCAGGATCAAACTTCTAGCTCTATCAATTTCAGACTCTCTTTCTCTAACAGACTCCCCCTCAATTTGTGCTGGGATCGTAGTATTTTAATTCTCTTGATCAGATCTTTTGATTCCTTAATTTCATCAGTAGCAGCAGTTCCAGAATTGTAATTTGGCCTATTTTTCCACATGTTCAGAATCGATTCCTGGCTCTATCCTACACGACACTCTACCCAATAATAAATTTCACAAATTAATAATTTGACAAATTTATACTCTGCTAACCACTTATAGACACAATCTGAACAAAAAGATTTATCATGTAAGTCACTGATGAAACCACTTGTATGTATATCATTTTCTTTTTAAAACATCTTCAAACAAACTTTCCCAAACCTGTTTGTCATGTTTAGCACTTGGAATTTTGAAAATCAGCTTTTCAATATCAGTTGTCTAAAATCTTTTTGAATTTTCAAAAATTTATACTAAAACACACCGAAAATCTTTTTGGAATTTTGTTTTGAAAGAAATACAGTAACAAAATATTTACAAGCAATTTTTTGTGAGTTTGTGTAAGAGGATCATATCAGTTTTTGAGACAAATCACCAACACCGTTAAGCTTTAAACATTTTAAGTTCTAAACGATTCACTTAGATTGTCAGTATACTGATCCACTTAATTTTTCACACAAAGTTCAACTGTTTCGAGATATGAGATTAATGTCTTAAGCACTTAAACTTATTCGCGTGTCCCACTTCAGAATATACTCCCGTATCCAGATCCCAATATTCAGTCTTACAAGTGAGTATACCTAGATGATATCTGTAAGGGGTTAATTGCGAAACCGTGAGAGCTCAGGTAAGAACTTCCGTTCAGCAGAGAGATGACGGCTCGACTTTTGGTGGGTCCCTTTAGAGGATCTTTTTTACAACAGCACATGATTTGCATTTTGCAATGTTTTATCATTTTTTATGCTGAGGGGAGGCTTTTATTTCAAGCAAGAGTAAAGTATTCTCCGGGGATTAGGCCATTGCTTCCGCATTATCAGAAGTCCCGGGATAATACCCCAGATATCACTAAGCATAAAGACCTAGTATCACAGAAAGAGGGGTCCTTCAAACAAGATTTCGGGGGTTACCCATATATCCGAGAGATGTTACCCACGATATAAGCAAGTTTGAATTTAGGTTTATATCTCATCACAATCTACTAAATGTGCAAAAACCTACTGGCACATCATCAGTGAGACCGTTTATCACTTTTGACTTTCCATTTCTCTAGCATGCTGTGATCGTCCACTGATGTACTATCATTTCCTCTTTTATACGACAAAACTCATTTTTGAATATTATCATGTTTTTTACATTTTCAAATTTTCAAATGTTTTTGAATTTTCTGAAATTTTTACTCCCCCTAAAATGCAAACACATTCAAGGAAATTTGAAAACAAACTGTACAAGCAAATAACAACTGATATCAAATCACTTCAATTCGCCATCCACTTGGCATAAACAATCAGAACTCCCCCTTACAACAAACTATTTTCCCATTATGATTTCAAAACACTTAAGTTTGTTTTAATCAAATGGTTTTTCCGGAAAATAAGTTTCGTTGATTTTATCACTTGTAAGTTAGGGGTTCATCATATTGTTCTCCATTCATTTGTAGAAAATCAAGTACAACTTAATGTCCCTAATTTACCACTTGTAAGTCGAAAACCTACTTTAACCTCTTGTAGGTTTACTTATCAACTCAAACCACTTGTAAATCAAAATATAACAATACAAAGATATCACCTGTAGATTTACCAGTCAAATCTATTCAAGAATAATGTCGATTCCTGCTCCACGCTTACCACCCCGGGAGCTCCGGCAAGTCAGGATTTTCAGTTAGGAAAAACTTTCCCCCAAGCCTGACCAGCCTTGGGAGATTCTGGTACACACCTATCCCACCAACATTTTGATTTGTAAAACTCTTTTGCACCCTTAACTTTTCTATCAACCATTTTCCCGAAAATATGTTTAACTTTCCTATTGAAAGCTTTTTCACATCAAATTCTCCTTTACCAGTGAAGAATTGATCTGAAATCTCAACCCTGCCTTTTGATTTCAGATTATCTTTTGTCAATGGCGGAAAGTTTTCCTCGTTCAACTCTGGAACGGAATTAACAACCTTTTTCTCAACAGATGACTCCTCTGATTTTATGGAATCAGATTCATTGTCAGAACTACTATCAGATTTTACAACCCATTTTTGTTTTGTTAAATCAACTCTTCTTTTGTAAAATCGTTTTGAACTTTCACCTTCTTCAGAAGTTAAATTTTCAAACACTTTCAATTTCTCAGTTGGTTGATTCTTTTTATCAACAACTTTTTTGTTTGTTTCAAAGTGAGAAGAAACTCCCTGTTTAGAATAAATGGACTCTTGGCAGTTCCAAGCAATATGTCCAGTCTTTTGACACTTGAAACAGGTTCTTCTATCAACTCTCTGAGCAAACTTCTTCACATTCCTCTTTACTTCAGCAAGAATGTAACACCCCGAATTTTTGAACATTAATATTAAAATGATAACAATACTTGAACTATAATATATGATTGTTTACTGAATTATTGTATATGAAGTTTTCTTTAAAATAATAATAATAATACATGTTTATTATTATGTTAAATTATCAAAATTTATTCTATAAGAAACGAATTTTTAATGTAGCAGGTATGGTTTTCCAACTTTATTTTTTTTAATGGCCACATGACATAGAGAATTGGTTGCCATAATTATTCACACTTGTGTATATATGAGTCAGCCATCACAGAGCCAAGATTCGATTAGCCTTCCTATCCTATCTAACATTCGACCTTTTTTCCACAATATTTAAGTCTAGTGATAATAACTAATAACCTTTGTATTTATATATTACTTGTCATTATCATGTTTCCTTGCATTTATTGGATTCCCACAACAAAGGGTGTAAAAGGGACCTTTATTGCATTGATTATTAATATAATGGAAAAAGAGGGGAAGGATCAATCGATCCAATTGTTTCAATAACTATGATTAGTTTTCAATATAAATAAGTTGAAAGTGAGAGACAATGAGAACCAGTTGGTGAGTGGTGGTCTTCAAGGCTATCGGGGAGACGGGAGGACTCCGTGATCCAGGCGTAAAATAGTTATCTCAGTTTTGTGATCATCGTTTAAGGTACGGACTCTAACAACTTATGTGTACGGATTTAGATTTTTGCAACCTCGTTGTCAGAAATTTAAAGTCGTTTTTATATGCTTTTGTGGTCTTTAAGATTATGTGATATGCTATATGTATATGGATATAGTAATATTGTAAATATGAAATTGACGCCCCAAATTACCGTATATGACGCACCGAGCTATAGAATATGACGCACCGAATTACCAAATGTGATTATGTGACGAACCGAATGTGATTACGTGACGCACCGAATGTGAACTAACTACGCACCGAACCACCGAATGTGACTCACCGAATGTGACTCACCGAATGTGGCTAACTCAATGTGTTACGTATATTGGTTGTTATATAGACATAGTTATGGATTTATACGCTTTATAGTTGTTGTCCCACTGAGTAAATTTTACTCAGGCGTGCATATGTCTTTTATGTACGTTAGGTTACAGGGAAATCGAAGAAGACTTGGAAAAAAAAAGACTCGGGAGAATAAAAGACTCACAGGGATTTTCATAAAAAGAATGATTTGTATTGTAAAAATGTATCGTTTTATCATTAATGGATTGACATATTGAATTCTGATTACTGTATAAGTGACACGTCAGCCCAAGCCGGGTTGGGGTGTTACAATTATGGTATCAGAGCTCAGGCTCTTTCCTGTCGAAATTTTTTTTTTTAAATTAAAACCTATGGGTAATGATCATTCATCGGGTAATATTTTTCTAAGTCAACTTGTATACTTCACTAAATGTTAATTTTGTAAAACTTTTTATTTCATGAAATTTTAAAATCATTCCTTTAATTCTTATAAAGTTGACTGTATCGTAAATGAATTAAGAATGTTAGTGGTATAGTTGTAAATAGATGCTTTAGTTATACCTATTTGAGTTTCTTAGTTATGTTACTAGTCTCCTAAATTATGATTTCTTTATGTGAAAAAAAAATTATTTCAAATGTTGAACAAGTTAGTAGACCTTTGTTAAAAAAAAAAAAGCTTCCCTAGTTTAAATTCTTGTCATTTGATTTTAAAGACTTTGCCCTTTCTTATTTTGAACTCCTTTGAAACGTTGTTTTGATTTCAATAATGAATTTCTCTTGACCATTGTTTTATGATTAATGACTGATATATGTTATCATGAAATTTCGGGGACGAAATTTTTTTTAAGAGGGGTAGTATTGTAACACCCCAAATTTTCGAACATTAATATTAAAATGATAACAATACTTGAACTATAATATATGATTGTTTACTGAATTATTGTATATGAAGTTTTCTTTAAAATAATAATAATAATACATGTTTATTATTATGTTAAATTATCAAAATTTATTCTATAAGAAACGAATTTTTAATGTAGCAGATACGGTTTTCCAACTTTATTTTTTTTAATGGCCACATGACATAGAGAATTGGTTGCCATAATTATTCACACTTGTGTATATATGAGTCAGCCATCACAGAGCCAAGATTCGATTAGCCTTCCTATCCTATCTAACATTCGACCTTTTTTCCACAATATTTAAGTCTAGTGATAATAACTAATAACCTTTGTATTTATATATTACTTGTCATTATCATGTTTCCTTGCATTTATTGGATTCCCACAACAAAGGGTGTAAAAGGGACCTTTATTGCATTGATTATTAATATAATGGAAAAAGAGGGGAAGGATCAATCGATCCAATTGTTTCAATAACTATGATTAGTTTTCAATATAAATAAGTTGAAAGTGAGAGACAATGAGAACCAGTTGGTGAGTGGTGGTCTTCAAGGCTATCGGGGAGACGGGAGGACTCCGTGATCCAGGCGTAAAATAGTTATCTCAGTTTTGTGATCATCGTTTAAGGTACGGACTCTAAAAACTTATGTGTACGGATTTAGATTTTTGCAACCTCGTTGTCAGAAATTTAAAGTCGTTTTTATATGCTTTTGTGGTCTTTAAGATTATGTGATATGCTATATGTATATGGATATAGTAATATTGTAAATATGAAATTGACGCCCCAAATTACCGTATATGACGCACCGAGCTATAGAATATGACGCACCGAATTACCAAATGTGATTATGTGACGCACCGAATGTGATTACGTGACGCACCGAATGTGAACTAACTACGCACCGAACCACCGAATGTGACTCACCGAATGTGGCTAACTCAATGTGTTACGTATATTGGTTGTTATATAGACATAGTTATGGATTTATACGCTTTATAGTTGTTGTCCCACTGAGTAAATTTTACTCAGGCGTGCATATGTCTTTTATGTACGTTAGGTTACAGGGAAATCGAAGAAGACTTGGAAAAAAAAAGACTCGGGAGAATAAAAGAGTCACAGGGATTTTCATAAAAAGAATGATTTGTATTGTAAAAATGTATCGTTTTATCATTAATGGATTGACACATTGAATTTTGATTACTGTATAAGTGACACGTCAGCCCAAGCCGGGTTGGGGTGTTACAAAGAAACTCTTGATTTGATTGTTTCCAGAATGGTTTCTTCTGCTCATCTTCAGAACTCCCTCCTGAAACAAATGTTGTTTTTGGTTTATAATTTTTCACATTTTTATAATTTTCTGAAGAATTAAAA
The DNA here is from genome assembly GCA_030545235.1 of Helianthus tuberosus. Lineage (NCBI taxonomy): Eukaryota > Viridiplantae > Streptophyta > Magnoliopsida > Asterales > Asteraceae > Helianthus > Helianthus tuberosus. The sequence continues at coordinate 25,027,780 of CM060431.1, forward strand.
CCAAGACCTTTCTTTTTGAAATTACTGTTATGGTTTGGTTTCTTTTGAGAACCATAACCAGAACCGTAACCCTTTTTCTTGTTCAATCTCTGTTGAACTCTTGAAGTGTACTTTTTAGGTTTTTCATGAAGATTTAAATCTTTTATTTCAGAAATGTTAATTTCTGTCAATTTGAAAACCTGTTTGATCATATTAGTTTTAACACTTCTTATTGGAAACTCCTCATCAGAATATAATTTGTCTGAATCATTCAAAGTATAAGACACTTTGATTAATTCGTCATTCAAATTAGATTTTGATAACATGAATTCTTTATTGTAAACCCTTTTAATCGGTGAACTCGGACTCTTTTCTGACGAACTCGAACTTTCCGACTTAGACTCCGGTTTTGACTCTTCATCCATATCTAACACCTGATCGACCACTATCTTTAATAACTCGGACTCATGATCAGTGTCAGACGCTGTGAATGTAACATCAATATTATCTGGTAATTCATCAATGATTTCAGACTTTAACTTGATGTTGACTGCCTTTTTTAGACGCTCCTCGTTAGGATTCCTGGGAGAATAACTTTCATGGATCGGGGGCGGACATCTGTTATACTTGACACTTTGTTTCTTACCAGTATCAGTATCTTCAGTCTTTTTCTCCATGAATGCTTCAAGACCTGCAACAGTAGGATAAACACGATCAATCAAATAATCACATGTTGTATAGCTTAACAACAATCGTTTAATCCTTTCACTCTCAATCTTCTCAAGTTCTAACTCTTGTTTCAGCTTAGCACAATCTTCGATATACTCATTTATGACGCTCTGCTTTGTCATTAATGTTGCATTCATTTTTGTCATAGCATTTTCAATTTCTGAATTCGTTCTTTTCAAACTATCAACTGTTTTGTTCAGAACATCATACGACTCCTTCACATACTTCACATCGAATAGTAAATCTTCTTTAATCTTCTCCAAATCAGCAATCTTCTTATCTTTCACTTCACACCGTTTGCAAGATTCTTCACATTTCAAACACGGTTTAACGACCTCAACTATCTTTTCGACTTCAACAACTTTTTCTACTTCAACAATCTTTTCTATTTCAACAACTTTCTCAACTTCGATGACTTTCTCGACTTCAATTAATTTCTCCACCACTTTCTCCATTTCAAAAATTTTCTCTATTACCTTCTCAGGTGCTGGTTCTACATTTGCTTCCTCAGATTCTGTCTTTGCCTTTTCATCAACTAGGATTCTTGCTTCTTCCAGCTCTTTCAACAATCTGGCAATCTTCTTCTGATACAGCATCTCCATTTTATCTGCAAAAAACAAATTAAAACTAGTAGAATCTATGCCTTTTCTAGCTTTGTTGAGATGTTCTTCCTCATCATCATCGATATCCACATCATTTCCAAGATCTGGAAAAATTGGGATTCTTTTCTCACTAGTCTCATCTTCACCCAGAATTATAGCAACAAAACATGACCCTGGTGGAATGTATTTATCCCAACTGAACCCTTCAGCAACAAATTCATCATCTTGATCAATGATACCAAAATAAGCTTTTTTTATTTGCATCTTCGATCATTTTCCTTTTGTCATCCACAATTGGCCGAGCATGTGCAGTTTGTGGTTCCTTTTGTTGAGTAATCTGATGAAAAATTGATTTCTGATAATAATTGTTCTTTTCTTGATTCCCGGTAGCTTCTTGGTTTTTGCATTCTCGTTTAAAATGACCTTTTCCTTTGCAACGAAAACAAGTGACTTTCGATTTGTCAAAACCCAATGGAGAAGTAGTCATTCCTCGAAATTCATCTCTACCGGTGATTTGTTGAAACTTTTCTGCCCTCCTCTAAGCACTAGCCAAACACCATTTCACATCCATCAACTCAAGTTCCTCTGCATCAATTTGGTCATAATCTTCTTTTGTAAGCATCGGATTTCCAATCTTGCCATCAATCAAACTTTCATAAGATTCCAACATAGCAACAAGAGATGCCATGTGTTGTTTGGCTATTTCTGGAGACAAATTCTGACCATTTTGAATGTTCAAAGTGACGTTGCATTGAAGATTTGTTGAATTCGGTTGTTGAGGACTTGATGTTGTAAAGTTTGGATCAAAACTTGAATAAGATGACGAAGATCCACCACTCTGTATCACATTACTACCCTTTGTTCCAGACGAAGTATCAGCACTGAAACCAGTTTGTATCTTTGGACTAGGGATAGGGGTAGCTTCAAACTTGTTCCCTCTGTAATACAAACTTACATCTTGTTGAGCATTTGGATTCTTCATTATTGCTGTTTTCTGAATATCTAACTCGTGCTCTTCAATTTTCTGAATAAACTGTGCGAGATTCATATTCTCAGACTTCCTCATATGTTTCACAATCATCAAATAAGTTCCCCACTTTTGCTGCGGTAATGCATCTGCAAGTTTATCCACCCATTCCTCATCATCTTTCTTTATATCCAATCTCCCCATTTCCAAAACAAGATGACAATATCTATCAATGGTCTGTTTCGTTGTTTCATGATCAAAAGCTACAAACATATCAAAAGATTTCTTCAGCAATGCCTTTCTGTTTTTAATCATATTTGCACTTCCTTTGAACTTTTGAATCAATGCATTCCAAATCGATCTAGCAGTACCCTCATGCTGAAGTAAAACAAAGATGTCTTCTTTAATTGCCTGTTGAAGAATACCGATCATCATCTTTTCACTTGTATACTTCAATTTATCAATTTCCGTAAAATCACAAAATCCCTTTTAAAGCCCACGTTCGTTTTTCGGTTTCTCGTAATCTTTCTCCAACGCACACCATGCATCAAACTTGTAAGCTTGCACCCAGTTCTCAAAACGATTCTGCCACCCTTTAAAATCTTCGATCTACATAAGTTTTGGCGATTTCTGATGAGTTCCCGTTTCATTCTCACTGTATAAAGTTTCAGCAACAGTAACAGGTGCAACTGGTGTCGCGAACGCATTGTAGAATTCCTCGTCCATGTTTCGGAATTTTTTTTCACAAAATACAAGTTCAAGCGGAATACTGATCCAAGCGAAATAACTATCTGAAGCGAAATCAACTTTTCGAAGCTAAAACACCTAATTTCGCTTGAAATGGCTCAAGCGAAAACACCCACTGAAGCGAAATCAGCACCCTGAAGCGAAATCAGGTGATTTTTCAAGCGAAACCACAAATTCAAGCGGAATCCGGTCAAAAATTCAAGCGAAAAACCGTATTTCAAGCTGAATCTCAAGCTAATCTCGCTTGAAAGCTGCTGACGTCATCACAATTTGATCTGTTTTCAAGTGGAATAAGGTATTTTTACCAGTTTTAAGCCGAATTTAGGTCCAAAACTCTCAAGGATTCATTAAAACATTGTTATGTACTCAATATGTGAAATTCAAGACTTTTTGACCGTAAAATTTTATAAATTTTCAAAAAGAAGGTGTAGAAGTCAGAAAAATGGCTGTTTTTGGCAAGAACTCTTCTTCCTGAGCTCTGATACCACTTGTAGGATTATGTTGTGACCCAAATGAGTCAATCGGAAGAGCCCTAATCTGTTTCAGAGGCGGAAACTAAGAAACATACGTGAAAAACAGCTTGTTTCACAATTAATCGTCTTGTATATTGATTAAAATCAGTTTAAAGATTAAACGACGCTTCGGCAGCAGTTCAGTACTGGAACAATGAGAGTTACAAATGAATTCGCTTGAAAGGTATATATAGGGGTTGAGATTTCGCTTGAGGGTGACAAATGCCATTTCAAGCGAAATCACACATGATGATTTCGCTTGAACATGTCACATGTCCTCTTCAAGCGAAATTACCACAAATATGCCTAAAACCTTCCTATTTTCTCGTACAACGCGCCCTGATCTAACAATTCTAATATAAGACTCGATACAAGACGAAGTCGACAGACGTATGCACCAATACCTTGCTTAGGTTCCCAAATCCTTTTCTTATGGAATCTCCAAATTCCATCACTTCCTTGTTCTAATTCCTTTATTCGACCTTTCATTCCTTCAGCATCATCCTTGATTGCCGTTACTTGAACATTCTTCAGTTGTTCCATTAAGTCTAATTGTAGTCTTATTCTAAGAGCACGAACTCGCTTTTGCTTTTCGTGATACTTACGACTTAAGGCATCTGCAACTACGTTTGCTTTTCCTTCGTGATATTGAATATCACAGTCGTAGTCACTTAGAATTTCCACCCATCTTCTTTGCCTCATGTTTAATTCTTTTTGCCCAAATATGTATCTTAAGCTTTTATGATCTGTATAGATTGTAAACTTACTGCCATACAGATAGTGTCTTCAAATTTTAAGGGCAAAAATTATGGCTCCTAACTCTAAGTCATGAGTCGTATAATTTTCTTCGTGCTTTTTCAATTGTCTCGAGGCATACGCAATTACCTTTTTGCGTTGCATTAGCACACATCCTAATCCTAGCTTAGAAGCATCACAATAGACTTCAAAATCTTATGTCCCTTCGGGTAAGGCAAGAATTGGGGCGTTTATTAACCTTTGCTTTAAAATCTTAAAAGCCTCTTCTTGCCTAGGTCCCCATTCAAACTTCACTGCTTTACAGGTTAGCTTAGTTAATGGTACATCTATTTTAGAAAAATCCTTACTAAACCGTCTATAGTATCTAGCTAACCCTAGAAAACTTCTAATTTCCATAGCTAATTGTGGGACCTTCCATTTGATGATCGCTTCTATTTTGGAGGGATCTACGTGAATACCTTCGTGATTCACCATGTGTCCTAAAAATTGCACCTCTTGTAGCCAAAATTCACACTTTGAGAATTTGGCGTAAAGCTTCTCTTTTCTTAACAAAGTTAAGAGTACATGTAGGTGCTCACAATGCTCGTCCTGACTTTTGGAATAAATGAGTATATCGTCGATGAAGACAATTACAAATTTATCCAAATACGGTTTACAGATTCTATTCATCATGTCCATGAATGATGCAGGAGCATTTGTTAGTCCAAAGGGCATGACTGTAAACTCGTAATGACCATACCTAGTTCTGAAAGCAGTTTTAGGTATGTCTTCTTCTTGTACTTTCAACTGATGGTATCCGGAGCGTAAGTCTATCTTAGAAAAATATCTAGCTCCCTGAAGTTGATCGAAAAGATCATCGATCCTAGGTAATGGGTATCGATTCTTAATTGTAACCTTATTCAATTCCCTATAATCGATACACATTCGCATCGACCCATCCTTCTTCTTTACAAACAACACTGGGGCTCCCCAAGGGGATGAACTAGGTTGTATGAATCCCTTACTTAATAATTCATCTAATTGCTTTTTCAGTTCTAGCATTTCGGTGGGTGCTAACCGATAAGGTGCCTTGGCTATCGGTGTAGTTCCAGGAATTAGATGAATTCTAAATTCTACTTCCCTATCTGGTGACAATCCTGGTAGTTCTTCCGGAAATATATCCGGGTATTCTGATACTACTGGAATTTCTTTAAGTTCCTTACCTTTAGTGTTAATGATTACCGAAATCATATACACTATTCCTTGTTTTCTTGAATAACTGACCAATTTTATTACGGAAACGAATTTTAGTGGCTTTCGTGGCTTATCTCCTGTAATCACCATTAATTCTCCTGTGGGTGTATGAATTTCTATGGAATTCTTATACTTTCGATGGCCTCCCAATCATCAATGGTTCACATTGTTCATCTTGTTGCACGAGTTACAAGACGGATGATCAAATGAAATAGTTTTCGATATCGGAATTATAGATGGATACAAGAGATTCCTGACAAGGAAATCTAGAATTATTGTTGACACACATGCTCGTGCTTGATTCTAATTTGTCAATCCCTACGGTTTTTGGATTTCCTTATAGATATACATATCTATATAATCTAATATTTCACATACTGTAATATACATACTATTTATAAGGTCAATGTATTTAATAGATTCATATTTCCAAAAACAATTCAGACATCTGGTCATGATACTATTTTAGGGAATTCTGTCACTTGTATATACCCCATCTTACCCGGTTCTTGCCGGAGAGGTAACCCCTATTTTACCTGGACAAGCTGGAAAGTCGGCTATACCATACCCAGTCTTGCCAGAGAGGTAACTGGTATTTCCCATAAATAGATCTTTCTTAAATTATGATAAAAATAAACCTTTTATTAGGGCTTTCATCACGGAAAAAGGAAATTAGTATTCCCATGACGGATCATATTCTAGAATCGAGAAATATAAATAAACAAGATATAACAGTGGCCAATTGTTATTGCTTATTTATCATATTTACACTTTTCTAGTTATCATCCTCATGATATACCAACATCCATCACAATTTATCTATACAATTAATTAGCTTATACTAAAACATTAAATTCTGGTTTTCCTGATTTACTTCGTAGTTCATCTGAATATCTATCAGGTATTAATTATCACAGACTAATATTTAGTACGAACATTGCGACTTATATATATATATATATATATGTGTGTGTGTGTGTGTGTGTGTGTCTATTACAAAGTACAACTGAAATTCAAAATATACTAGGGGTGGTGCATTCATAATTCATTTTAGTCTATCTAGGAATATTATGCTCATCACGCTTTTATATGAGGTTTATTCTATTTCCTCTTACTAAGTTGTTTATCTAATGGGCAAGGTTCCTTTAAAGTTTCTGGCTCATAGGTGACATGGGTGCTAGTACTGGGTCAAGGTGTTGAGAGATAAGATAATTTATAAACTTTTCTAGTTGAGACCTAATTCCATTGGTTGGTCAGGGTTTGGCATTTTAACTTAATTAAAAGTTAACATTTACTGCTGTAGTGGCTAACATATAGAGATTTGCCCATTGTTCATCTAATTCATCTTCCCATGGTGGGTTATTGCCTATTTCCTGAGTTTCCTTATTGATTATCACTCCTTTTTGTTGTGACTTCTTTATTTTCTCTTGACTTTTTCTAATAATCCAACTTCTTTTCTTAGTGGTAAGTGGTTTCTCAGACTGTGCCTTACGAATAAATATTCCTTCCTCAGTATCTGCTGAGTATCTTGAGGAATTTGATTGAAATGAGGTTCCTTTATCTTTTGGAGAACTATCTAATTGACGATAGATGTCCGAAATTCTTTGCTTACCCATACTGTAAACTAACAAATAGTCAAATAACACAAAAAGACATAATCACATAAGTTATTTCCTACCACATAAATTTTAAATTTTAAGTGTTAGCAGAACACTTCTTTGGCTTAGTCCAGTGGCATGGCTCTGATACCACCTTTTTCTGTCATGGCCCCCATCCCGGTTTTACCCGGTCCAGGAGCCGCGGGACAGAAACCCGTGGTATTCATTGTTTGAGTTGACAACGGAAGTCTAGCAGGATCTTTGAAAACTTGAAAATGCCCGATTATTTTATTTCATAATTTGGGATAATCCCCATAATTTACAATAGAGGAATTTCACGAGGAAATTCCCTGTTTTACAAAACATGTTTATTTATTTTTACTGAGCCACCACTTCAAGCTTATTAGTGCTCCGTAGCACATTTTCCTTGATTCATAGTAAGCCACCTGAAACATGTTTTGAAAAATATTTTATCAGCAGGGAAATACTGGCGAGTCATTCAAGTTACTAAAACGACACATTAGTTATAAATTACAGCATAAGAGCGATTACAATGGCTACTATCTTATTTTTATCTGGCGCCGTGTCACCTCTTGGTGACGATGGTCATACCACTATTGGGTCCTTTCACCCAAGTAGTGATGATTATCACTATTAGGTTGATGAACATAACCGTGAGAAATTAGTAATGTGCACAATACCCCACTAGCCAGTGATTCAAGATTACCAAGACTTAATCCCTGTAATTATAACTGGAAAACATTTGGGCATTGTAAAATACTTTTGATAAAAAGAGAATGACTCATATTGCAAGTTTAAACGGGCAAAGTTTAGCCTACTGATAAGCCTGATAACCTAATTTAAACAACAATGCACACGAAACTAGGTAAGTAACTTAATACAACATTTACGATAAGCTCATGAGATCGAAACCCTCATGACGAATGACAAAGTATAGCCCTAATTTGGGCAGCACTTAAACATCCATCGGATTGGTTTCATTCGATCGGACATTGTATCGTAGTAGTGATCGAGTTAATACCCTGTAATCGTAGCAGCGTTTCACTACTCGGAAATCGCATTTAAGCAGAAAGTTACGTTTTGAGAGTGAGATTTCAAGCACAGGTGAAAGTCCCATGCACAGGCTACTTATAGCAGAAATTTGAGTTTTACGCGGCCCGCGTAAGCCTTAATAGGCTTTTACGCGGCCAGCGAGGGTCCCTAGTCTACGCGTAGGCTTTGTGTGTCACGAGTAGGTTTGCCAGGTGGGTGACACGTGGCTTGAACACTTATCCGGAACAAATTTTAAGTTGACGCGGCCCGCGTAAACTTTCCTTATGGTTTACGCGGCCCGTGTGAAACCAGAAAATTGATTTTTCTTGATTTTTGATATGGATTAGGGTTTTAGGGGTCCGGGTTTTCACTTACGAGTCATTTTGGGACATTTTTGAAAGTCCTTACAGATGGCCATCCGATCGGATTAGGGTTTCATCACCTTGACCTTCACATTCAACCTTCGCTCTTATCTTTGCTTGTCTTGATTTGAGCTCAAGATATTCATCCATGTCTTCTGGAACTAGGAAGCCAACGAGTGAAGGAAATCTTCTGTTTGAAGGATCATCATCAGTGTAGAATTGCCTCATCTCATTTTTTATAGCTTCTAGTTCCAACGGATATTTTGCAGCAGTGGGATCATACTTATCCTCATTTGACTGAGTAAGTTTTCTTTTTCTGGTGTAGAGCTTTGCGGATGAGGAGGGTTTTTATTGTGATGTAGGAATGATTAGAGCAGTGATGGATGGTTGACAAACAGCTGTTGAAACAACTGGTGTTCCAACCTCTGTTGTCATTACAACTACTGATGTGTCAGTAGATGTCTTCTGCTTTTGAGCAGGGGTTGAAGTGGTTTTTGATGGTGGTGATGGTGGTGGTGACTCATCATCAAGAATGAAAACCATTCTCATTTTTATTGTAGGAGAGGCTGATGATGTCGTTGTTGGATCAGTGGTTTGAATGATGGAAAGTGTCTGACAAACAGTTGTTGAAACAACTGGTGTCTCAACCACTGTTGTCATTACAGCAGATGTTGTAACATCTGCTATCTTCTGCTTTATGGCAGGAGGCAATGGTGGTGATATGATTGTAGATGAAGATGGTGGTAGAACAGTGGTTGTGATGGTGTGTGTTGAAGTTGTGTGTGTTGATGAAATGGCAGCTGTTTGGCTACTGACAACAGTTTTTGTAACCGCTGCTATATCAGCTGTTTGGATGGAAGTTTCAGATGTTGAATCTTTTGAGATTTTAGATGGCTGTTTTCCTTGTTCAGGTTCAACATACAGACCATCTTCAATTCCCTTTTTCTTCATCTTTTTGATACTCTCCCCCTTTTTGGCATTATCTGCAAGAGGGTTATCCATAAAAAGGATAGTAGAGGGAACTTTTTCACCATGGGCAGTCTTTTGTATGCTAGCCTTTATAGCCTTGATGTCTGCTTGAGTATCTTTAAATCTCGACTCCACCATGTTTGTCAGCATTTTTACATGCATTTCATGCTGCTGATCAGCTATTTGTTTTTGTTTTTCCAACATGGGTTGAAAGATATTCCACAGCTCATTTGTAGCAGATGCTTGTGGTGGAGCAGATGCTTGAGTTGGAACAGGTGCTTGTGGTGGGGCAGCAGTGGATTGTGCTTTTTGAGCTTTTAAAATCTCTTGCACCATCTCCTTTATTTCAACAACTGAGGTTTCCAGTTTTTCAACTCTTCCCCTCAATTCCTGGTATTTTGAATCATCACCCACTTTAATGGGATCATCTGAATCCCCACCTGTAGTGGTTATATCAATGTTTGACTTAGGAACTGAGTCCCAAAAATCACCCATTGATGCCCCTTGTTCTTGGTACTGGGGACTTCTTTCTTCAGCACTTGATAAACCTTTGATGGTACCAGTGGTTAGAACCAACTCACTGGTGGTTACCGGTGGTGCTATTGAAGAAATTGCCTTCAAGGGAGTCTTACTAATGAAACAACTGTCCAACTGAAGATCTGTTGATCCATCAGTTGTAGTTGCTGCTCCACTTGAACTACCACCGAGAGTTACTTGTAACTCAGGGGGTGTAACCTCCTCAGTTGTTGCTGGGATAGCAGAGGTATAAGCATCAGACCCAGTCACTTGTGGGAGTATACTCTCAGTGACAGGTGATAGAGAGGAACTGGTTTGTGTCTGAGCTATAACTACTGCATGCAACAAAGTTAGCATGGATTGTGGTAATATTATTGGTGAGGGTATGGGAGTTGAAAGAGACATGTCCTTGGGATCAGGACTGAGGAAGATGGATCCGATTGAATCCAGAGCTTCATATTGTGGGGTCCCTGTGCTTACAACCTGATCCTTTTGTGAGGATGCAGGAGGAGTTTTAGGCAATGGTGGAGATATTTCTACCAACTGCTGTGAGGAAGTAGCAGCAGTGGTTTGTGGTGACATTTGTGTTGTCACAGGCATTAGCTCTGGGATCTCATCTTCCAGAGTTGCCTTTGTTTTGGGTTTTGGGGGCTTTCTGGATGTTTTCTTTTTGGTCTTTTTGGTAGTGGCAGGTGTGGGTTTCAAAGCAGGGGTAGTGCTGCTATGATCACCTGGAGCAGTAGGCTCAACAGTAGATGTCTGAGGAGCAGTGGTAACTGCTAAATTCTGCTCAGACACCTCTGCTTTTGTTTTTATTGGTGCCAACATTCTAGTGAATGTTTCAGGTGTTAAACTTTTTATTTGAAAATAAACACCTTGTTTTGGCACATTTTCATTTTCTTTTTAAAATTTTTGTTTAAAATAGCAACTTAGAAACCTTAGAAAGAGTAAAAATGTTTTGCTATCAACGTTCTTTACCAAGTCACTGAAGATTTCCTGGGAATAGTTGTAATCTTTATTATTTAAAATAGCATAGCCCAGACATTGAATCTTCAATGGTATTTCATTAAACGTTGTTGTTTTATTTGAAACACACGACAAAAGTGTGTGAAATAGAAATCTGGGAGCAGACGGAAAATAACCTTTTTGTAAGGTATCTACCTTTCATTGTTCTGCATACCCTCTTTTCAAAAAGTCAGTTTTCAACTCGGGTTTGTCAAAAGAGGTTTTACCTTTCTGATCATCGAGTTTAAAAACTTCTGAGAATGTTTGTGGAGTGATTTGGATCGCTTTACCCTGTATCGAGGAGTTGATGGCTACTACTTTATCGTCTTGTTTCTCAAGAGTAGCATTTTTCCAGAACTCTCTCTGGGTTTGCAGGTAAATTGGAGCGTCTGCTGTCAACAAAGTTTTGTACTTTGATTCAGATAGTGTGTCAATGACGGAATCGAAGGTGCGGTTGTTTGAGGGTTTTATGAGGAGACCCAAGTAGTTATGCGGTGATTTGTATGGGATTTCTATGGTTTCTTCGGCCGTTTGAACGACCTCTTTTGAAGATGATGATGATTTTGGTTTAGATTTTGATTTTGACTTTGTCATTTTGATGAAGAAGAATCAGAGAGTGATTTTGGAAGAAAAGTTGGAAACTGCTTTGAGAAGAGAACTTTGGAATTCAATTCGACAGTGTAAAACCCTGTTTGGGGGTTTTGATCAGGGTTTTATTTAGGGAAAAAGTGATCGCTGATGTGGCAGCGGTTATTATGATCTGAGGGCTAAAAACTGACCACATGTCAAACTCTGATGAAATGGATGAATAGCAGAGGACAGTTGTTTTGAAAACCACTGATGAAGCAAACATCAGTGGTTACAACGGTAATAATGTGACATCAGTGGATGATTTTTACTATCAGTAGATAGTACATCAGTGGATAAGACACTGATTTTTGAGTATCAGTGCTTGCCAGGAGAAATGATGGATCAGTGGATGACTTTCAGCAGTGGACAATATTTAGTAAAAGATGTTTGAACAAGACAGTGGTTAAAGGTAATATAATGGTAATGATTTGAGAGATCAGTATATCAGCAACAGTTTTGAAAATTTTCATTCAGGGTTTTACCACATGTCAATTACACATTTTGAAGCCTTTACAACTCCTTGACAGTGGTTTAGTACCCCAGATAATGTGAACTTTTTACCAAAGCTACTCATCTTTGTAATAATATTTGAATTAAAACATGAGTACCCAGGTATTTTAAGATCTGTTGACAATCAATCCTTTTCAAAGATTAAGAACAAACTTGAGTTTGACATGACCATGACAAATATACCATTTCCTTTTGATCTGCTTGAGGATAAATTAACCAACAAAAATAAAGGTTATCTATCCTGACAGGAGATTGAAACTTTTACTATCAAAAACCAGTGAAAGTTCAAAAAATATCATACCAAAAAATAGAAAATAGAATATCCTGCTTTATTCGAGAAAATCCTTCTAAAAAAATAAAGGTTTTTCTAAAAACAGCACCAAAGGAACCTGGTAAAACCATAATAAAGCACATAATCATCTCATGCTCAAGTTTATGAGAATGGTCAGTGGTTGAAGACAACCACTGTTTTGAAGACAGTGGTATGAATTTTAACTGCATTTTTGTCCACTGTTTGATACCATTTACTTGATGATTGACAACAGAATTGAGGACACATGTTCACATGAGTTTTTGACAACTCAGTTGTGGACTTTGTTCCCATGTGAAGATTCTAAAAATTTGTCTAGTCCTCTTTTAAGTACATTTACTGGGAATACAATTGTTCCCTGAATTTTCTTAAATCGAAAATTGCACATAGTTTCTTAATGACCACTATTACCCCAACCTTTGACTTTAAAGCGTTTTATGTTCATACTCTTCCCTTTGACTACAAAAGTTTTGAGATAAACACACTTCTGAGCTTTTGTTTATTTTCTTCTTCCCCTTTTCACCCTTCCCATTTATAAGTAATGAATTACTTACTGGGAGATCTTTTAGAAAAACCTTAATCCAATATCATTTTGTCGTAATGTTTTGAGAGAATTGGTCATGTTTGCACAAGTTTTTCAACCAATCTCACACTACATATGATATGGACTATGTTGATCCTTGATTTTCTGAATGTATTTTTAACATAGTTGATTTTGTCCATTTGAGGATCCTCAACCTGTTTTTCAACACACCAGATCTTATGACTAAAGTTTTAAATTCCCTCTTTCATGTTTACCAAAAACACTAATGTTTTAAGAACATAGGTTTTATTCATCTGAGGTTCATACTTTAGTATTAAACATGAAGAAACAACACAAAATTCACAACAATAGTTGAAATCAATTTTGAAAATAAGAGATAATCCCATAGTTTTAATAGATATGTTTTCAGATCTAGAAACCATGAGTGTCTTGTGCATGAAATCACTTGTTGTGTGAGATTTGTGTGTCATATGACATCTTGGTTGATTAACAGAGTTTTTTGAATAACCACTTTGAACATGGTTTACTCGGTACTCTGTTTTTCAACTAAATGCACCCAACCTTAGTATCAATGAATTATGAGCCGAACTGTTATGTCAAATTGATTGTTAGATCGAATTTGACTGTCAAGGCTCTGATACCAATTGTTAAGATCGTAGGCTCTTATGATTTGTTAGTTTGTATGATTTGAACACTGAATGAGTATAAAACAATGTAAAGTGCAGCGGAAATGAATAACAAACTTTGTAAACACAATCAAAGGAGAAAATAGTTTTGAAAATGCATAAACAATTCATTTAGTCAAAAGATTTTACAAAGCAGATCAAATGATTACAGTCATGCTTACAAACTAAGCTCCCCCCCAGCCTGATGCCTCAAGGTTGGATTGCACAAGATGAAAGGATTGAACTGAGGAGAAGAATTCTCTCAGAACGAATCAAATGTAACGGTACAGAGTACTGTTCCATTTATAGACAATCACAAACCACTGAGGCATCTCAGCTGACGTCACCATGCAAGCGACGTCTAACAGCCTAACAACCTGTATCTACTATCTTATACAAACACTGCTAATCTTAACAACTTACTATACATCAAACAGATGATATACTAAACTACTGCTCTCTCTAATCATCAGTGCTTTCCTCAAGGTTGATCAGTCCTTGACACTACAAGAAATTAGGGTGTTTACCCACACATAATTTACCTACACATGTAAATGTGTGGGTATTTACCTACACATGTCTGTATATGTGTGGGTAATGGATTTTAGCCACACTTGGTGTTGGTGGGAAAATTTCCTCCCAAAATTGGCAATCGATTAAATATTAAATTACTTACACATGTGACAAATTTTCGTCATGTGTAGGTAAATTATCTACACATATGTAAAAAACTAATATATGTGTAGGTAAATGATTATATTTGCCAACACATAAATTAAAAAAAAATATGTAGATAAACTAAGTTAATATGTATTTATTTTATTTTTTTAAAAATGACGTGGCAGATTAAATGCCTACACATGTTTAAATGTACAATATGCGTAGATATTAGATATATATAAAATAAGTAAATATATATTTTGTGATGACGTGACAAAACAAATATCTACACATATTTAGAAATATACAATATGTGTAGATATTGAATGCATATAAAATACATATTTAAATCTTTTTTATAAGGTGATGTGGACAGGCGGTGGGGTTGGGGGTTTTATAGCGATGTGGACAGGAGGTGGAGTTGGGTGAACCGTTTGGCTTGGCCAAACGGTTATATTTTAAAATTTAAACATAGCCCGCTATGCCCTAGCCAACAAACCAATAAGAGCCGGTCACATAGGACCGCTAGGCATGCCCAACGCCCGGGCTGAATCCCCCGCCCAAGGGACCACGTCGAAACCTAAGCCCACCCGAGGTGGTGACTTAGGCGTTTTCACCCAACCCCCGCCCCAACCCCCGCCCCATACCCCATAGTCTTAAAACACCCTTAATGCATAATGTATAAGTCTTTTAAACACAACAAACACATTTATAACCTCACTTTCCACATATACCCTTACTAACTCAAACAAAAACACAGAGATCATGATCTACCGTCCATCACTTCACACGGATCATGATCCTACCGTCCATTAACTTCACATGGATCATGACCCGCACATTCACTTTTGAAAGCTGTACTATTCCTCTCTGCACCAAATTCCTCTTTCTGCAGTTCTTCTACTCGCCAGATCTAGATCTGCACCAAATTCCTTGCATTTTCAAAATTTGATATCCCAAATGAAAAAGAGGAAAGCGGGACAGACAGAGAACGAGAAATAGAGAGAGAGAGACAGAGAGAGGCGATGGAGAAGGAGAGATGACGGCATGAGAAACCCTAAATTACAAAATCGTTCAGATCTTGAAGGATTTCCAATACGAAAGCTTTGTTAGGGGGCTACAATCGAATGGACAAAAGGTTGAGAGGCATCGATTTTGTCATAATCGAGAGAAGGATGAACGGGCAGGGACGAACTGGGTTTCGATAAGAGTTTTAAGGGTAAGTTTTTATTGAGTTTTCTTTTGCTTTTTGGCTCGATTGAAGCCCTAATTTGTTGTTATTTTCTGCTTTGGTTTTGATTTCAATGATGGATGTTTGATTAGTTGGGTGTGGATGTGAATTTAGAAAGTGAAGATAATCTGCTGTAATAAAACGGATTCTAGAAATGCAGGTCTGACTCTATCTATTTTTTGAACTTGTGAAAAATCAGTTTACAACTTGTTTTGAGTGTTTGACAAATTCTGAGTATTTGCGGTGGTAGTCAATAAAATCAGTAAAGAAAATAACACAATTTTTGTTAAGAAAGGAGGGCACCATGTAAGGTGAGAGTAAAAGTCTCTCAAATTAACCTTCTGCTTTCGAACGAATGTCTAAGGTTTGAATCCAACTTCCTCTGGTTTCTACCATAGCCCTTGAAATCCACCTGTCAGCACAAGCAGCATTTTACCAGGTCCCACTATTGGTGGAGTCGTCGTGAGCGTTTTTCGTTCAGAAGCACTTCTGTAACCTTGGGTGCTCTAACCATTATAAAAAACAATCTCGAATTGGGTTAGGAGAATGTGTAAATAGGTAATTTAATGATAATTGTTTTGTTATAATTGGTATAAAACACCTACCCAGAATCAATCATTTAACCTCTGAATAATCAAATAATCAGAAGTAGAATTTGCATATTCAAGCATTATAAACTGCTTATCAGGTAATCATTTTCAAAATGAATAATCCAAAAGACCCTATAACGTTGTATTGTTTTCCTACAATATTCACGCTAATAATCATTTTCCCGTGTATTAATGACCTGGTGACAGATATCTTGCCCGTATGGAGACAAACTATGGAAAAGTATCATCTACAGGCTCTGTAAGTTCCCCTAAGCATACATAACCGATTTTAAGTTGGCAACCTACAAGAACCATATAAGTATTAGGCTAATGGAAGATTGTTGCAAACCTACAAAAGCTAGATGGAAGATTGTTGACCTGAACCCGTCCTGACCCGAACCCATTCTCAACCCGAACCAACCCGGACCCGTTTTAACCGGACCAAATTGCCCCTTGATGTACAATCTCTTTAAAAAAAACATTTTTAACTAACCTGACCCGAAACCCGTTCTGACCCGAAACCCGTTCTGACTTGAAACCCATTCTGACTCGAAACCCGTTCCGACCCGAACCCGTTCCGACCCGAACCCGTTCCGACCCGAACCCGAACCCGTTCCGGCCCGAACCCGTTCCGGCCCGAACCCGTTCCGGCCCGAACCCGTTCCGGCCCGAACCCGTTCCGGCCCGAACCCGTTCCGGCCCGAACCCGTTCCGAACCGAACCCGTTTCGACCCGAACCAAAACAACCTTTTTTAATTGACCCATGACCCGACCCGACCCATTTGCCAGGTCTTAATTTATTATTTATGCATGTAATTGGATTGCGATTTTTTATTATCAATTTTTAAAGGATTCATAATATTGAATAGCTTTTTTTAAAGAGTTTCATGGTTTTCACACCAGTAAAGATTTGTTGTTTTTATCAAAATCATATTAGAACTGAAGTTACATCTATACAAACGCAAACACCCCTTAGTTGTTGAGATATATGGTGCTTTAGAATTTTAGTATCTGTATTTGTTGAAGCCCATGTTAGCAAGAAATTAACAATGGTAAACTAAGTTGTTTTATTTTAGCTCTTGTTTTTACGTCCATCAAACAAAAGTATTCAAAAATTATATTTTTTGTAATTGTAATTATTTAAATTATTCTTTTACTCTGATGTTGTGTTCTCTTAGGTTGGTGTTGGAATATCAAAGCCGAGTAAGGCCATTAGAGCTTGAACACAATGAATCTAATGTTGTAAAGATAACAAGCTAAAGTGCACACTCTATTTGTTGTGTATTTTGTAGCTCTTGAAAAACTAACTTCTGGTTTTGTCCGGTTGCAGGCTTCATTTTAGCGAACCAAGAAATAGATTGAAGAGTTACAAAGAGAGCGTAACGCCGCATATGGTTACTGTTTCGGTGGCCAACTTTGTGCGAGTGTTCTGTAGGCTATAACAACAGATGTTGGGATCGAATGTGAGCCTTGTGATGGAAGAGGACTGTTGCTTTGTGATTTCTGTAAAGCTCAAAAGACAAATGTAAAATCTGAAACAAATCGCTTCTATCGTAGATGCCCATCTTGCAGAGTGGTAAGTAATGTCATTCGTTGTTTTTTCATTTTTAATCGTAGGCGATGATCAACTGATTCTATTCGTTTATGTTGGGATTGAACCCTAACAAAGGAACAGATTTCAATAAACTGTAGTTTATACTCTGCTCTCCTCTTGATAGTGAGTTATAACATCTGATGGTCTATAACTGCTGCTCATAATCAACTGCTGTGTCACTTCAACTACTGATATGATCCTAAAGACTGCTGAAGACAAACTCTGTTGCTCTATCTACTGCTGTCTCTCAAGTGCTGCTGAAGACACAAACACTGCTCATTCAAGGACTGATCACCTTTGAAGAAAGCACTGATGTTGTTGTTGAGCATCAGTGCTTAGGCTACAACAGTGGAACGTGAAGCAGTTGTTTTCTCATGTTTTGTATTGTATTTATAATCAGTTGTTAGGACATCAGTAGTTGTGTAAGGTCAGTAGATGCAGGTTGTTAGGCTGTTAGACGTCGCTTTCTTGGTGACGTCAGCTGAGATTCCTCAGTGGTTTGGTTTGCCTATAAATGTAACAGTACTCTGTACTGTTACATTTGATTGACTGAGAGGGTTCTTATCCTCATGTCTAATCCTTTCATCTTGTGTGCAACCAACCTTGGGGCATCAGGCTGAGGGGGAGTATAGTTTGTAAGCTTATAATCTTTTGCTTTTGATTTGTAAATCATTCGACTCTATGAGAAGCAATTGTTTATCAAACTACTCTTTCTTTTGATTGTGTTTACAAAGTTTGTTTCCATTTCCGCTGCACTTAAACTGTTCATATTTATTTGATTTATTCAAAATATACAAACAAACACAATCATGAGAGCCTCCGATCCTAACAATTGGTATCAGAGCTCGGACAGTCAAATTCGATCTAACAATCAATTTGACATAATAGTTCAGCTCAAAATTCATTGATACTAAGGTTGGTTGTATTTTGTTGAAAAACAGAGTATCGATTAAATCATGTTCAAAATGGTTTTTCAAAAACTCTGTAAATCAACCAAGATGTCATATGACACACAAATTTCACACAACATGTAAATTCATGCACAAGACACTCATGATTTCTAGATCTGAAAGCAATATCTGATTAAACCATGAGATTATTCTTATTTTCCAAATTGATTTAAACTGTTGATGTGTAATATGTGTTGTTTTCATTAAATACTAAAGTACAAACCTCAGATTAACAAAACCTATGTTTATAAAAGCATTGTTGTTTTGTTAACACAAAAAGAGGGAAATTAAAACTTTAGTTATCCAGATCTTATGTGTTGAAAACAGGTTGAGTTCCTCAAAAGGACAAAATCAACTATGTTAAAATACATTAAGAAAATTCACAAAAACTCCGAAGTGTGTTTATCTCAAATCTTCTGAAATCATAAGAAGAGAGTATAAACATAAAACACTGAAGAGTCAAAGTGTAGGGTAATAATGGTCACTAAGCAACTATGTGCATTCACCTGTTCAGAAAAGGGTTTTGATTCCAGTGAATGAATTACAAAAAGAATCATGTTTGCAATCAACTGACAAAGAAAATGGTATCATACAGTGGTCAAAATATGTTCAAGGTTTTCCTACCACTATTGTCAAAACCACTGACCATTTTCAAAAACTTGAGAATGATATGATTATGTGTTTTATTGGATTTACACCAAATCCTTTTGATGCTGTTCTCAGAAAATCCTTTAATCATTTTTTCTTCAAAGGATTTTCTTGAATAATCAGGATATATATTATTCATTTTTTTTGAATAATATATTTGGAACTTTTGCTTGTTTTTGTTGGAAATAGTTTCAGCTCCTGACAGGAGGTAATACCTTATTTTTGGTGGTATTATTGTCCTCATAAATGGGTCAAAAGGAAATGGTATATGTGTTAAGATTATGTCATAACTCAGATTTGCTCCTAAAACTTTTATCAAAGGTTGATTGTAAACTGTGCTTAAACTACTAGGGTACTCATGTTTTAGTTGAATATGAAACGAAAATGAGTGGCCTTAGCAAAAAGTTTTCATCATCTGGGGTACTAAACCACTGTCTTTCAAAATTGACATGTGACAAAACCTTGAATGAAAATTCTCAAAACTGTTGCTGAAACTACTGTTCTTCAGATCTGCACCATTTACCCTAATCACTGTTTTTGTTCCAACGACTGATCTCTAAACACTGTCCACTGCTGAAAGTTAACCACTGATCCCTCATTTTCTTGAAAAGCACTGATGTTCAAAATCAGTGTCTTATCCACTGATATGCTATCCACTGATAGTAAAAATCATCCACTGCTCATAAATTTTTACCGTTGTAACCACTGACGTTTGATACGTCAGTGGCTCTTAAAACAACTATTCTCCATACTTCATCCGTTTAATCAGTGTTTGACACGTGGTCAGTTTTTAGCCCTCAGATCTTAATAACCGCTGCCACATCAGCGATCATTTTTAAATAAAACCCTGCCCTAAACCCCCAAACAGGGTTTTACACTGTCGAATTGAATTCCAAAAATTCTCTTCTCATAGCAGTTTCCAACCCTTCTTCTCTTCTCAAAACCTTCAAAATCATTCTCCGATTCTTCTTCATCAAAATGACGAAGTCAAAAGGAAAATCAAAATCAAAACCTACATCACCACCACCTTCAACTGAGGCCGCTCAAACGGCTGAAGAAATCATTGAAATACCATTCAAACAATCTCATAACTATCTGGGTTTATTCACAAAACCTACTGATAATCACACCTTTGACACCATCATTGATGCATTATCTGCATCAAAGTACAAAACTTTGTTGACAGCAAATGCTCCCATATATCTGCAAACCCAGAGAGAGTTTTGGAAAAAGGCGTCGCTTGAAAAACAAGACGGAAAAGTCATAGCCATAAACTCCTCGATACAGGGTAAGGCAGTTCAAATAACCCCACAGTCGATCTCCGAAGTCTTTAATCTCAACGATCAGGAAGGTAAACTCTCTTTTGAAAAAGTCGAGATGAAAACTGATTTCGTGAAAAGGGGTTATGCAGAAGAACCAAAGGTAGATACCCTACAAAAGGGTTATTTTCCATCTGCACCCAGGTTTTTATTTCACACACTCTTGATGTGTGCTTCAAATAAAACAACATCTTTCAACGAAATACCATTGAAAATCCAAAACCTGGGTTACGCTATTTTGAATAATAAAAACTATAACTACTCCCAGGAGATTTTCAATGACATGGTGAAAAACGTTGAAAGTCAAGCATTTTTACTTTTTCCAAGATTTTTGAGTTATTATTTTGAACAAAAATTTGAAAAGAAAAATGTAAATTTGCTCAAACAAGGTGTTCATTGTCAAATAAAAAGCATAACAAAAGAAACATTTTCAAGGATGATGGCACCAATAAAAACAAAAGCAGGGGTACCTGAGCAGACTTTAGTGGTTACAACTGCTCCTCAGGTATCAGCTGCTGAGCCCACTGCTCCAGGTGATCATAGCAGCACTCCCACTGCTTTGAAACCCACACCTGCCACCACTAAAAGGACCAAAAAGAAAACATCCAGAAAACCCACCAAACCCAAAACAAAGGCAACTCTGGAAGATGAGATCCCAGAGGAAATGCCTGTGACAACACAAAAGTCACCACAAATCACTGCTGCTACTTCCTCACAGCAGTTGGAAGAAAGATCTCAACCCATAACCGAAACTCCTCCTGCATCCTCACAAAAGGATCAGGTTGTAAGCACAGGGACACCACAATATGAAGCTCTGAATCCACTCGGATCCATCTTCCTCAGTCCTGATCCCAAGGATATGTCTCTTTCAACCCCCATCCCCTCACCAATAATAATGCCACAATCCATGCTACCTCTGTTGCATGCAGCTGCTATTGCACAGACACAAACCAGTTCCTCTCTATCACCTATCACTGAGAGTATACATCCACAAGTGACTGGGTCTGATGCTTATACTTCTGCTATCTCAGCAACAGTTGAGGAGGTTACACTGCAGGAGTTACAAGTAACTCTTGTCAGTAGTTCAAGTGGAGCAGTAACTACAAATGTTGGATCAACAGGTCTACATTTGGACAGTTGTTTCATCAGTCAGACTCCCTTGAAGGCAATCTCTTCCATAGCACCTCTGAAAATCGCTAGTGAAGCTATTTTGTCCACTAGTAACATTAAAGATTTATCAAGTGCTGAAGAGAGAAGTCCCCAGTACCGAGAACAAGGGGCATCAATGGATGATTTTTGGGACTCTGTTCCTAAGTCACACATTGATATAACCACCACAGGTGGGGATTCAGATGATCCTAGTAAAATGGGTGATGATTCAAGATATCAGGAATTGACGGACAGGGTTGACAAACTGGAAACCTCAGTTGCTGAAATAAAGGAGATGGTGCAAGAGATTTTAAAAGCTCAAAAAGCACAATCCACTGCTGCCCCACCACAATCTGCTGTTCCTGCTCAAGCACCTGCACAACAGGCATTTGCTGCAAATGAGTTATGGAATATTTTCAACCCATGCTTGAAGCACAGCAACAAATGGCTGACAAAAAGCATGCCATTCAAATACAAATGCTGACCAACATGGTTGAATCAAGATTTAAAGATACTCAAGCAGATATCAAGGCTATAAAGGCTAGCATTCAAAATGCTTCTGGCAAAGTTCCTTCCTCCATACCATTTCTTGTAAATCTCTCCTCAGATAATGCCAAAAAGGGGGAGAATAACAAGCGGTTGGGAAATTTGAATAGGAGGGGAATAGAACATGGTCTTCATGTTGAGCCTGAAAAAGCAAAAGAAAAGCAGGTCTCAAAACCTGTTAGTCAAACAGCTGATACAGCAGCAGTTACAAAAACTGCTGCAGCAGCAGTTATAAAAACTGCTGTCTGTAGCCAAACAGCTGCCATTTCATCAACACACACACTTTCAACACACACCACTCTACCACACACCACCACAACTACTGCTCCACCATCATCATCTAAATTCAAACCATCACCACTGCCTCCTGTCACAAAACAGAAGACAACAGATGTTACAACATCTGTTGTAACGACAGCAGCGGTTGAAGCACCAGTTGTTTCAACCACTGTCAGTCAACCACAATCCACTGCCATACAATCTACAACCACTGATCCACCCAAAACATCATCTGCCCATTCTTCATTAAAAAGGAGAAGGAATCTCATATCAGATGATGATTCACCACCATCACCACCAACATCACCACTTCCATCTCCTGCTCAAAAGCAGAAGACAACTGCTGACATATCAGCAGTTGTTAGTCAGTCATCCACCACTGCTCTCACCTTTCATACTTCACAACCAAGGCTGTTCAACAGAATAAGAAAACCAATAACTGCTGATGAGGGTACATATGATCCTAATGCTGCACAACATCCACTGGAACTTGAAGCTATCAAAAATGAGATGAGGCAATTCTATACAGAAGAAGATCCTTCAAAAAGGAGATTCCCCTCACTCATAGGCTACATGCCACCAGAGGATATGGATGATTACCTAAAACTCAAGACAAAGCAGGCAAATGTAAAAGCTAAGGTTGATAGTGAAAAAGAAAAGTTAAGTGAAGATGGCATTACTAAAAGACTGGAGTTCTACTTAACAAAAGTAAAGCTGATAGAAGGGTTTGCACAAGACCTAAACAAAGAAAAGGCTGATCAAAAGAAAGAATTAAGAAAACAATATCTAGCCTTCATTTTGAAAGAAAAATTCTATCCAGCTGAAGAACAACAGTTCAGAGAATGGCCAGTAGCAGCTCTTAAGCGTGAGGCAGAAAGGATTGAAAGGATTAAGAATGATCCTACGAAGAAGAAGAATGCTCCTAACTGGAGAAAATATGAAAAGCTCATTGCTTACTTAACTTCTGAATATAAGAGAAAGAAAAGGGAGCTGGTGGATGCGAAAGTGGATACTGCTGAGGTCATATCAAAGTGGTCTAAACAGCAGACTGACGAAGCCTACAAAAGGCTGAAGAAAAGAAAGACAACTGTTTCAGGCACTTCTAAAAAGCAAGAACAAATGATGAAGCTTGAACAGAAGATGGGAAACCTCGACACACTGTTCCGGTCTACTTTTGCAACAAATCAAGATGAAGGAGAACAGTTAACTGAAGAAGAGGTAAGAGAAAAGGAAGCAGAGTACTTCAAAGATACCATCACAAAAATGGGTCTAAAAGAAGAAACCTCAACAAAGCTTCAAAGCCTTTTTAAGGCGTTAAACAAACCTGCGACTCCAAACACTGCTGAAGACAAGACAGAAGCTGAACGACAAAAACTTATTGAACAAGAAACTTCAGAAGATATAGCTGCAGCTGACAAAGTCTTTGAAGAAGCTTTCAAAAGAATGTCTGAAAGTCTGCAGTTGTTTTCAAGGCCATTACCCCTCAACTCATCTTCAAATAAGTCTCTCCCAAGAAACCCACTTGGCTTAAAAATACTAAAGTGGATGTCTGATCAAAAGACTCACGTATTGACCTTGGTCAGAGCCAATGGCGATGTGAAGCATATATCAAGGAAAGAAGCACTAGGCCTTAGTGTTCAAGATTTGCAGGATCTCCTTGAGCTTACACTGTGCAGGGATGAAGATGACCAGAGTGCAAAGAAATTTGAAGCTGAATTCAAAGTACAAGCTAAGGCACTTTTGATGAGTAATAAAGGTCCTGAATAATGAAAGGTTTTGGCATTATCTGTTCCAGGGGGAGATTGTTGGGATTGAACCCTAACAAAGGAACAGATAATGTAAAGCCAAAACCAGGTCACAACAGAGGATTTTCAATAAACTGTAGTTTATACTCTGCTCTCCCCTTGATAGTGAGTTATAACATCTGATGGTCTATAACTGCTGCTCATAATCAACTGCTGTGTCACTTCAACTACTGATATGATCCTAAAGACTGCTGAAGACAAACTCTGTTGCTCTATCTACTGCTGTCTCTCAAGTGCTGCTGAAGACACAAACACTGCTCATTCAAGGACTGATCACCTTTGAAGAAAGCACTGATGTTGTTGTTGAGCATCAGTGCTTAGGCTACAACAGTGGAACGTGAAGCAGTTGTTTTCTCATGTTTTGTATTGTATTTATAATCAGTTGTTAGGACATCAGTAGTTGTGTAAGGTCAGTAGATGCAGGTTGTTAGGCTGTTAGACGTCGCTTTCTTGGTGACGTCAGCTGAGATTCCTCAGTGGTCTGGTTTGCCTATAAATGTAACAGTACTCTGTACTGTTACATTTGATTGACTGAGAGGGTTCTTCTCCTCATGTCTAATCCTTTCATCTTGTGTGCAACCAACCTTGGGGCATCAGGCTGAGGGGGAGTATAGTTTGTAAGCTTATAATCTTTTGCTTTTGATTTGTAAATCATTCGACTCTATGAGAAGCAATTGTTTATCAAACTACTCTTTCTTTTGATTGTGTTTACAAAGTTTGTTTCCATTTCCGCTGCACTTAAACTGTTCATATTTATTTGATTTATTCAAAATATACAAACAAACACAATCATGAGAGCCTCCGATCCTAACAGTTTATTACAGGTTGGGTATGTGTTGTATCCCAAGTGCAAGGTGTTCAAATGTGTTACTTTTCCTGGCCAAAGTGATGTTGAAAGCTCAAGATGATTAAAAAGGTTGTTAAGAATTCAGTGGTTTGATTTACCATGTCCTTGTTATTATAATCGATGCTCTACTTATATTATATATCTTTCATACTTTGATTTGATTTTTATGGCTTTTTTTTGCAAGGACTTCGACATTAGCTTGTGTGTGCATCTTTGAGGTCTTGTATGTTCTCAACAAACTCATGCAGGTGGTTTTCTTTTACATTAATTAATGATAGTTTAAATGAGCATCTTATGTTTCAAGATTGGTCTTTTTTGCAGATATTTCAAAATAAAGTGCTTGCTCATGCTGTCACAAGTTAGATAAAATGGTTTAACGATGTATTACGGACCTATCATAACATTTATATTTTCATGGTCATATCAATGGTCAAGATCCAACTCTTGATTCTCTTGTTAAGTTTACAAGCCTTTTGATTATTTATGATTTTACTGCCTTGTAGTTTACATTTGTTTCATGTATTAATCAAATTGGCACTTTGTTTCATGTATTAATCAATGGTGACGTTTGTGACATTATGTATAATTTTACTGCCTTTTAGTTTACATTTGTTTCAACACATATTAAGATCAATACCAACACATCTTCAACATTTACCTACACATAATATTACATTTACCTACATATAAGATTACTTTTATCTACACATATATTCATGCCATGTCATCCGCCACGTCGGATGCCATGTCACCTGCCACGTCGGATGCCACATCACTTACCACGTCACCTGCCACGTCGGATGCCACGTCACCTGCCACGTCACCTGCCACGTCACCTGCCACGTCAAATGCCTTCTAAACAAATTATTATGCTTTTAACCACACATATATATGCCTTTTAGCCACACATATATGTGTAGGTATAGCTTGCTATATACCTACACATAACTTATGTGTGGGTAATGACCTATATCCACAGTCACGAGTCTACACATCATTACACTTAATTTATGTGTAGGTAAAGACAACTACCAACACACTATATGCTTTTTCCCATACATACTTTGTGTTGGTAAAGCACCAAATTTCTTGTAGTGTGAATGGGCAGTGCTTTGTCATCAGCAGTTTGTACCAGCAGTGCTTAGTTTCCAGCAGTCTTCTAGGCTTCATCAGTAGTTAGACAGAACAGCAGCAATTGTATTCGGGCAGTGGATATAAGATCATCAGCTGTTATAATCACTGTCAAGGGAGAAGACTTAGTGTAAACTGCTGCTTATTGTGAATCCACTGTCATGATCTGGTTTTGGCTTTCATTATCTGTTCCTCTGGTAGGGTTCAATCCCAACAGGGTGGTAATCCGATCGGGTGGCCATCCGATCGGGTGGCCATCCGGTCGGGTGGCAATCCGATCGGGTTGCCACTCTGGCCAATCCAACCTTTCCACGTTCCCCGTCTTTGATTCGTTTTGCGAGTTAGATTGAGCGTTGCGTATTATTTGAGTAATAGAATAACTAGATTACAACATTCACATCAAAAGTTTACAAGATTAATAGATTCCGCCAGTGACAAGGCTCTAGTCTCTCGTTCAACCAAGAATCAAGTTTCATGAGTCTAAAGAGTCAAGCACCAAAGTATATAGATTTAGGCATCCCAACGTAGATTTAGGCATTCCAACAGACATTCCATCATAGATTTAGGCATTTCAAATATAGAATTAGGCATTTCAGCATAGACATTCCCAGATATAGACATTCCAAAGATATAGACATTCCACACGTAGATTTAGGCATTTCAAGTATAAAACATAGACTTCCACATAGATTAGGGGCTAAAATGACAATTAGACGAGCTTCAGGGACTAATCTTGACAAAATCCTAAAGTTTAGGGACGCTGGGCGTTACAGTCTCCCATCCTTTAGGAGATTTCGTCCCCAAAATCTTAGATGAAGACTGCTCAAAGAGCTGCGGATACTTGGCCTTCATATTACTTTTCAAGTCCCAAGTGAATTTGGCACCACGCTTTCCTTCCCATCGAACCTTAACAATGGGAATTTTGTTGCGCCTTAGACGCTTGACAGCTTGATCCATGATTTCGACCGGTTTCCCCACAAATTGGACAGCTTCATTTATTTGTAAGTCTTCAAGGGGAACCTGCAGTTCCTCATCGGCTAGGCATTTACGTAGATTGGACACGTGGAACACCGGGTGCACATTGTTTAGCTATTGTGGCAGGTCGAGTTTGTACGCCACCTTACCAATCCTTTCAAGTATCACGAAAGGACCTACATAGCGAGGAGCGAGCTTTCCCTTTTTACCAAAACGAACTACCCCCTTCCAGGGAGATACCTTGAGTAGAACTCGGTCACCAACAACAAATTCCAGAGGCTTGCGCCTTTTATCAGCATAGCTCTTTTGTCTGCTCCTAGCCTTGATCAAGTTATCACGGATCTGAAGAATCTTATCCGTTGTCTCCTGAATAATCTCAGGGCCAGTGAACTGCTTTTCCCCAACCTCATGCCAGCTGAGAGGAGATCAGCATTTTCGTCCATACAAAGCTTCGAAAGGAGCCATCTGAATACTGGAATGATAACTATTGTTGTACGAGAATTCTATCAATGGTAAATGTACATCCCAGTTACCACCAAAGTCGATGACACAAGAACGGAGCATGTCCTCTAGGGTTTGAATAGTACGCTCGGTTTGTCCATCCGTCTGAGGATGAAAGGCCGTGCTAAGATTCAAGTGCGATCCCATAGCGAACTAAAATGTTTGCTAAAGACGTGAAGTAAAACTACCATCACGGTCAGAGATTATGTCAAGAGGAATGCCATGACGACATATAATATCATCGGTATAGATCCTATCAAGTTTCTCCACTTTATAATCTTCGCGAATAGGAAGAAAGTGGGCTGATTTAGTCAGACGGCAATGATCACCCAAATACTATCATGACTGGTAGGTGTACGAGGTAACATAGTAATAAAGTCCATAGCAAGACTATCCCACTTCCAAATGGGGATTTTAGGCTGCCCTAAAAGTCTAGAGGGACGCTGATGTTCAGCTTTCACCTTCAGACAGGTGAGGTATTTTGAAACATATATAGCAATGTCCCTCTTCATACCAGGCCACCAGTAGGTTGTACTGTCACACCCCAATCGATGGCGGAATCATCGGGGCGCAACACTAGGTGAATCAGATTGCTCAAGAGAATCCATAACAACTAAATTGTGACAGTATTTAATGCGTTCATTATCCCATACTAACAAACAATACATTCACATAAGTTATCACAGATTTCTTGTCCTCTCGAACAATGCAAATCCGACAACATAGATTTTAGGTGAGTTTCTAGACTTCCTAGCTTGATTTGATGTAGACTGCGACTAAACCTGCAACATACGTTAAAACAACGTCAATACAAAAGTATTGGCGAGTATACAAGTTTTTGATAGAGTAACGTAAATAGATAAAAAGTGTTGCGAATTACCAAATACATAAACGAGATACCTCAACATACATGTATACAAGACACATACTACCAGCTAAGTCTCTCGAGCTGCGATTGCGATTGTTATTCATCCTAACTAGACCCCGTCGGGTTCTATAGTACTATACTAGTTAAGGCGGGACTTCGCGAGTATAAGTCCTAACACATATGTAACTAGCATCACGTGTAAATATGCATAACAGTTATTCGCATGTGATAAACAGTTTGATTGAATAATTTGTTTTGATGAATTTGATTTAATAGGAACGTATGTTACACCCAAAATGCAATAAAAAGGGTTCGAGTATACTCACAGTCGGTGCTCAGCAAGTAAACATAACTTGGTTGGATTGAAGGGAGTGCGTCTGAGATTAGCCTGATTGCATATTGATAGCGTAAGCATTGCATAGTGCGTTAAATGGTGTAAAGTGTCAATGGATCGGACAGTACTCCGATCGGATGGCAATCCGATCGGGTGGCCGGTCGATCGGGTGGCAATCCGATCAGGCGGCTGTTCGATCGGGCGGTGATCCGATCAGCGAGACATTCCTCAAAGCTAACAAGTTTCCAACAGGGTGGTCACTCGATCGGATGGCAATCCGATCAGGTGGCACTCCGATTGAACTGCAGGCCTTGGAAATGCTAAGTGTTGAAGATCCAAATGTCATCCAATAGGTTGGTCACTCGATCGGGTGGCATTTCGTTTGACGTCCAGATCTTTAGAGGGTTTGAAAAATGACTAAGTGTGGGGCCTCAAGTGCAACCTGATCGGATTGCAGGTCGATCGGGTGGCAGTCCGTCCCGTAATCTGATCGTCTTGTAACTTGAGTATTTTGTTAAGTTTTTGTGATTTGATCGAGACGGTATGACTACGAGCTAATCAATGGAACTCCACCAAGCCCAAGTCATCGGATCGGATGGGAATCACCCCGTCCGATCAGTTAACTGTTCTTAACGGTCGTTCGTGTTCATCTCGCTAAGCCGGTCGTCCCGTCGACAGAAATCAGTTCTCAAACTGACACATCACTAGCGAATGAGTAGAAGATCTGAATGAGCCCTGGTTCTATCGGTTTTTGAGTAAAAAGTTAAGAAAGTTTGAAGAAAACCTTGAAAAACTTAGATTCGGCTTAGATCTAGGTGAGATTAGTGTTTATACATCATTGAATCTATTAGATCTGGACTGTTCTTGATGAGATGAGGTCACACTTCATTGTTCCTAAGAACTCCATGATGTCATCACCTTAGAACGGCTCAAATACGAAGATTTAAAGGTGAAAAAGTGAGATTTGATGGTGAAAAAGATGAAGGTGTGCGTGTTAATCATAGAAGTACAAGATTTAGGGTGAAAAACTTACAAGAATCGCGAGAAATCGGGCGAAAATGGCGAGAAAGCGTCTGGTCGAGCGAGAGCAGTCACATCAATTGTTGTTGATGTGACAAGTGGGGTATTTATAGGCAAGGAGGAGGAGAAGGGCGGTGTAGTGGATCGGATCGGACGGCTATCCGATCGAGTGGCACCTCGATCGGGTGGCACCTCGATCGGGTGGCCATCCGATCGAGCGGCCAGTCGATCGGTGGCATCCGACGAGTTGTATTTCGGCATTTTGTTTCGATCGTTAAGCGCTGCGATAGTTTTAGTTACACATTTTCATCCACATTTTCATATATTTATTATAATTAGTCACGTTGGGTCATATATACATATCCATATTTCAAATCCTGCGATAATCGAGTTACGTGTGCCTGCGAGTGCGTTTTTGAGTATTGAGTTGCACTACGACACATCACGGCTATCAAGGAGGGTGGAATTGGTCCTCACTTGACATCTTCGTGGTTGTCAGCAAGTACAATGTGATGTGATAGCGATAAAGTATGCGAAATTATGCGAAAACACTGCGATATAGCGATATATGTGATATAGGTATATTATGATCCGAATCTCTGGTGCCAGGCGTAACGAGTATAATGAGTAGTAAAAACGCACGAACGTGCGGGTTGTTACATGTACGCAAATCATGGTACATCTTATCAGCTCCTGGATGGATAGAGTAACGAGATTTGTGAGCCTCATTCATAATGAGCTGACATGTGCGTATATATACATAATTTTACAATGAATTTTACACACGATTGGGTTTTAAATTTATAAAAGTGATTATTACTTTTACATCAAAACACACACGAAAGAGGCAAGTGTACCCCGTCACATATGTAATAAAGTATCGGTAAGAACCAAGTATCGATCCAAGGAAATGGGCAGAGAATTAATACTAGACCTTTGTCACTAAACTACCGGTAAAAAACATAGGTTTGGTTGATTTAAACTAAACTAAAGTAAACATAACCAAATACATAATAAAAACATAATAGAATATAGATAAAAAGCCTTGCTAAATACACAACCACAGCATGTCAACTAAGTCAGTTTTGGCACTAGAAGCATTCGGTCAATTTTCCAATTTAAAACAATTAGTATCCCTTTCGGGAATCCTAACATGACAATCATTCGGAAAGTTAAAACGATAAACACACTTTAACCACCTAAAATTGTTCTTTAACGTGCAATTGATAAATGTCTATGAAAATCTCTTAAAAATAAGTTAGGCAGCCGTTAGGATTATTCTAACCTCACTTAAACAAGGAAAGCGACACCGATAAACAAAATGCAACCACCGAGATAAGCATAAACTAGATTAAATCACAACCGAGTTCATTTTACAAATCTTACACAAAAATTCACCAAGATAGCAATTTTGGCCTAAACTACTAACTAAGCTAACAAATCATGGCAATAATTTATAACGACACCATCTAACCCGTTTAGGTCCTTCCGTGACGGCAAGCTCTCTTGATTAACAATAATTACATTTTATTAAATCACTAACCATTTCTAGTATCATGATGCATACATTTAAACCAAGCTAATCTAGTTAACCAAGTTCAAAGTTTACTAATACAAGATTAATTAAGCTTCATTTTTCAACTATCTTAACTAACCAAGCATCAATCATCCAACATAATTACTTATAATCAAGAAATCAATATCAATAACAAGGTTGCAAACTAATCATCAAAGATTAACATAGAAAATGCTTCAAAGTGTCATTACAAACAAAGTTTAACAAACTAATGGTTATAATCTATCAAGGGATTGTTGTGTTTTTGCCCAAAGGCTACAATAATACATAAACATTAATCTAAGTACTTGAAAGATTAACAAAAACATGGAAAGATTAGAAAATCAAACCATAAACAAGTACTAGACTAAGGATCCGGGTAGTAATCGAGCTAATCGGGATAATATGGCTTGAATCCGGGTGAAAGCTAATGCCTCCGGAGCCTGAAAATCGCCACAGAAGCTCTCCAAAAATCCAGAATATCGAGCAGAATGTTTCTGCTGTGTTTTTATACTTTTTGCTGTTGCACGGTCGTTCTCCATATGGAACGACCGTTCACTTTATTCAATTATTGAGGATGGGTCTCCATACTGCATACGTCATCGGATCGTTGACCAGATCTGAAATGGCACGACCGTTCTTTGTGTGGAACGGTCGTTCAGTTCCGGGTTACATGTTGCACGCCAAGTCGCACCTACCGTTCATCACCGAGACACTGCTAATTCACCGGAGACGCACGGTCGTTCCTCAGATGGAACGACCGTTCTTCACCTAGTCGCTTGTTTTCCTGGAACGCCCAGTCGCACCGATCGTTCATTGCCGAGATGATCAAGTTTGCCGGAGATGCACGATCGTGCCACAGGTGGAACGGTCGTTCCACAGGCCCAGTTCAGAATCCTTAACAGAATGTCCGCAGCTTCGTCGTTTTGTCCGGAAAGTCCTCGTTTTTGCTATCATCTTGTCTGGAATGCAGTTTTAGGCCTGTAAACACAAATGTAGATAAATAAGTATCCGAATGACGGTTTTACGGCCAAAAACGCATAAAATAGGGGTAAAACGGGGGACTAAAATATGTGTAAATTAACGAATATCAAATCTCCCCACACTTGAACCTTGCTTGTCCTCAAGCAAGCTAAACTAAAAAGCAATAAAAGACATAAACAAATAAGAACGATAATTTACACACTATTTTATTGAAAACTAATATATAAACGGTTAGCCGGTTTGTCGAAAGACAACATCAAAAGATTCAAACCCAACAAGCATATGCAATTTAAAAAAACGACAACCAAAAAGCCGAGACTAAACATTTAATTGACTCACATGTTAATCTTCACCCAACTCACAATGTTCACACACACTCGGTTTTATTTATGAATCATACATAAAATGTGTATGCGTAAACACTCAACGCCTAGTCAATGAAATGTGCAATATCATAAGCTTGTCATAAGATCTCGTCTCCACCAACTAACATGCGAAAAAGTGTACAAGAGGTCTTTACGGGTTGTAACGTTAGGCTTGGGCTAAGGGTATGGAAGTGGACATTTAAAATGGCGAAAATGGTTAAAACTCGGTTTTAGCGTTTAACTAGCAATAACATAAACAACTATACAAACAAACGCCTTAAAAAGGCGACTAAAGCACAATCGAGCTTATCAACAAAATTTTTAACATTTAAGCATTCAAAATTGCTCGATTTCTATCAACTTCACCCTATTTTAGGGTGTTTTATTTTCTGTTTTTTTTAAACTATACAATGAAATATAAACAAAAACAAGCTAGTTAAACTATTATTTAAACCGAGTTT
Source organism: Helianthus tuberosus (assembly GCA_030545235.1). Taxonomy (NCBI): domain Eukaryota; kingdom Viridiplantae; phylum Streptophyta; class Magnoliopsida; order Asterales; family Asteraceae; genus Helianthus; species Helianthus tuberosus. Next base: position 25,061,279 of record CM060431.1, read on the forward strand.
CAACACTAAAAAGGTTTAAAAACATAAAAAGGCTAAATTTGGTTAAGTGGGCGATAATGTGGGTAAACAAAGGTGAACGGGAAGGCTCGACATGGTTAATCCTAAAGGGTAATATAAGGTGAACGGGAAGCACAACACAAAGAACAAGGTACACAACAAAGGGGTAAACTAAGTGCCTCTATCACGTTTACACAAATCCGCACGTTCATGGTCTTAACAAGCATACTAGTGACAAGTTCTAAATTGCACAAAACATCAGACTCACTCCTATATCCGAAATGAACAAATATATAACAATCTAAGCTCAAATATGCTCACGTAACGGAAGGAATGGGTAAAAGTATGAAAACTATCATGTAAGTCTTTGTTTGTCACGCTTTCCGGTTTCCTTTTTCAAAAATATTTTGCTTGTCGAGTTTTTATCAAGTCCGATGCTTTCTAAAACATAACCAACCGGTTTATTTACCAACATATAAACAAAACACACGTATTTTTAAATGATTTTTCTGATTTTCTGTTTTTTTTTTTATAATAATATGAGGACAAACAAAGTTAAGTTAACAAAGTTAACCCCCTCCCCACACTTGAACTTCGCATTGTCCCCAATGCGAGACCCGAAATATAGAGAAAGGGAAAAAAAATACTCCCCTCAAGATGATGTTGATGCCACGAGACTTCCGAAGCTCTAACTGGTACGTGCTCCGGTCCAAGATCCGATAGATAAAATCTGCAAGTATGTCGTGTACACCCAAAATATAACAGAAAAAGAAAAATCAAACAACAACCATAATGTACATAAATACTAACATCCAAACAAAATACAAAGGAAATTGTCTGAAAATACATATCCGGGGTGTTTTAAATAAAAGTCAAAATAAACACCCAAATAAAAGTAAAGTACGGAAACATAAAACACCACCAAATGCTACCACTACCGCAAACTACTCATCATCATCATCATCATCGTCATCATGCCTCGTGCCAGATGGGCCCTGATCGCCATAGCCAGGGGGGTTCGACGGTGGGAACTCCGGCGGATGCTGAAAATAGTTGGGGTATGCGTGATGCATCTCCCCGAACAGATAAGAAAACCCCGCAGACACCCCCTGGTATAGAGTATCCTGGCGCTGCTCTAGCCGGTCATGTGTGGCCCTAATCTCTGCCTGGCTGGCCCTAATCTCGTCCTGGCTAGCCCGGATCTGGTCCTGGCTAGATCTGATCTCGCTGAAGTAGGTACCATGCTGCTCCTGCGTAACACGCATGTCCTGGAACTGCTGGTAAAAAGTGGGCCAATCCTCATGCTGATGAAATGCATGATGCTGCGGCGAGTGTGGTGGTGTCTGTGGCTGTGGCTCGTGCATCTCAACATCTTCCTCTTCCTCCTCATGTTCCTCCTCAGCTGGAGGTAACGGGTCCCATATCTCTCCATTCAATCCCCTCAACATATCTCCCCTCTCAAGCTCAGCAATCACCCCCATGAACTTCAGAGACCGGATATCAACATGCACCCCCTCAGTGATCAAAGTGAGACCCCTAAGCACCCCCGGCGTCATATATCGCTCATTGTACGCGATCTCGGTCACGTACTGACCGCCATGGATCTCACTATTGTGGGTCCGCCCTGAACACTTGACAAAGTACTCAACCATTCGCGCGGCGAGGTTGATTGGTGCTTTGTCAACCAACGCATAAAGAAAGAGCAAATCAGGTGTTGGACAGTTACCTTGACTGTCCATGCGTCCGCATATAGAATGGCTGAAAACATGGTGAATCACTCGCACCAGAGGGTCTCGGAGTCGCGAAGCCTTTGACATCCGTGGGTTGTAGCGGTCTCCAATAGCGTTACGCGCCCAGAATGCATCCCGCGCTGCATCATTAGGGAAGTTGAACCGATCGTTGAAGACGTCGGGATCATCCATGTCCTCCCGCGTATAAATCCCAAGTCTCCGCCCCAAACGACCCACCGACCATGTATGCCATCGCCTACATAACCTGAAGGTTACCCGATTCCTGTAGCGGAAATCGGGTTCTGTATGTGCAACCGGCCTTTCATACTGATACGATGCGAAGAATTCAATAGTCAACTCCCGGTAAACGGGTCGGTTGCAATCGACCAGGTTTGCTAGCGTGGGAGTCATCATTTCATCAAGTCGGTCATATTGATTTAATTCTCGCATGACCTCCCAGTCCAACCATCGGGGTTCGCCAAACTGTTCCCGCCTCGCCCACAAGGCATCGCGCTTCGCTATGCATAACGCTTCTTTCTCAATGTTGGGGTCAAATTGCAGGAAAGGGTGATCCATCTGTAATGGGGAATATTGTTAGAAAGACAGAAACAGGAGAGAAATGAGATGAAAACAAGCGAGCAGCCAATTATGAAGAAACTGTCTAACTGTACTGGACATATGGCACGGTCGTTCTCCGGGACGCACGGTCGTGCGTCACCGAGAACTAACAGGCCAAGCCAGATGATATCGTGAACAGCCGGCGAGGCACGACCGTTCCACACGAGGAACGACCGTGCAACTCCGAATCTGCAGACTTCGACCCCCTGAACTTTGAACAATCTGAACTTTGCAAAATTTCAACAAGTATTGGGTCAACAGGGGTCTGAAAGTCAGCCGGGTGTTCACGATACTTCGATTTAACAAGGGTTAGGGTTTCGATTTGTTTATGAAGAGAACCCTAAAAATTTCCTTGAAGAATCGGAAGAAAACTACACTACAAAGCAAGAAAACAAGAAATCTAACACTAAAGACGTACCGTGCGAAGTTGGGTGTTAGATCGTGCGAAAAAAAATGTGCGATATGGTGAAAAATCGCCCTGGAACGGTCTGCAGCTGCTAGGGTTCGCGAATGAGGGATTTTGCAGCAGATAATGGTATATATAGTGTGCAAAATGACCAAATTGCCCTCAGCCTGTGGCACGGTCGTTCCGGGTATGGAACGGTCGTGCGTCACCGAGATCGTTCAAACCCAGCAGCTCGTTCTCGGAAATGCACCGAAGGTGCGATCTGTCGTGCCGGCGTCCTCGGAATCGCACGGTTGTGCGACCCGAGGAACGATCGTGCATCAGGTGCAGATCAGAATTTTTCCGCAGAAGCCATTTTCAGCAGCTGTTTCGGCCGTTTTTCGCCGTTTTTTCGACATACTAACTGTTCTAACATTATTGCTATGCAGAACCTTCGCCCGGTACGTATGGAAACTAAACAAACTAACGAAAACTACCTAACTAACCTAAATTACACTAAAACTACAAAAACAAATAAAAGGACAATTTTGCCCTTATAGCGCCAAAGACGCTCCTGCTGCATTTTTGTCGGCGAGTCAGCAGCGTAGACTCATGCTAAATTTTTGTCGGCGAGTCGATAGCAAGACTCATGCTAAATTTTTTTCGGCGAGTCGATAGCAAGACTCATGCTAAATTTTTGTCGGCAAGACTCATGTCCCCACACTTTACGTGTGCGGGCCATTACCACGCCCCTTCGGATTCTGCTCCGTATTGCCCGGAAGACCACCCGGGGGTCTCTCCGACAACATTTTTGCCAACTGGCCCACTTGATTCTCGACATTCTGAATGGAAGCCTTTTGACTCCGCATTTCTCCTTCATTGACAAAGAACCGCTCCTCATGCTGCTGATATCGCTTTTCAGCCATTTGATTAGCACTATTGGAGTTGTTCAGCAGTTGTGCCATCATTTCCTCTAACTTTACATTGCTTTGAGAGGCGTGCGGCTGTGAACTGCTTCCTGAGCCTTGATTATGATATTGAGGCTGAAAGGATTGACCATGAGAATGTTGTGGCGTGGGAGCATGTTGAGCAAAACCGGGCGCGTTCTGGTTCCCCGAACCAGATTTCCACCCAAAGTTTGGGTGATTTCTCCACCCTGGATTGTACGTGTTGCTGTAGGGGTTATTTTGGGGCCTGTTTTGATTGCCCATCTAGTTCACCTCTTCGTGACCGGTAAACATAACACCCTGCTCACACGTACCTGGCACATGTGACACTCCACACTGGTCACATCCAGGGCCAACTTGCGCGGCTGATTGGGATTTATCGAATTTCGTTGCCAGAGCCAAGATTTTCGCAGTAATGGCTGTGTAATCGTCCACAGCATGAGCTCCTGCGCGAGATGATGATGATGATGTAGCCCGACCTCTATCGCCTTCCCGACGCGAGCTGGATTTCAACGCAGCTTTCTCAATAATATCATATGTTTCCGCCGGCGTCTTCGTTCCCAGATCGCCTCCTGCGTTAACATCTAATCGCTCCTGCGTGTTGTAGCCGAGCCCCTGATAGAATGTCAAAACCAGCTGTCTCTTGGAATAGCCGTGATTTGGCACATCAATCAACAAATCCTTGAATCTCTCCCAAGCTGCATGCAACGATTCGCCCTCGTCCTGGCGAAATGAAGTAATCCAGTTTCGTAGCTTGTTCGTTTTCTCAGGTGGAAAGTATTTATGCATAAACTGCTCCGCCAACTGATTCCAGGTCCTGATGGACCCGGCTGGGAGTGACATAAGCCAAGCCCTAGCTTTGTCACGTAACGAAAACGGAAACAACCTCAACCGAATCGCATCCTCCGAAACATCCCTAATCTTGAATGTAGAGCAAACATGGAGGAAAGCCGCAATGTGCCTCCCGGGATCCTCGTGCTCACGCCCGTCGAACTGCACTGAATTCTGCACCATGTTAATAATACTAGATTTTATTTCAAATGAAGGTGCATCAATAGTGGGTCTAATAATACTGGGCTCCAAGCCCTCTCGTCCGGGCTGATTCGTCTCATTCAAAGGTTGATTATCGTCTGCCATGGTCGCGTTTCTTGCTGCCCCTGAGCCCTCGGCTTCAATGGGTACCACCTGCTCCTGCTCACCTGCTGCGAGTATCCGCCCAACTGCACGAGATTTCTCACGAAGACGTCTCCTCAGATCACGCTCGGGCTCGTCTGACGGCTCAATATGATTGGGAGCTGGGGTCGAGAACATTAACCTGCAAACGACAATTTAACACGGTGAATATTTTATTAATAAAGTAATAATGTTGCCCCTTTTTTTTCAGCTGAATAGAAGCAGAAAGTTATTATAAATGGGCTGAAAATTTTATAAAAATCCGAAAAATGGCCCGAAAACCCAAAGAATAAGTGAATAAATAAATGAATCGACTAATACAAAAATGGCTTTAGGGTGCCGAAAACCCAAAGAATAAGTGAATAAATGAATCCGGATCAAATAAATAAATGAAACAAAAATAACGCAAAAATGAATAAATCGAATAAAACAAGAAATATTAACAAATAAATAAACAAATAAATAATCATGAAATTATTCACAAAAATAAACAAGTATATACGCCGATAACCAAATGACTCGGGTCGTTCCTAAAACTCTCCATTTCCCCGGCAACGGCGCCAAAAACTTGACGTGTGCGTATATATACATAATTTTACAATGAATTTTACACACGATTGGGTTTTAAATTTATAAAAGTGATTATTACTTTTACATCAAAACACACACGAAAGAGGCAAGTGTACCCCGTCACATATGTAATAAAGTATCGGTAAGAACCAAGTATCGATCCAAGGAAATGGGCGGAGAATTAATACTAGACCTTTGTCACTAAACTACCGGTAAAAAACATAGTTTTGGTTGATTTAAACTAAACTAAAGTAAACATAACCAAATACATAATAAAAACATAATAGAATATAGATAAAAAGCCTTGCTAAATACACAACCACAGCATGTCAACTAAGTCAGTTTTGGCACTAGAAGCATTCGGTCAATTTTCCAATTTAAAACAATTAGTATCCCTTTCGGGAATCCTAACATGACAATCATTCGGAAAGTTAAAACGATAAACACACTTTAACCACCTAAAATTGTTCTTTAACGTGCAATTGATAAATGTCTATGAAAATCTCTTAAAAATAAGTTAGGCAGCCGTTAGGATTATTCTAACCTCACTTAAACAAGGAAAGCGACACCGATAAACACAATGCAACCACCGAGATAAGCATAAACTAGATTAAATCACAACCGAGTTCATTTTACAAATCTTACACAAAAATTCACCAAGATAGCAATTTTGGCCTAAACTACTAACTAAGCTAACAAATCATGGCAAGAATTTATAACGACACCATCTAACCCGTTTAGGTCCTTCCGTGACGGCAAGCTCTCTTGATTAACAATAAATACATTTTATTAAATCACTAACCATTTCTAGTATCATGATGCATACATTTAAACCAAGCTAATCTAGTTAACCAAGTTCAAAGTTTACTAATACAAGATTAATTAAGCTTCATTTTTCAACTATCTTAACTAACCAAGCATCAATCATCCAACATAATTACTTATAATCAAGAAATCAATATCAATAACAAGGTTGCAAACTAATCATCAAAGATTAACATAGAAAATGCTTCAAAATGTCATTACAAACAAAGTTTAACAAACTAATGGTTATAATCTAGCAAGGGATTGTTGTGTTTTTGCCCAAAGGCTACAATAATACATAAACATTAATCTAAGTACTTGAAAGATTAACAAAAACATGGAAAGATTAGAAAATCAAACCATAAACAAGTACTAGACTAAGGATCCGGGTAGTAATCGAGCTAATCGGGATAATATGGCTTGAATCCGGGTGAAAGCTAATGCCTCCGGAGCCTGAAAATCGCCATAGAAGCTCTCGAAAAATCCAGAATATCGAGCAGAATGTTTCTGCTGTGTTTTTATACTTTTTGCTGTTGCACGGTCGTTCTCCATATGGAACGACCGTTCACTTTATTCAATTATTGAGGATGGGTCACCATACTGCATACGTCATCGGATCGTTGACCAGATCTGAAATGGCACGACCGTTCTTTGTGTGGAACGGTCGTTCAGTTCCGGGTTACATGTTGCACGCCAAGTCGCACCTACCGTTCATCACCGAGACACTGCTAATTCACCGGAGACGCACGGTCGTTCCTCAGATGGAACGACCGTTCTTCACCTAGTCGCTTGTTTTCCTGGAACGCCCAGTCGCACCGATCGTTCATTGCCGAGATGATCAAGTTTGCCGGAGATGCACGATCGTGCCACAGGTGGAACGGTCGTTCCACAGGCCCAGTTCAGAATCCTTAACAGAATGTCCGCAGCTTCGTCGTTTTGTCCGGAAAGTCCTCGTTTTTGCTATCATCTTGTCTGGAATGCAGTTTTAGGCCTGTAAACACAAATGTAGATAAATAAGTATCCGAATGACGGTTTTACGGCCAAAAACACATAAAATAGGGGTAAAACGGGGGACTAAAATATGTGTAAATTAACGAATATCATGAGCTCACGTAGACTATCGCGATCTGGCACCCAGATGCGATTTAGATAGTACTGAAGACCATCAGATTTAGTTTCGAGCTGATTGACGTTAGCTTCAAGAACTTCAACAGATAGACTTCGTTCATTAGCTGACGAATACTGCGCCTCACGAATACAAGCATGAAGATTACTAGAGACACGAATAGCATTTACATGAGTTTTACGACTAAGAGCGTCCGCCACTATGTTCGCCTTGCCAGGAAGATAGCGAATTTCACAGTCGTAGTCGTTAAGTAATTCCACCCAATGCCTCTGTCGCATGTTCAGTTCTTTTTGGTCAAAGATATGTTGAAGACTCCCGTGGTCAGTGAAAACCACGCACTTTGTACCATACAGGTAGTGTCACCAAATCTATAACACAAAAATAACCGCACCAAGCTCCAGATCGTGAGTAGTCTAGTTATTCTCATACACTTTGAGTTGACGAGAGGCGTATGCAATGACCTTGTCCCGCTGCATGAGCACACAGCCCAAGCCTCGGTTCGAGGCATCGTAATGTACCACGAAATCGTCATTCCCTTCGGGTAGAGTTAAAACAGGAGCGTTACACAAAAGGTTCTTAAGGGTTTGAAAGGACTCCTCTTGTTCGGGACCCCAAACAAAAGGTTTCTCCTTTTGGGTTAGAGTGGTAAGAGGAACAATGATTTTTGAAAAATCCGCGATGAATCGGCGGTAATATGTGACAACCCGCACTAAACCAGGTATCCGTACAACTTAATTAATGATTAATTACTGCTTAATTACTGTGCTTGATTGAAACTAGCTGATAAACTGCTACCTGCATAATGATACATGCACTTACTGGCATCATACTTTATTTGCTGTCACTACATTACTTACATACGGCACCTTAGTGACAAACATGATGCACAAAAAGCACAGTAGCACTAAACGGATACACGGCAAACATGCTGATATGACCAGCATCAGGCAGACACTGCCTCTAAGGCCTGTTAAGAGCCTCATATATTTTTGCTACACTGGTAGTGAGTGTAGGGATTTAAGGGTTATGGTACCGCGTCTCTAGGGATAAGATACACTGATTCGGATGTGCCAAGAACGTACTTTAAGTACAAAACACAGCACTTTAATACACAAACCAGCTTCTAGCTGACTAGTAAAGTGCCAGAACATGAGAAAATAACACTAGACACTTTCTAAAGTGTCGGGAAAACAAATTGTGTCACTAAAAATGTAATAACGACACTTTAAAGCATTACAAAAGACTTTAACGGGTTACTATCCAACCAAACAACCGGACTTTACCCGGAACATGAAAATATTATTATTTTCACTTTTTATATTTTTCTGAGCCAGTTAGGGTCCCTGATTACCCTAACACCCGCCATAACGCATAACATAAAAGTAACCAAGTTAAATACCAATTTAACCTAACTAATACTTGGTACTTAGTTACAAACCAACCAAGAACCCCCCCCCCCCTTGCTAACCGTCCCCATTAGTGGGGGACACACACTAGTCCTTTGTTGATTATTTTAATTCTTTTGCCTAATATCATGGGGACATAACACCCAATGGATAATCACTCTCAAAAATTGCCTATAAGAACATGCTTACACATAAGAGCTTTATTACTTCACAACACATTTCACACTCTCTCTCTCTTGCTCTCTAAAGCTCACGGCCAAGACACCCACATCCATCCATCCGATTTCAAGTCTAGTTCGAGCCATTCCAATCACTTGCAAGTGTTAAGGGTCACATATTAGGAGTCTTGGTGCACTCGGAACACGAAGGACCTCTACCGTTAGCTTTTATCCACCCACTTTTCGCCAAGATTCTTCCCTAGCCCCGAGCTAGAGGTATATTGTTTAAAACTCATGTTTAAGCATATCTAAAGTGGTTAAAAGGAAGTTTGTCGGTTAAATATCGAAAACATACATTTTGATGCATAAAAGTCTAGTAAAAACATCAAAAATGGTGGATAATAGCTTGTAACTTGTGTAAAAGTCGTAGGACTTGAAATATGTGATTATTGAGACCCGATCTATGATGTGGTAGCTCGGATCTCCGTTTAACCCGACTTTGTAAGATCATGTATCTTCACATAAGCTCGTTTTTGACTAAATACAAGGGTTAAAGGTGAAACTCTACCACACAAGATACATGAACTTGTGTAAAAATATTTTACTTGTGTAAAAGTGATTTAACCGGTAAAATGGTGTTTAAAACTAGCGGATCTACGTATCCGCAAGTGGTATTTTAGAAAGACCACACTTTAAAGAAATCATGTTTTTCTAAAGATGGATCTTACACTAATAAATATGATTTTTATAAACCACAAGTGTGTAGACACTTGTGAAATGAAAAGATCCGACAAATAACTATTTTTGGGAAAAATGACTAGAAGTTGTAAAGACGGATTTCTCTAAACACGGGGTTTCTACAAGATTAAAGTTACTTTATATAAAGATCTACATATATAAAAGGTGTTTACACTATAGATTCGGAAAAACTACAAGTTCATGCGATTATGCAAATTTACATACTTGTCGACTAGTTTGTTGTGTCGGAAATTGTTTGATTGAATAAAGAAGATTGTTGAATTGAATTGTTAAAAGAAAATGATACGCTTGAAAGCGTGGCCACCTCCAGTTACAGAGGAAACTCTGGCGAAATTTTCTAAAAACCTAACACTTAGGCTTATTTACACAACAAGTGTTAAAACTATTTTTGGACATATTTTCGAAACATAAATTTCGCCAGCACTATATTTTACTAAATATTCGGAGGTGGGATTTTCACAAAGATTAACGTGATAAATATATTTGTCACAACACTGTTTATGATTATTTTGTGAAATACATAAATATTATTTTAGAGTGAAAATAATATTTACAAGCGTTAATGATTCCAAAACTTTACGAACGCTTCCACAAACATATAAGTTACACCGGTAATTACATTACCACAAGATTGATAAAACGTAACTTACGCACATGTATTGTATCCCCCATCCTTGGGAAGAAGAATAACTACCAAGTGTATACGGAACATAAACACGAAATAGTTGTCTAACTATTTCCCAAAGACATAAACTGTAAAGCTAAGGCACGGCCGTCCGTCTAATAGAATTAGCACTTGTAGGTCGTTGCACAGCTTACTGTATTGGAGACACTTGGTAGAGACGCGCATTCACTGTGAGTTCATGTCCCCCTTTTCTCTAACTGTTTTCAGTTTACTTAACCGCGGGGGTGAAATACATGTTACTATGATTTACGAGTACTTTACAACGGTATGTTTAACGTAAGGAGGTGTTATACGATCATGTGAGTGGATAGGAACAACATGGGGCCATTAGTCCTCATGGAGGGACCGAGGGACAGGAGCGGTAGATCTATCTGGGTGTAGCGAGCCCAGCCCCCGGCCAAACTAGAAACGGACCGTGGGGTGACTTTGTCCACATACTTTGCCGTGGCGAAATCTGCTAGGTTTGAGTCTCCCTATTTGCACTTCACATATGTCAGTGGCCTTGCAAACCATTGGTGATCACAAGTCCTCTTACAACTGCTACATACCACAACTATTTTATACTCACAAGTGTTTTACATACTCACTTACACATGAACTCGCTCAACATTATTGTTGATTTTTCAACTCACATGTATTTCAGGAAATTAACGAGATCTGGCACGGTATGGAACGTTTTCCGCTGCACTTGTCATGAAGTCATCAGGGTTTAGGGGATGTGTCTCTTTCCTGGACAAGACACAGTCCTTAAACCACGTCTATGTTATGTTAAAAGTTGTAATGTTGTTGAACAAGGTTATGGTTGTTGGTTAAAACAATGGTACTGTATTTTGATTTTCAAAATCTAATGGATGACTTGCATGGTTTTTAAATTCATATAGCTTGTTATGGTTAAGCTATGGTATTAAGAAGTCACACCAAAGTTAACCACGCTTCCGCAAAGCCAGGGTGTGACAGCTTGGTATCAGAGCTCTGATCATAGCGAACTAGGATTCTGTCTCGAGTCTAGACTATGATCACTAGGGCTCTCACGAAAACATTTTTCTGCATACCACTTAAGTCCAGATCCACACTTTTTACAAACAAATGTTGAGCACATTTTATTAATTATAAGTTCAGCTTGGAGGGCTGAGGATCGATCTGGAGGATCGAGATGGTCAAGGTAGTTGAGCACGTTGGTTTGTTATAGGATCGATCTGGAGGATCGAGATGATCAAGGTAGTCGAGCACGATGGTTTGTTATAGGATCGATCTGGAGGATCGAGGTTTGGTTTAAGTGATGCCTTACTTGATGACTTATGAGATTAACTGATTATATGATTGATTATTATACGTATATGTGTTTGTGTTACAAATGTTATGCTTTCATCAAGTACTAGAAAGATGGGCACTACGAACCCCATGACCATAGTATCAGACGACATAGTTCAACGAAGCACGAGGTGTACATTTCTGATACTACCGGCACAGACAATGACGACTTTCAGCCCTTTGTGCACTGCCTGAAGTCGTAGCAGAGCCTACTGATGGCCATCTTGTTGGGATTTTTCCACTGGCGGTGATCCCTGCTCCTGTGCCCCTTGCCGCCTATCCTGTTGATGATACGCCCTCCCAACGAGGTCTCTGAAGACGATAACGATCTACTGGAGGAGGACCCATTCGAGGGCAGGGCCTTATTACTGCTGGTATTAGACTACTACATGCGGACGCTCCTATAGGGGAAACTTATGACCATTCCCCTATCCCAGGCTCATTTGAGTTTCTGACACCCGCATCTTCGCACATACAGGGAATGCAGCACTACTTACACGACGCCGACCCTGATACGGCATCACTAGCTGCACCGGATCCCGCACACAGTTTTGAGTTTGATCGTAATTATGAGGACAATTCTGTTTTTCCGCCTGGTGTTGATCCAGACCATGACATTGAGTTCATGCACTTAGACAAGCCCTTGGGGGATCCTGTAACCCCTGTGATTGTTGATCCAGCTGATTTTGAGATGGAGTTTTTGATTCGGAGCTAGCCATGGCCCCTGAGCCAGGCGTTGCTCCTGACCCCGCATTGGAGTATGACCCTGTTCATGCCAATGCACCGGCTGTTGCTCCTTGATTGATCATCTGCTTGGATGAGAGAAAATTTGGGGTAACTGTGCAAGACAATTTATTATTACGGGGGCCCACGTAATAACGATTTGTAGTGCACAGGAATCCTGGTGGACTCTGCAGGTCAAGCTAATGATAACCTAAACACAAATGACCTAGGCGATGTAGCCTCGAGTTCATTCTATTACAAGCAACAAGCCAAATTGACGAGCCTATGTGAAGGCTCAGGAATTTATTTCCCCACTATTACAGTGAGTATATTTGCGTGTGAAATGGGGTGATTACATGATGGCTTACGTTGCTATATATATACCCCATAGACAATTGAAACATTGTCCAACCCGCTTCACACTATTTCGACAAAAAGGGAATGTCACCCAGACGTGACACAAGCACCGGTACGTTACTGAGGACAGAAGACGAGCTGCAAGAACGCATCTCACAGATAAATGCACGACATGAAGCCCTCCACTCTAAGTACAACGATGGCATTACTGGAGATAATCCTCCAACTGGCTGCACCTATAAACAGTTCCTGAACTGCAAGCCTTTGAACTTTGTCGGAACAGGAGACACCGTTGCATTTGTTCGTTGGTCCGAAAAGACCGACTCCATTTTAAGGATGAGTAACTGATCGCCAACAGAGTGTTACCTACATCTCAGGGATATTTCTAGATGGCACACTCTCTTAATGGAACCTCCAGGTTCAGACCCTTGGCACAGACGCTACTTATGCACTGAGCTGGGACGAGCTCAAGGAAACGATTGAGAAGAAATGTTGTTTTAAGACTGGAATTTAGAAGCTTGAGGTGGAATTCAGGAATTCGAAAATAGACGAACCAGAAATTCCTGAACTTGTCCAGCAATCGCACGACTTATCTAGGGTCGCCCCCCTACTTAGTCAAACCGGAGTTCAAAAGGATTGAACGATTCATTTGGACACTTGCACCCCAGATCAGGGGTATGGTTACTACCTCAAGGCCCTCAACCATTGCAGGGGCTATCAATATGGGTGATTGATTTATGACATAAGATGTTATGTGATTGATTTGTTGATAACATGAGATGTTATGTGTTGGTATTGTTGAATGCATACGTACACTTCACTTGCTGTGACCTAACCTATGTGAAACATCTTTTAGAAGATGCCGCCAAGACGCGAAATGCGCATGCCCACCTCTGAGGCAGAACTTAAAGAGATAATTGCTGCAGCGATAGCACAGCACGAGGCCCTACGCTCCGAACCAATCAAAGGTACCTCAGAAAATAACGGTTGTTCCTACTGGCACTTCCTCAACTACAAGCCTCCGAAGTTCGACGGCACTGGGGGTGCCATAACTTTTGTAAAATGGATTGAAAGTATGGAATCCATCTTTCGAATGAGTGGCTGTACGCCAGAACAACAGGTCCCATACATTTCAGGGCTGTTTCTAGACGGAGCCCTATCTTGGTGGAACTTACAAGTCCAAACACTAGGCGAAGCTGCCGCCTACGCCCTGACTTGGGCCGAGTTGAAAGAACTGATGCGCAAAAAGTACTGTTCACGCGCAGAAATTCAAAGGTTGGAGACTGAATTTGGCACTTAAAGATGGATGGACCTAAGATTGCGGAATACGTCCAGAGGTTTCACGACCTATCTCAAGTGGTTCCTTATATGGTCACGCCAGAATACAAGCGAATCGAGCGCTTCATTTGGGGTTTGGCTCCCCAAATAATAAGCATGGTAACCTCCTCCAAACCGGCGACTATCACTGAAGCCATCGATTTGAGCGTGGCTCTCACCGAGGAGGCGATTCGTTTAAACAAGTTTGATGAAGTCAAGGCAAAGAAGACAGAGACTCACGTTGAGTCCTCAGGGGATAACAAAAGGAAGTTTTCAAACTTCAAACAAGGCGTCAGTATGGCAGTAAGGAAAGGAAAATCAGCTGGCAGTACCAAGAGAGGAAAAGGGTACCAGGGCACCCAACCCAGATGCAACAACTGCCAACGCCACCATACTGGCCATTGCAACATGAGAGTTTGTGAATCTTGTGGAAAACCGGGCCACTCAAAGGAATCATGTTGGGCTAGTGCAGGCCGCGGAGGCCAGGGAGGATATGGAAATAGGAATGATAATCGTGGCGGAAATGGAAACCGCCTACAAGGAAATTTTGGAGGAAACAGAAACCGAGGCAACAATGCCAACCAGAACAACACCCCAGCTGGAAACGGGGATGGAAACGGGCAGAGGCTCGGATGTTATAACTGCGGGGAAATCGGGCATTTTAAGAAGAATTGCCCAACACTGAATCAAGCCCGTGGTAGAGTGTTCCAGCTCGAAGCTAGAGAAGCACGCCAAGACCCAAATGTTGTTACGGGTACGTTCCCTATCAATCAACGCTATGCGTCCGTTTTATTTGATACTGGTGCCGATTATAGCTTCGTATCACTAGAATTTAAGAATATACTTGGGTTAGCTGCTAATAAGTTAGACATTCCCTACTCGATCGAATTAGCGAATGGAAAGTTAGTTGGAGCCGACGAAGTAATCAGAGGTTGCGTGATAGAATTGGGAGAACGCGAGTTTACTCTGGATCTACTACCAGTCCAACTGGGAAGCTTCGACGTGGTGGTAGGAATGGATTGGTTATCTAGAAACAAGGCTGAGATAGTATGTCACGAGAAAGTTGTTCGTATCCCAACTGATGATGGTGAGACAATTGTGGTTCACGGAGAGAAGCGTGACACACCACTAAGATTTATCAGCTGCTTGAAAGCAAGGAAGTGTTTACAGAAAGGATGTGTTGCTTTTCTGGCACACATCGTAGACAAGAAGGCTGCCGAGCCAAGGATCGAAGACATCCCTGTCGTAAGGGAGTATCCAGAAGTCTTCCCAGAAGACTTACCCGGACTGCCACCTCAGAGGCAAGTGGAGTTTCACATTGACTTAGTTCCAGGCGCAGCGCCTGTAGCTAAGGCACCTTACAGACTTGCGCCGTCTGAGATACAGGAATTGTCAACGCAACTCCAAGAGTTGTTAGACAAGGGTTTTATCCGACCAAGCTTCTCGCCTTGGGGAGCTCCGGTCTTGTTTGTCAAGAAGAAGGACGGAAGTTTCCGCATGTGTATCGACTACAGAGAATTGAACAAGCTAACGATCAAGAACAGGTATCCTCTGCCAAGAATCGATGATCTGTTCGACCAACTTCAAGGTTCAAGCTGTTACTCTAAGATCGATCTTCGATCTGGATACCATCAACTAAGGATACAGGAGGAAAGTATCCCGAAAACAGCCTTCCGAACTCGTTATGGATACTACGAGTTCCTCGTTATGCCAATTGGTTTGACAAACGCGCCTGCGGTATTCATGGATCTAATGAATAGGGTTTGCAAGCCATACTTAGACAAGTTCGTGATTGTATTCATCGACGACATCCTGATTTACTCAAAGACGAAGGCTGAACACGAGCAACACCTTAGAACCATACTGGAGCTGCTAAAGAAGGAACAGCTGTACGCCAAATTCTCCAAGTGCGAGTTTTGGCTACGCGAAGTCCAGTTTCTTGGACATGTGGTTAATGGGGATGGAATTCATGTTGATCCCACAAAGATCGAGGCAATCAAGAATTGGGAAACGCCTACAACGCCAACCGAGATTCGGCAATTCTTGGGTTTGGCTGGTTACTACCGAAGGTTCATCAAGGATTTCTCGAAAATCGCTCAACCTTTAACGCTCCTCACGCAGAAGGACAAGACGTTTGATTGGGGAATCAAACAGGATGAAGCATTTCAGGTATTGAAGGATAAGCTTTGTAACGCGCCAATCTTAGCTCTACCAGAAGGTACTGATGACTTTGTGGTATACTGTGACGCATCGCGTCAAGGAATGGGTTGTGTGTTGATGCAACGACAAAAGGTCATTGCTTACGCATCACGCCAACTGAAAGTACACGAAAAGAATTATACCACACACGATTTAGAGCTTGGCGCAGTGGTTTTTGCTTTAAAGATCTGGAGACATTACCTGTATGGTACGAAGTGCACAATCTTCACAGATCACAAAAGCCTACAGCATATATTCAACCAGAAGGAGTTGAATATGAGGCAAAGACGATGGGTTGAATTATTAAACGACTACGACTGCGAGATAAAGTATCACCCAGGGAAGGCAAATGTAGTTGCCGATGCCCTAAGTCGTAAAGAAAGAATCAAGCCCATAAGGGTTAGAGCATTGGAAATGATTATACGAACCGACCTTTCCTTGCGCATTCGTGCTGCACAAAAGGAAGCTCTCAAGGAGGGAAACCTTGAGGAAGAATATCTCCGTGGAATGGAGAAGCTTTTGGTACCAAACAAGGAAGGAACGTTATGTTTTGAGAAAAGGATTTGGGTTCCTTTGTTTGGTGGATTAAGGGAAGTTATTTTCGACGAAGCGCACAAGTCACGGTACTCTATCCACCCTGGATCGGATAAGATGTACCAGGATCTCAAAGATTACTATTGGTGGCCTAGGATGAAAGGCGACGTTGCTGTTTACGTGAGCAAATGTTTAACGTGCGCTAAGGTCAAGGCGGAATACCAGAAGCCTTCGGGACTTCTGCAACAACCTGAGATTCCCAAGTGGAAATGGGAACAAATCTCAATGGATTTTGTTACAAAATTACCAAGAACGCCAAGAGGCCATGATATGATTTGGGCGATTGTCGACCGCCTAACAAAATCCGCACACTTTCTGCCAATCAAGGAGAAAGACAGTACTAGTAAACTTGCGGAAATTTACATGAGAGAGATTGTAGCACGTCATGGAGTACCACTCTCGATCATCTCTGATAGAGACGGAAGATTTGTGTCAAGAATATGGCAATCTTTCCAAGAATCTTTTGGCTCACAATTGAATCTGAGCACTGCGTTCCATCCACAAACTGACGGCCAGAGCGAGCGAACGATACAAACTTTGGAAGACATGCTAAGGGCATGTGTTATGGATTTAGGCGGTAGCTGGGATAAACACTTACCTTTGGTCGAATTTTCATACAACAACAGCTACCACACCAGTATTGGTGTCGCGCCATTTGAGGCCCTATACGGACGCAAGTGCCGATCACCACTATGTTGGTCTGACGCAGGTGATAGGCAGCTTGCTGGTCCCGAAATCGTCCAAGAGACGACAGACAAAATTGCGCAAATACTTAAACGCATCGAAGCCGCTCGCCACAGACAAAAGGCCTACGCGGATCCAAACCGAAAACATGTGGATTTTCAAGTTGGAGAAATGGTTTTACTGAAGGTATCACCCTGGAAAGGGGTGGCGCGCTTTGGAAAGCGAGGAAAGTTAAATCCACGCTACATTGGTCCTTTCAGAATTCTGGAGAGAATTGGGACGGTAGCATACAAGTTGGACCTACCCGCTGAACTAAATGGTGTTCACGATACATTTCATGTATCCAATTTAAAGAAAAGTCCAACTCAGATTGACGTTGCCATTCCTATCGACGAGATTCATATTGACGACACGCTCCACTTTGTTGAAGAACCTGTTGAGGTCACGGATTGGAAAGTTAACAAGACCCGCCGGAGCAGTGTCAAACTCGTCAAGGTTCGTTGGAATGCCAGACATGGTCCTGAATTCACATGGGAACGTGAGGACCAGATGAAAGAGAAATACCCCCACTTATTTCCTAAGAACCCTGCTTCTACAAGCAGAACTTAAATTTCGGGACGAAATTTACTTAACGGGGGGAGAATGTGACAACCCGCACTAAACCAGGTATCCGTACAACTTAATTAATGATTAATTACTGCTTAATTACTGTGCTTGATTGAAACTAGCTGATAAACTGCTACCTGCATAATGATACATGCACTTACTGGCATCATACTTTATTTGCTGTCACTACATTACTTACATACGACACCTTAGTGACAAACATGATGCACAAAAAGCACAGTAGCACTAAACGGATACACGGCAAACATGCTGATATGACCAGCATCAGGCAGACACTGCCTCTAAGGCCTGTTAAGAGCCTCATATATTTTTGCTACACTGGTAGTGAGTGTAGGGATTTAAGGGTTATGGTACCGCGTCTCTAGGGATAAGATACACTGATTCGGATGTGCCAAGAACGTACTTTAAGTACCAAACACAGCACTTTAATACACAAACCAGCTTCTAGCTGACTAGTAAAGTGCCAGAACATGAGAAAATAACACTAGACACTTTCTAAAGTGTCGGGAAAACAAATTGTGTCACTAAAAATGTAATAACGACACTTTAAAGCATTACAAAAGACTTTAACGGGTTACTATCCAACCAAACAACCGGACTTTACCCGGAACATGAAAATATTATTATTTTCACTTTTTATATTTTTCTGAGCCAGTTAGGGTCCCTGATTACCCTAACACCCGCCATAACGCATAACATAAAAGTAACCAAGTTAAATACCAATTTAACCTAACTAATACTTGGTACTTAGTTACAAACCAACCAAGAACCCCCCCCCCCCTGCTAACCGTCCCCATTAGTGGGGGACAGACACTAGTCCTTTGTTGATTATTTTAATTCTTTTGCCTAATATCATGGGGACATAACACCCAATGGATAATCACTCTCAAAAATTGCCTATAAGAACATGCTTACACATAAGAGCTTTATTACTTCACAACACATTTCACACTCTCTCTCTCTTGCTCTCTAAAGCTCACGGCCAAGACACCCACATCCATCCATCCGATTTCAAGTCTAGTTCGAGCCATTCCAATCACTTGCAAGTGTTAAGGGTCACATATTAGGAGTCTTGGTGCACTCGGAACACGAAGGACCTCTACCGTTAGCTTTTATCCACCCACTTTTCGCCAAGATTCTTCCCTAGCCCCGAGCTAGAGGTATATTGTTTAAAACTCATGTTTAAGCATATCTAAAGTGGTTAAAAGGAAGTTTGTCGGTTAAATATCGAAAACATACATTTTGATGCATAAAAGTCTAGTAAAAACATCAAAAATGGTGGATAATAGCTTGTAACTTGTGTAAAAGTCGTAGGACTTGAAATATGTGATTATTGAGACCCGATCTATGATGTGGTAGCTCGGATCTCCGTTTAACCCGACTTTGTAAGATCATGTATCTTCACATAAGCTCGTTTTTGACTAAATACAAGGGTTAAAGGTGAAACTCTACCACACAAGATACATGAACTTGTGTAAAAATATTTTACTTGTGTAAAAGTGATTTAACCGGTAAAATGGTGTTTAAAACTAGCGGATCTACGTATCCGCAAGTGGTATTTTAGAAAGACCACACTTTAAAGAAATCATGTTTTTCTAAAGATGGATCTTACACTAATAAATATGATTTTTATAAACCACAAGTGTGTAGACACTTGTGAAATGAAAAGATCCGACAAATAACTATTTTTGGGAAAAATGACTAGAAGTTGTAAAGACGGATTTCTCTAAACACGGGGTTTCTACAAGATTAAAGTTACTTTATATAAAGATCTACATATATAAAAGGTGTTTACACTATAGATTCGGAAAAACTACAAGTTCATGCGATTATGCAAATTTACATACTTGTCGACTAGTTTGTTGTGTCGGAAATTGTTTGATTGAATAAAGAAGATTGTTGAATTGAATTGTTAAAAGAAAATGATACGCTTGAAAGCGTGGCCACCTCCAGTTACAGAGGAAACTCTGGCGAAATTTTCTAAAAACCTAACACTTAGGCTTATTTACACAACAAGTGTTAAAACTATTTTTGGACATATTTTCGAAACATAAATTTCGCCAGCACTATATTTTACTAAATATTCGGAGGTGGGATTTTCACAAAGATTAACGTGATAAATATATTTGTCACAACACTGTTTATGATTATTTTGTGAAATACATAAATATTATTTTAGAGTGAAAATAATATTTACAAGCGTTAATGATTCCAAAACTTTACGAACGCTTCCACAAACATATAAGTTACACCGATAATTACATTACCATAAGATTGATAAAACGTAACTTACGCACATGTATTGTATCCCCCATCCTTGGGAAGAAGAATAACTACCAAGTGTATACGGAACATAAACACGAAATAGTTGTCTAACTATTTCCCAAAGACATAAACTGTAAAGCTAAGGCACGGCCGTCCGTCTAATAGAATTAGCACTTGTAGGTCGTTGCACAGCTTACTGTATTGGAGACACTTGGTAGAGACGCGCATTCACTGTGAGTTCATGTCCCCCTTTTCTCTAACTGTTTTCAGTTTACTTAACCGCGGGGGTGAAATACATGTTACTATGATTTACGAGTACTTTACAACGGTATGTTTAACGTAAGGAGGTGTTATACGATCATGTGAGTGGATAGGAACAACATGGGGCCATTAGTCCTCATGGAGGGACCGAGGGACAGGAGCGGTAGATCTATCTGGGTGTAGCGAGCCCAGCCCCCGGCCAAACTAGAAACGGACCGTGGGGTGACTTTGTCCACATACTTTGCCGTGGCGAAATCTGCTAGGTTTGAGTCTCCCTATTTGCACTTCACATATGTCAGTGGCCTTGCAAACCATTGGTGATCACAAGTCCTCTTACAACTGCTACATACCACAACTATTTTATACTCACAAGTGTTTTACATACTCACTTACACATGAACTCGCTCAACATTATTGTTGATTTTTCAACTCACATGTATTTCAGGAAATTAACGAGAACTGGCACGGTATGGAACGTTTTCCGCTGCACTTGTCATGAAGTCATCAGGGTTTAGGGGATGTGTCTCTTTCCTGGACAAGACACAGTCCTTAAACCACGTCTATGTTATGTTAAAAGTTGTAATGTTGTTGAACAAGGTTATGGTTGTTGGTTAAAACAATGGTACTGTATTTTGATTTTCAAAATCTAATGGATGACTTGCATGGTTTTTAAATTCATATAGCTTGTTATGGTTAAGCTATGGTATTAAGAAGTCACACCAAAGTTAACCACGCTTCCGCAAAGCCAGGGTGTGACATAATAGCCCGCCAATCCCAAAAAGGAACGTATTTTGGATACAGACTTAGGCGTACTCCAATTCTTCACTGCCTTGATCTTAGATGGGTCAACATGAATACCTTGACTACTAACAATATGACCAAGAAATTGCACTTCATCAATCCAAAACTCACACTTAGAAAATTTAGCATATAGGCGTTCACCAAGTAACAGTTCAAGCATAAGACGTAGATGGCGAGCATGATCGGCTTTAGACTTAGAATAAATAAGGATATCAGCAATAAAGACTATAACAAAACGATCCAAATAGGGTTTACAAACGTGGTTCATAAGGTCCATGAACACTACAGGTGCGTTGGTCAAGCCAAAAGGCATGACTACGAACTCGTAGTGCCCATATCGAGTACGAAACGCAGTCTTAGGAATATCATCTTCAAGAACACGCAACTTATGATATCCAGATTGAAGATCGATCTTAGAGAAACATGATGCGCCTTGTAGTTGGTCAAACAAATCATCAATGCGAGGTAGAGGGTAACGATTCTTCATGGTCAGCTTGTTAAGTTCGCGGTAGTCGATAGACATACAAAACGAACCATCCTTCTTCTTGACAAATAGCACGGGAGCACCCCACGGGGAGCTACTTAGACGAATAAAGCCCTTATCGAGTAATTCCTGTAGTTGGCTAGATAACTCTTGCATCTCGGAAGGTGCAAGACGATAGGGAGCCCTGGCGAAAATAGTCACACCAGGTACGAGATCAATACGAAAGTCGATAGATCTAGAAGGAGGAAGACCAGGTAGATCCTCAGGAAAGACATCAGGGAAATCACACACAACCGGAACATCGTTTATGTTCTTCCCCTTGCTCTTTTTTTCCACCACGTGGGCCAAAAAGGCAGGGTTCTGTTTACGTAAACTTATGTTCGCTTGTGTGCATGACATCAGCCTTAGTCCTTTCGAAGGTCGGTCTCCATAGACGTTTAGAATATCTCCAGAAGGTAGAGGAAGACGAACAAGCTTATCATGACAAACAATCTCGGCATGGTTCTTACGCAACCAGTCCATACCGATAATGACATCAAAACTACCCAAACGCATGGGTATGAGATCAATAGAAAATACGTGATCGTTAAGAGTCAAGGGACAATCACGAACGATAGAGTTAACAAGGATAGAGTTACCATTAGCGACCTCAACAGAGAATGACTCAGGTAACTTAGAACGTGTACAATTTATCAAGGACTCAAATTGCACGGACACAAAGCTTTTATCGGCAACAGTATCAAATAGGATCGAAGCATAAAGATTATTTACGAGAAACATACCATTCACCACATCATTGTTGTTGTGAGCCTGGTTAGCATTGAGATTGAATGCTCGTCCACGAGCGGCTGTTTGTTGATCTTGGTTCAGCTGGGGGCAATGATTACGAAGATGCGTAGTATCTCCACACTGGAAACATGCACGAACAGCATTGACTGGCTTAGGGTTCTGCAGAGGAGCTGGAGGTGCTGGTAAGGCTGCCTGGGCTGGGGCTTGCTAAGCTTGCTGGACCTGGTTAGCTTGGCGATAATAAGGAGTCGTGTGACCATACCGGTTACAGTTGGTGCACAGACGACATGCAGAAGCAGTAGGATGATGAAAGTTGCAAGTTGTACACTTGGGGTAAGACCTAGTGTATTGCTTCT
Source organism: Helianthus tuberosus (assembly GCA_030545235.1). NCBI lineage: Eukaryota > Viridiplantae > Streptophyta > Magnoliopsida > Asterales > Asteraceae > Helianthus > Helianthus tuberosus. The sequence continues at coordinate 25,084,405 of CM060431.1, forward strand.
TCGCTTCAGGAGCAGCAGGGTTAGCAGCAGCTGTAGCAGGAGCAGCTTTGGCAGCAGGGTTTGTAGCAGGAGTAATATCGTTACATCCAGAACCCTGAGATTTCCTTTTCTTGTTCTTGTTGCCGCTTGGCTGCTGGGTAACTTGGTTAGCAGACTTTGAAGTAGCAGGAGTAGTAAACTGCGTATCACGCACACAGTTGTTGTTTAAACTTGCGGCTAGATGGTAGACTTCCTCAATAGTGTCGAGCTGAGCTGCTTCAATAGAATCATGCATGGCAGGGGGCAGACCATTGATGTACTTGGTTATCATCTGCTTAGGAGTCGAAACCAAGTGAGGAATGATTAAGCTCAACTGCTTGAATCGGGTAGTATAAGCCAGGTTATCATCACCAACCTGCTTCAAATGCCAAAACTCTTCTTCCAGCTTTAACTGCTCATGGGGAGGGCAGAACTCGAGCATCATGAGTTCACGCACCTCATTCCATGGAAGAGCGTAGGATTCTTCATTGGAACAAATGTTTCTCTCATTCGACCACCACTCCAATGCTCTGCCTTGAAACATTCCAGTCGCACTCCTAGTTTTCAAATGATCTGGGCACTCGCTGTTAATGAAGGTAACTTCGATGCTATCAAACCACTCAAGCATAGCAGTCACCCCATCACTGCCCGTGAAAGGCTTAGGGTTGCACGAAATGAAATGTTTATAGCTGAACTTTGTAGGCTTCTGCTTCTCAGCCTTGGATTCCATAGAGGATGGAGGAGTGTTAGATCCTTGGAGCTCAGAGACGATCTTTGGCACGCCTCGAGCAATCTGGTCAGCCATGAAAGACATCATCTTCTTTTGAGACTTCTCCATGGATTTCCTGAGAGTGTCGGATAGCTTTCGAGAAGACATCCTAAAGATCCAACAAGAGGATCGTATAAGTCTAGATTAACATTGATTATCATAGATTTACGCACGATAGACTAAGACTCAAGATTCACACAAGGTTCTTGCAAAACACGTGACCCTTGCATGGCGTGTTGTACGGAACTTGGCAACAAGTCAGAAACGCTTATATATAGGAAGTACCAGCGGCGTATCCACCACGTTTCAGGCACATCGCTTCTACCCCGTACTCGGCGTCATGTTACGTGTCGCAATTGCCAAATAACTCTCATCATACACATAGACTAACTCGATAGATTTCAATAGATTAATCACCATAACCCACGACCTTCACATGGCATGTTGCACGAAGCTTGGCAGTATGTCAGAAGCGCTTATATATAGGAAGTACCAGCGGCGTATCCGCCACGTTTCGGACACAATACTTCCACCTCGTACTCGATGTCATGCCACATGTCGTAATTCACACTCATCATAGATTAACATAGACTTTCATAGAATTTGATAGATTACGATAGGCTTCAAATAGTCTATAATAAACTCAATAGACTTCAATAGATTCGATAGACATTTAATAGATTGCCATAGATTTCAATAGACTTTCCATAGACTTTAATAGAATTCAATAGACTTTAACAACGAAATCCCGTATGGCACGTATTACGAAAGTTCGGCGACATGACAGAAGCAGTTATATATAGGAAGTACCAGCAGCGTATCCACCATGATTCGATCACGCCACGTCCCCCTCGTCATCGGTGTCATACTTCGCCAACCACAACATTAAACTAATCATATAGATTCAACAACATAGATTAACCCAACTAATCCACAAAGATTAACCAATAGTTTAACTTAGATTAGAGTTAACAACCTCATCATAGTTCATAACAACAACCTTTCCACATGGCACGTTCTACGAAAGTTCGGCAACATGATGGAAGCACTTATATATATATGAAGTACCAGCGGCGTATCCACCATGTTTCCATCACGCCACCTCCGTCTCGTCGTCGGTGTCATGCTTCATCAAACAAAATCTCCACATAGATTGACCAAATAGATTTACAACATAAATTATCCCAAATAGATTTCATAACTTCAAACCGAGCCTACAAAACTACGACTTTCGCTTAGCGCGTGGTACGAAGGTTCGGTAGTATGCCAGAAACACTTATATATAGGAAGTATCAGCGGCTTATCCACCATGTTTCGGACATGCCACTTTCTCCCTCGTCTTCGGCGCTAGGCTACGTCTCGCATTTTGTTTCTCAATCCACACATACGTAGTTTACACATAGATCTCACTAGAATACACGATAGACTTCACATAGATTTCACACATAGAGTACATAAGTAGGCCTTCCATAGCTTTAGGATTCAACGACAGACACTAGGTTTCGCATGGCACTTGGTACGAAAGTTGGTAACATGCCAAAAACACTTATATATAGGAAGTACCAGCGGCGTATCCACCATGTTTCGGACACGTCACTTCACCCTCGTATTCCATGCCATGTTACGTCTAGTGCCTTACAACACATTATCACATAGATGGATCAGATAGAGTAAAGCTTCATAAATTTAGTTCGATCTGAGATTAGAATTAACGTTTTAGATTGCGGACGCATACGTGAGTAGTGTAAAAGTATGCCAAAATGAACGAAGAATCGAGCGTAAAACCACATACATAAAAATCAAGATAGCATAAAAGATAGGCTCGTAAAACATAGGATTGTTCAGGGTAGAGGAACGGCGACTAACCCAAGTGATTCGAACCCCTTTCGAATTGAGGTAACGTGTCTTGACTTACTTGGACAAATACGTCATCGATGTTAGGCCTACGATATTCATCCTTTTAGCCATTCAACGTTCCCAATTGATTGGAAGTCACGAGACTTTGGCGAGACATAAAACCAAGGAGTGGGACTAGTTATCAAGATCTGAGTTTCACCTCTAACTTGACAACATCGTACCCTAAATAGCGTTGGTACTTATCCGCATACAAGACCTACTAGAATAATATGGAGATTTTACCATCAAGGTTCGGATGTCACTGCTGACTTGAGAGCAAACCTCGTGCGAAAATACGAACACTGAGTAACATTGTTTTTAAATATAAAGTGTACATTATGTTAGCCTTAGGAAAGGCATGTAAGTTTAACAGGAATACATGCTGCTAGGAAGCAGATACGGTAGAATGCATGAGTCTTAAACAACAAATAAGAGTCAAAATTCCTAGAACTATAGACTAGGGCAAGTATTCCTACTTATCCTAATTCCCTATAGTTATGGCTCTGATACCAATCCGTCACACCCTAACTGATGGCGGAAATATCAGGGTTCGAGCACTAAGTGTTCAGATTGCTCATGAGATTTCCATAACACTAGAAATTTCGATAATAGTTAATTTGATTTCATGCAAAATTGTCTAACATAAACATCCATCAAAACAAGTATCAAATTACATCATCATCAAATATTGTTCAAGAGTCTTAGATTAGCTAAGTGACGTTTCAATGCATCATCCTAGCTTCTTTTCCATGAGTTCCACAGCAACCTATCAGCCTGCAACATGTATTAAAATATCAATACAAAAGTATTCGCGAGTATACAAGTTTGGTAATAGAATAATAGATTAAAAACAACTCATATCCGCAATGTAAGCAATAAAAAATAGTTTCAGCCGTGCTAGTGTCGCAGTCCACGCAGTGATAGCCCAAGTATCCCGATACTTTAGTGTTTACCCAAGACTCAAGGTAAACTAGAATCCTCCAAACAATACCCCACGAGAATAAGGGGAGAGGTGCATCCCCCTATAGCGCTACTATTGTTAAGGCGGAACTACACACCCTGGATTAAACAACACATAGCACAAATATTGTCACGGCCCCCGTCCCGGTTTTACCCGGTCCAGGTTTCGCGAGACAGAAACCCGTGGTATTTATTATTTGAGTTGACAACGGAAGTTTTAGCAGGGTCGTTTAAACTTGAAAATGACCAAATATTTTATTTCATCATTTGGGATAAACCCCGTAATTTACAATAGAGGAATTTTACTAGGAAATTCCCTGTTTTACAAAACATGTTTATTTATTTATTTGAGCCACTACTTCAAGCTTGTTAGTGCTCCGTAGCACTTTTCCTTGATTCACAGTAGGTCACCTGAAACATGTTTGAAAAATATTTTATCAGCGGGGAAATACTGGCGAGTCACTCAATTTGATAAAATGACACATAGTTATAAATTACAGCATAAGAGCGATTACAATGGTTTCTATCTTATTTTTATCTGGCGTCGTGTCACCTCCTGGTGACGATGGTCATACCACTATTGGGTCCTTTCACCCAAGTAGTGATGATTATCACTGTTAGGATTTATTAGCCTAACCGTGAGAAATTAGTAATGTGCACAATACCCCACTAGCCAGTGATTTAAGATAACCATGACTTAATCCCTGTAATTATAACTTTTGAAAATGATTGGAGTATTGTAAAACACTTTTGATAAAAGAGAATGACTCACATTGCTGATTTAAACGGGCATAGTTTAGCCTACTGATAAGCCTTGTAACCTAAATTAAATGACAATGCACACGAACTAGGTCAGTAACTAATACAGCATTTACGATAACTCATGAGATTAAAACCCTCACAACGAATGACAAAGTGCAACAGTTAAACATCCATTGAATTCACGACGAATGACAAAGTATAGCCCTAATGTGGGCAACACTTAAACATCCATCGGATAGTTTCAATCGATCGGACATGGAATCGTAGCAGCAATTGAGTTAATACCCTGTATCGTAGCAGTGCCTCCCTAATGGAAATTATGATTTTGAGCAGTAGAACTTCGTTTTTGAGAAAAGTTTTCGACACAGTTGAACTGCTCATGATCGGATCAATTTATAGCTGAAAAATGAGGTTTACGCGGCTCGCGTAAACCTCTTCTTGATCTTACCCGACCCACGAGGGCCCCTAGTCTACGTGTAGGCTTGATGTGTCACAAGTAGGTTTGCCAGGTGGATGACACATGGTCCAGATGCTTATCTGGTCAAACTTCAAGTTGACGTGGCCCGCGTAAACTCCTCTTATGGTTTACGCGGCCCGCGTGAAACCCATTTTTCTTGATTTCTTGCTTTTGCATGCACATTAGGGTTTCAGGGGTCCGGGTTTTTCACTTACGGGTCATTTTGGGACATTTTTGAAGATCCTTACATCCTCCCCACCTTGTTTAAAATCTCGTCCTCGAGATTTATTGAAATAAGTGAGGATACTTTCGCTTCATTTCCGATTCCAGCTCCCAAGTGTATTTGGGTCCTCTTTTTGACTCCCACTTGACTTTGACCAATACTAGTCTTTTGTGCTTGAGAAACTTGACCTTTCTGTCTTCTATTTGAAGCCGTTTCTCTACGAACTTTAACTTTTCATTTACTTCTATATCTTGAAGAGGTACTACTAGTGATTCGTCCGATAGACAATTCTTGAGATTAGATACATGAAATACATCATGTACTCCAGCTAGCTCCTCTGGTAGTTGTAAGCGATAGGCGACTGGTCCTATTTTCTGGATTACTGGAAATGGTCCTATGTATCTTGGACTCAGCTTTCCTTTCATACCGAACCGAACCACTCCTTTCCAAGGAGAAACTTTCAAGAGTACCTTGTCTCCAACTTGAAATTCTAGTGGCTTGCGTCGATTATCTGCGTAACTCTTCTGGCGATCTCGAGCCGTTTTCAGTCTTTCCTTGATTTGAGTGATCTTGTCGGTGGTTTCTTGCATTATCTCGGGACCTGATAATTGGCTTTCTCCTATTTCTGCCCAACAAACTTGAGTTTTGCACTTTCGTCCATACAATGCTTCGAATGGGGCAGCTCCAATGCTTGAATGATTACTATTATTATAGGAGAATTCAATTAAGGGTAGGTGGTCATCCCAGTTTCCACAAAAATCTATCACACATGCTCTAAGCATGTCCTCCAGGGTTTGGATTGTTCTTTCACTTTGTCCATCTGTTTGGGAATGGTAAGCCGTGCTTAAATTCAGTTTAGTCCCCATGGCTTCTTGGAAACTTGTCCAGAAATGTGAAGTGAAACGACTATCTCGATCCGATACAATAGAGAGTGGAATTCCATGTAAGGATACTACATCGTCTACGTACAACTTTGCTAACCTTTCCATGCTAAATGTTTCTTTCATGGGTAGAAAATGAGCTGATTTGGTTAATCGATCCACAATTACCCAAATCGCGTCATTACGCTTTCTGGTTTTGGGTAACTTAGTAACAAAGTCCATAGTTATAAGTTCCCATTTCCATACAGGCATTTCTAACTGTTGTAGGAGACCTGAGGGTTTCTGGTGTTCTGCCTTAACTTGTGAACAAGTTAGACACTTAGATACATATCTAGCTATGTCCTTTTTCATTCATATCCACCAGAAATTATTTCTTAAATATTGGTACATTTTATTATTTCCTGGGTGCATTGTATACCTGGATTTATGGGCTTCCTCTAAAACCTTATTTCTTAATTCTCCATGCTTAGGTACCCAAATCCTTTTCTTGTGGAATCTCCAAATTCCATCACTTCCTTGTTCTAATTCCTTTATTCGTCCTTTCATACCTTCAACATCATCCTTGATTGCTGTTTCCTAATATTCTTCAGTTGTTCCATTAAGTCTAACTGTAGATTTAATCTAAGAGCACGGACTCGCTTTTGCTTTTCATGATACTTACGACTTAAGGCATCTGCTACTACATTTGCCTTTCCTTCGTGATATTGAATATCACAATCATAGCCACTTAGAATTTCCATCCACCTTCTTTGCCTCATGTTTAGTTCTTTTTGCCCAAATATGTATCTTAAGCTCTTATGATCGGTATAGACAGTAAATTTACTTCCATACAGATAGTGCCTCCAAATCTTAAGGGCAAAAATTATGGCTCCTAATTCTAAGTCATGCATAGTATAGTTTTCTTCGTGCTTTTTCAATTGTCTTGAGGCATACGCAATTAGCTTTTTGCGTTGCATTAGCACACATCCTCATCCTAGCTTAGAAGCATCACAGTAAACTTCAAAATCTTCTGTTCCTTCTGGTAAGGCAAGAATTGGGGCGTTTGTTAACATTTGTTTCAAAATCCTAAAGGCCTCTTCTTGCCTAGGTCCCCATTCAAACTTAACTGCTTTACAGGTTAGCTTAGTTAATGGCACAACTATTTTAGAAAAATCCTTAATGAATCGTCTATAGTATCCAACTAACCCTAGAAAACTTCTAACTTCCATAGCTGTTTGCGGGACCTTCCATTTGGTGATTGCTTCTATTTTGGAGGGATCTACGTGAATACCTTCGTGATTCACCATGTGTCCTAAAAATTGCACCTCCTGTAGCCAAAATTCACACTTCGAGAATTTGGCGTAAAGCTTTTCTTTTCTTAACAAAGTTAAGAGTGCATGCAAATGCTCACAATGCTCGTCCTGACTTTTGGAATAAATAAGTATATCGTCGATGAAGACAATTACAAATTTATCCAAATACGGTTTACAGATTCTATTCATCATATCCATGAATGCTGCAGGAGCATTTGTTAGTCCAAAGGGCATGACTATAAACTCATAATGACCATACCTAGTTCTGAAAGCAGTTTTAGGTATGTCTTCTTCTTGTACTTTCAACTGATGGTATCCGGAGCGTAAATCTATCTTAGAAAAATATCTAGCTCATTGAAGTTGATCAAAAAGATCATCTATCCTAGGTAATGGGTATCGATTCTTAATCGTAACCTTATTCAATTCCCTATAATCGATACACATTCGCATCGAACCATCCTTCTTCTTAACAAACAACACAGATGCTCCCAAAGGGGATGAACTAGGTTGTATGAATCCTTTACTTAATAATTCATCTAACTGCTTTTTCAATTCTAGCATTTCGGTGGGTGCTAACCGATAAGGTGCCTTGGCTATCGGTGTAGTTCCAGGAATTAGATGAATTCTAAATTCTACTTCCCTATCTGGTGGTAATCCAGGTAGTTCTTCTGGAAAGATATCCGGGTATTCTGATACTACTGGAATTTCCTTTAGTTCCTTATTCTTAGTGTTAATAATGGCTGAAATCATATATACTATTTCTTGTTTTCTTGAATAACTGGCCATTTTCATTACTGAAATGAATTTCAGTGGCTTTCGTGGCTTATCTCCTGTAATCACCACTAATTCTCCTGTAGGTGTATGAATTTCTATGGAATTTTTATCACATAGAATTCGAGCATGGTTGGCTACTAACCAATCAATTCCTAACACAATATCGAATCCAACTAAATTCATAGGTAAAAGGTTTGCAGAAAATTTATGGCCTAAGAGCTCTATCTTTCCTTCTCGCAAAACCTTATTTATTTTAACAGAATTACCATCTGCCGTTTTAACTGTAAAAATTTGCCTAATGTTGGTAAAGGGTAAGTTAAGAGCTTGGCAGAATGAAGTATTTATAAAACTTTGGTTCGCACCAGAGTCAAATAATACTTTTGCTTAAGCGTCATGAACTAAGAACGTACCGGCTATCACGTCAGGGATTAGCTATGCTTCTTGAGTAGTCAACTGAAAGGCTCTTACGTTCTCTTTGGTAGTTGCTTCTGCAGGTTTGGCTTTGTTATCAGCTGGTTTGACTAATTTTGGGCAGTCTGGCCTAAAATGTCCAGCTTCTCCGTAGTTGTAGCAGATGGTTGCTTTCTTCTTCCTGCAATCTTCCTCTTGATGCCTGGGAATTTTGCAGAAATTGCAATACCCTTTGCATTTTCCAAAATGCTTTCTTTTGCAGGTATTGCAAAATGGAACAGTGGAAGATTGCCCAGTTCCCCTTTTCTTGAAATTACTACTGTTACCCATACGGAATCCCTGGGTAATCTTTTGGGCTACTTTCTTCTTTCAATTTTCTTCTCGCGTACGCACTAGTCTGTCCGTCAAAGTGTTGGATAAATCCACTGCATCGTCAATTGTGCGAGGTCTCGCATCTTTAACGATATCACGGATTTCGCCAATCAAACCCCAGATGTAGCGGGAAATAAGTACCGACTCTGGCGAAGCCAGGATTGGTACCCCTCTAGCATACTCGAAGAATGTAGAAGTATACCCTCGACAGTCTACATCCACCATCCGGTGGTTCAAGAATTTATTCGCCATTTGTTCTTTCTCATATTCGGGACATAATTTTCTTTCCACCAGCCACTTAAATTCTTCCCAACTCATGGCATAGGCCATGTCACTTCCCTTGGCTTGTAACACCGTATTCCACCATTCTAGTGCCCCTTCTTTAAAAAGATGTGACGCGTACATGACCTTGTCTTCTTCGGCACATTTACTTATTTTAGTTACTGCCTCGGTTTTCTCCAACCAACGCAGTGTGGCAGTTGCCCCCTAGTTGCCTGCAAATTCAACAGGTTTACAGGCAAGAAATTCCTTGTAAGTGCAACCAGGCATTGCAGCTTTCATTTTCTTAGGAATTGGGGCCTGCACTCCATCGTTATCATTATTATTAATGTTGCCGCCTCCATTCACGCTATTACTGAAGTTGTCTTCATGAGTACGTTTGCTAGGAATAATTTGTTGAGGCTCAACCGGATTTCGGGCAGCAGCAATGATTGCTGGAATAGCATTGGCTATTCCCTGAGCAACGATATTCTCGATATCTTGTCTATTCAAAAATTGGTCTTCATGGTTTTGCGCAGATTGGTTACCCTCATTAACTTGTTCATTACCAGCGTGTTCCATCTGGTAATTAATATATATAAGTTATTTCCACAAAATAAATAACAATCACACAATAAAATAATTACACGTAATCATGTCAACACATGTAGCCAAAATTGTCGATTTTTCGACGTTCGATATTTTATATATTATACTAGGCATCCGTACACACTGGTTATCTTACAAAAGTTTTATTTTTAAGTTATTTCACATAATTATATTTTTATGATTATATTATTATTAAACACATATTCCTACAACCACACAACCCCAGTCACACCATCCCCGTCAGCTAGCATCTCAGAAACGACGTTCCCTCTCGTCGTATTTCCAAGATATTATTTCCCCTACTTCTCGGATTCTATTCCCGACGTCCACCAGCTCCTCGCCATAATGGCGGAGTTCAACCAAATTTTCTGAGCTTATATGTGGGTGTAGTGGAGGCTCCGGGTCAAACTGGGGGAAAAAGGTATTATGGTTATTTAGGAGATTCTGAAACTGCCAGTCAGTGGTCCACCATTCTTCTAGATCTGCTGGTAGAGGTTGGGAATGGATAATAGGATCTGCGATATCAGGCTCTAGATCAACTGGAAGTTGTGCTTCCGCTGGGTAATTAAAGAGGTTTGCATCGGCAGGTCCGATAAGGTCACTAAGTGCCGGTTTATGATCCAGCTCTTCCCAATATGGCATTTCCTGGTCTTTCCTGGAACTTTCTCCGATCTCTATTCCCTTGCCTTTATCTTTGGGATCCCCCGTCTTCATAACTTTCCGTGTCGCTGGTTTCTTCCTGCGCACACGCCTCCAGCCCACGAATCTTCTTTTCTTTTTCGGTTTGGGTTTCCCTGGAGGTTGGGCTTGAAATTCCATAGGTTCATCAGTGTCGGCACAATAACTGGAAAAGTCTTTGGAAACTTCTTTGTTAACAGGGTAGAGATTGAGATTCTGAAGAGCTTCAGACAACTCGTTCATGCTGTTTAGCATATATGAAGAACCACACAAAATTCTAAGTTAAAATGTTGTGAATAAATTTTCACATAATCACAGAATGGCAATCAGAAAAATTAAGTATTTCTAAATACTTAATTGGCTTAAATCAGTGGCTCTGATACCACCTTTTTCGGTCACGGCCCCCGTCCCGGTTTTACCCGATCCAGGTGCCGCGAGACAGAAACCCGTGGTATTTATTATTTGATTTGACAACGGAAGTTTTAGCAGGATCGTTTAAACTTGAAAATTCCCAAATATTTTATTTCATCATTTGGGATAAACCCCGTAATTTACAATAGAGGAATTTTACTAGGAAATTCCCTGTTTTCCAAAACATGTTTATTTATTTATTTGAGCCATTACTTCAAGCTTGTTAGTGCTCCGTAGCACTTTTCCTTGATTCACAGTAGGTCACCTGAAACATGTTTGAAAAATATTTTATCAGCGGGAAAATACTGGCGAGTGACTCAATTTGATAAAATGACACATAGTTATAAATTACAGCATAAGAGCGATTACAATGGCTTCTATCTTATTTTTATCTGGCGCCGTGTCACCTCCTGGTGACGATGGTCATACCACTATTGGGTCGTTTCACCCAAGTAGTGATGATTATCACTGTTAGGATTTATTAGCCTAACCGTGAGAAATTAGTAATGTGCACAATACCCACTAGCCAGTGATTTAAGATAACCACGACTTAATCCCTGTAATTATAACTTTTGAAAATGATTGGAGTATTGTAAAACACTTTTGATAAAAGAGAATGACTCACATTGCAGATTTAAACGGGCAAAGTTTAGCCTATTGATAAGCCTTGTAACCTAAATAAATAACAATGTACACGAACTAGGTCAGTAACTAATACAACATTTACGATAACTCACGAGATTAAAACCCTCACAACGAATGACAAAGTGCAACACTTAAACATCCATCGAATTCACGACGAATGACAAAGTATAGCCCTAATGTGGGCAACACTTAAACATCCATCGGATAGTTTCAATCGATCGGACATTGAATCGTAGCAGCGATCGAGTTAATACCCTGTATCGTAGCAGCGCCTCCCTAATGGAAATTATGATTTTGAGCAGTAGAACTTCGTTTTTGAGAAAAGTTTTCGACACAGTTGAACTGCTCATGATCGGATCAATTTATAGCTGAAAAATGAGGTTTACGCGGCCCGCGTAAACCTCTTCTTGATCTTACGCGGCCCGCGAGGGGCCATAGTCTACGTGTAGGCTTGATGTGTCACAAGTAGGTTTGCCAGGTGAATGACACGTGGTCCGGATGCTTATCTGGTCAAACTTCAAGTTGATGCGGCCCGCGTAAAACCCATTTTTCTTGATTTCTTGGTTTTGCATGCACATTAGGGTTTCAGGGGTCCGGGTTTTTCACTTGCGGGTCATTTTGGGACATTTTTGAAGATCCTTACAAATATAATACTAGAATGCATGAGTTTTCACATACACATAGGATAGAGTTTAGTTTGCAAGGACTCAAGTTTATATAGAATACATGTTACACCCCAAAGTTTAAAGTAAAAAGGGGATCGAGTATACTCACAGTGATTGATTAACAGTCGCAACTGTTATTGGATCAAAGGGAGCTCTTTTAGAATTAGCGTGATTAGATTACAATAGGATAAGAGTCGGGCATAATAACGAGGTTGAATAAAGTGTTGGAAACTGTCACTGGATCGGATGGCTGTCCGATCGAATGGCTATCCGATCGGATTGCCAGCCGAGTGGTGACATGTGTGTGAGGAGACGAACGTCTGCCCGATCGGATGGCCATCCGATCGGGTTGCTACTTGGGTTACAATTTACAAAGTGGGGAAATAGGGTGGCTGCCCGATCGGGTTGCCGCTCGTTCCAAGTGTTTAGTGCCTTGGTCATCTCAATCGGATGGATGCTCGATCGGATGGCTGTCCGATCGGGTTGCCACTCGATCAAGACTTCCAATTTTTGAAAAGTTACTAAGTGTTGAAAGATTTCAAAGTTTCGAGGCTAAAGGGCAAGTGTCACCTGATAGGGTGGCTGTCCGATCGGGTTGCCGCTCGTTCGGGCGACCCTTGTTCTTGTTTACCATTTTGTAAAATTCCTAAGTTTCAAGCTTAATGGTGACGGCACGACACGTACTGTGACAACAACAACCTCATTAGCACACAGCCGTTCTGATCGGGTGGGAATCACCCCTGTCCAATCAGTCGTCTGTCCGTAATAAGTTTATGTCGGAATCCGTTCCATGCTCGTCCTCACTGGTAATAACTCAGATCCAAGCCGACTCTAGACTATTTATCAATTCTACAGTCCGTTTAGACTTAGTTTCCACTGATTTAAAGTAAAAGTTTGAGCAAAAAGATGAAGGTACTCAAGTTTTATATGAAAAAGTCTAGATTTAGCTTGGATTTAGTGTGAAAACGCATGAAATACCTTAGATCCGAGCTGGATCTTGCCGGAAATGACATCACATAGTAGTTCGTACAAACCACCATGATGACATCACCCTCAAGAACTCAGATCTGAGAGATTTCACGGTGAAAAGTGTGATTTCAAGTGAGGATCACGTAGGGAAAGGAGTGTAGAACAAGAAAGTACAGAGATCTAGTCTAAAACGTACCGAAATCGCCAAGAAAATGAAGAAGAAAGGTGCTTGTGCGTCTGAGTCGAGTAGGGCTGTCATATCAGTGAAGGACTGATGTGACAGCTCCTATTTATAGTGTGGGAGAGAATAGAGGCGGTGTACATGGGTAGGGTGGTGGTCTGATCGGGTGGCCATCCGGTCGGGTGGTAATCCGATCGGATTGCCACTCTGGCCAATCCAATCTTTCCGCGTTCCCGTCTTTGATTCGTTTTGCGATTTAGATTGAGTGTTGCGTATTATTTGAGTAATAGAATAACTAGATTACAACATTCACATCAAAAGTTTACAAGATTAATAGATTCCGTCAGTGACAAGGCTCTAGTCTCTAGTTCAACCAAGAATCAAGTTTCACGAGTCTAAAGAGTCAAGCACCAAAGTATATAAATTTAGGCATCCCAACGTAGATTTAGGCATTCCAACATAGACTTAGACATTCCATCATAGATTTAGGCATTTCAAATATAGAATTAGGCATTTCAGCATAGACATTCCCATATATAGACATTCCAAAGATATAGACATTCCACACGTAGATTTAGGCATTTCAAGTATAAAACATAGACTTCCACATAGATTAGGGGCTAAAATGACAATTAGACGAGCTTCAGGGACTAATCTTGACAAAATCCTAAAGTTTAGGGACGCTGGGCGTTACAACGTGAAATAGCGTGTCGGTGGAATAAGCGGCGAAGGGTGATCCAATCGGATGACCATACGGTCGGAGGGTCATTCGTTTTGGAAGGATGTGTTTGTGTATGAACTTTGAAGTTTTCGTTGTAGCATTTTAAAAATTGGGAAGTATCTCTATTTGTCCAGGCATCCGGTCGGATGGTCATCCGGACGGATGGCCGTTCGATAGGATGGTGATTCGTTTGAATGGAACTTACAAAGATTCCAGTCCCCTGGTGGGATAGTCATTCGATCGTATGGTCGTCCGACCGGATGACTATTCGTTTGGAACTGATATTCTTCAAAGTTTTGTAAAATGTTTTGAGGACTTGTAAAATCCGTTAAGCTTAGAAAGTTTTGCGATTGAACCGAGACGATATGACAACGCGTCGAACAACGGAAACCCCATCAGGTCCCACTTATCCGGTCGAACGGGAACCACCCCGTTTGATCCGAATCAGCTGTTCATGGCGGTGTTTTATGTTCAACCCGTGAATTGGTTATCTCTTCGATAGTAATCCGTTTTCTGTTTATGCTTAGATTTGGTAAAACTTGTATGAAAATCATGTAGAAATCTGTTAGATTCGGACCATTCTTGCTGGAATGAAGTCATTCTCTGAAGTTCATACAGACCCGTGATGACGTCATCATTGAACAACCCGAAATCATGTGATTTCATGGTTAAAAGTTGTGATTTGTGGGTGAAATCGACGAGAAAGTGTGTGTAGATCAAGGAAGTACAAGGTTTGAGATGAAAACTTATAAGAATCGCGAGGAATCGAGAGAAAAATGGTCTGAGAGTGCGTGGGTCGGAGGAGAGCTGTCACATCATGAACAGTGATGTGACATGTGAGGTATTTATAGGTGGAGAGAAAAAGAGGCGGTGTGGAGTGGTTCGGTCGGAGGGCCTTTCGATCGGATGGCCATCCGGTCGGATGTCCATCCGATCGGATGGTCATCCGATCGGATGTCCATTCGATCGAATGGTCCTTCGATCGGAGGGCTTTTGCGAGTTGGTTTTCTGACTTTTATTTCGTGCGTTGCGTGTTGCGTTGCGTTTAAGCAAGTGTCGAATAAGCGATGCGATAGTTTTAAATAATAGTTACACAAATAACATAACTAACATACAACAACATAAATAACCTTGCATTTCCAGTTCGCGATGAGTTGCGTTGCGATAGCGTTTGCGAGTAACACCTTTAACATAACATTAGCACACACAAGTAAAGCACATAATTACACACACACGTAAAATAATATCCATAACTGCGATTCCAGTTGCGATGCGATAACAATGAGATAACGTTAAGCAGATTAGCGTTTAACTGCGTTTATCACATTGTTACTTCATGCATTACAAATCGTAAACAAATATAGCGTAACTAACATACATCGATTATCGGGGCCAAAGAGTACAAGTACTAATCAAGCAAGAAATGATAGATCTAATTAGCAATATTTTCTTCCTTTGACTTTGACTTTGACTTCAAAAAGTCGGGTTGTTACATGTTTTTCCATTAAACATAACTTATCATTCAAAAAACAAATTTTCCCCGAAAATATACTTTTAAATAATTCAAAGGCATATTTTATACAAAAACGTATATTTATCCTTTTAAAGGCGTGTTCTTCCCCCAAAACAGTATATAAAACAGTAAAAGAGGGGTTCTTGTGACACTCACTAAAACACATTTATTCAAAGGCATTTTTATAATAAAACATTTAATTATCCTTTTTAAAGATGTGTTATTCCCTCAAAACAGTATATAAAACAGTAAAAGAGGGGTTCTTGTGACACTCACTAAAACACATTTATTCAAAGGCATTTTTATAATAAAACATTTAATTATCCTTTTTAAAGATGTGTTATTCCCTCAAACATGTTTCATACTAAAACATTTAATTATCCTTTTTAAAGACGTGTTCTTCCCCCAAAACATTATATAAAACAGTAAAAGAGGGGTTATTGTGAGTCATTCAGACATCTGCTCGCGAAACAAACAGTCTGAACCATTAAGTGTTGAATCAGTAAGATGTCTAAACTATTAGGAGCCCCATTAATAGCTAAACAAACATCCCCTAACTACTAAAAACCTTTCGGACCCTTTGAAAATTTGGGTCTCGGACGACGGTACGGGTTGACCGGCCCAATAGCCGGCCCTGCCACCATCTCTGGTTTCGAGGAAAACCCGTCACCCAGTTGAGATCAAAGTCAAACTTGAGACTTGTGACCTTTAGCTCTGAATCTTCACTTAGTTGAATGGTTATAAAAATCCCGACTAGACGCTGATTAATCTTGATTACTTCCAATTAATCCCTAGTTACCTCATTCGCATTTAAACAAGACTTGATTTGAGTTTTCCAATTTTGACGTTTGCCACAAGAAGTTTCAAAGTACTAAAAGTGTAACTAAAATCACAAATCACCGAGAAAGAGAGCTCCCTATTTATATCGATAATTTGTAGGGGGCAGAAGACATTCTCTCTAAAATCATGTCTATTTCAGCGACATCAACAACCTTCAATCCACTCTCCTCACTCTACACCCTTGCCCCAATCACCAACAATCTCCCCCATTCTTCAGTAACTACTCCCCTGATATCTAACCCATTTCTGTTTTGTATCGACAGTTTTGATTCATATACTCAATGGGTTTTGCTGTTATTGCAGGTATCCACAACCCCTTTGCGCTATAATGGTGCTCGTCTTCTGGGTTTTGTTCCTCGTGCTGTTTCGTCACAAGACCAAGGTATGGTTAAATTAGGTGATTGTAATGTTGTTTATGTGGAGCTTGTTGATTGGTGGTTTAGTGGACATTGTGGTGTGTAAGTTTGTTTGTTTCTAGTGGTTTAGACTTGTAACATGTTGAATTTGAAGTGGATATAGTGTAGGCTTTTTTATAAGTGTTAGGGTGTGGACATCTGTTGTAGATTGACATGTGTTGATGCTACTTATAGAAAGTTTGATCGGATAATTCATTGACAATGGGTACATGCACTAATTGGCGTTTGTCTCAACTGCTGAGTGTTATGTGCCTTATGTCCAAGGCTTGATACAAAACTACTATCGAGCCAGGGATCTCACTGGAAGCAGCCTCTCTGTTCCTACAGGGTAGAGGTAAGGCTGTCTACATCTTACCCTCCTCAGACCCTACCTTAGCTTTGCTATTGGTGGGATATACTGTGTATGATGATGATGTTACGAAAACCAGTACCGAAATTAAACCAATGTTTCAACTGGCAATTGACGGTTAGCAGTTAGGCTTTTGAGAAGTTAGGAAGTTATATTAGTAAGATAACTATTAGAAACTCTATCAACAGTAACTCAGTTATTGCTGATGTCCAAGTTACTAGTGACACTCGCATTAATAGTTAGGGGCTAGCTCCTAATGGGGCTCTTAATGGTTTAGCCCTCTTACTGGTTCAACACTTAATGGTTCAGACTGTTTGTTTCGCGAGCAGATGTCTGAATGGTTCAGACATTTGCCTCTGAACGATTAAGTATTATATTGCCTCTTAATGGTTCAGACCTCTTACTGGTTCGCACTTAACCATTCAGAAGTTGCCAAACAGCCCCTAACTTACCACTTACAACAGTTGTTGCTGGCCACCGTCACCACTGATTGTAAGTGGCAACTTACTATTAATAATCACGCGACCCCGCCAGGGGCTCTGCCCTTTGGACCCTGCTTGGGTGCTGCCGAAAGAGCATCTACACCACACCTACTAACTTGAATCAATCTTTATTTAAATTTCTTATTTGGTCACTGGTAATCCAGCTATATAATTCTGATCTTGAATTTTTCTCTTTATAATGCAGTAATTAGTTGTTTGTACATGAAGCAAATGATATGAGATATTTGGGTTATTGGTTTAATTTACAGGTGTTTTCGATTCTGAATTACATTCTGTACTTCAGTTGGCTACAGGCTCTGAATTGTATGAGGTGGAAAGAATTCTTTTTGGCACAAGGTGTAATCTATTCACCCTTGTCTGTAAGGCGCATAGATTAGAAATTATTTGTGGATATATGTTTATGTTACGATCTGATTTACATTTAGTTATTGCTTTTTTGATCGACATCTCCGTACACTAAAACCTCAATAAATGAATGCCTAAAAAGTATCCGTGTAGTGAGGTAGTTATATATCGATAATGATAACAATTTGGGACCAATGAAGTTTCTCATTTAGCGAATTTATTTATTTATCGAGGTTATACTGTATATCGTGCTAAAGGTTCCTAATATTGAAATTTAAATCCTGTTCAATCCAGTTACTTTAGTCCATTGTTGAAGTCCATATCAAAACCTTCCAATATCGATTATGTGATGATCGAGGAAGACCCGGAAGAGAGAGAGGAGTTTATAAGCATTTTGGAAGCTAGATTCTTCTTCCTTGCAGCCGATGCTCGATCCTCACTGAGGTTAAAAATATGTCACTATTCATGTCTAGTTACTGACAACTCTAAAAGTAGGGAACACAATATAAATATACTTCAATCATGCATTTGGGGTGTTTGGATGTGTGTTTTAACTTTTAAGTTGGTTTTTGTGACTTGAAGAACCAGAATCAGATAATCTAATATGATTGCAAATTCAAATTGCAATAATTAGTTTGAAAACATATCCAAACGGCCCCATATCATGACTGCTAATAAAAAAATGTCCACCAAATACATCATTTGATTGGATTCATCAAATTTTATCAGGGGTTGGCGGCCAACTTACAGAAATGTTTTGCTTGGTGTGAGAAAAGAATTAAAAATACCCTGTTCAACAAAACTATCAACCGAAGATTTGGAAATAGAGATTTTCCTTCATTTGTTGCAGGAGTACTCAAGGTAAAATATATTAAAAGTATTTAGTTTCTTCATTGTTTTCAAGAGTAAGTTTCATACTTCAAAAGAGTTTAGGATTAGACATGACAATGTAGCACATTGGTGACATGATATGTACAAAGGGAACAAGAAGTCATCTTTTTTACTATGCTAGCATATTAGACTATGTCGGTTATATTTAGTCTATTACTGATGTTTTATATATTGTATAGGGTATCTAAGTGTATTTAGGTTCTCTATATATATTTGGTTGTAATTCTCTTATTATGAAAAATATTACTTACGTATTCAATAAACTGATTTGGTATCAGAGCCAAATTCAGCTCCAAAAATTTCTCTAACCCTAAAACCCTTCTGCCGCCAAAACTTTCTGCTGCAGACGCAACTTCCAGCCAACAAGCAACTTCCAGCCAACAACCTGTTCAATGGCAGCGATAATTGTATTCTCAAATCAAGAAAAGACTACCCATAATTCTCACAAATTTGCTTTTACTCTCAAACCCACCAATTATGGCTACTGGAGATCTATGATTGAAACCTTCTTAACCTCTCATAATCTCTTCGGCTATGTTAATGGAACGATTCCATGTCCAGAACAAAAAGTTACCACTGGAGATGCAACAACCGATAACCCTAGCTATCATCCCTGGCTTTCAAACGATGCTCACATCCGCATGTTGATTACTTCCACCGTGTCTGAAGATTCGTACCAACACATTCAAGGAAAAACTTCTAGAGAAGTCTGGCTATCTCTGGAACGGGCCTATGCGCCAATCACTGCTTCTCACGAATTCACTCTCAAAAGTCAACTTCTCCGCATTACTATGAAGGGCGACGAAAAACCTATTGATTATCTTTGCAGGGCTCAAGAATATGCAACCACTCTTGCCAACATCGGAGAACCGGTAAAAGACAAAGATCTTGTAATGTTAACTCTTGCAGGATTACGAGAAGACTACAATGGCTTAAAATCAAACCTGCTGGCTCGTCAACCACCTGTTTCTTTTCAGGAAATCTATGCTTTGTTATGTGATCATGATTTTGTGGTCACCAAATTGATGAACACTAACCCGCAGGCTCTTCTTGCAACGACTTCCTCACCTTTACAGCAGCCCTCGACTGCCACTAACCCTGCAACTACCCAACCGAACCTTGAACAATTGCAACAACAACTTCAAAACGTCCAACTGATGGCTTCTCAATTGGGTTACCAGCTGACTCCCACTTCGTCATCACGTCCACAGGCCTATTTTGGATCTCGTTCTTTTAATACAAACCGTGGTGGTCGAACTTCTCGTGGCAATTATCGAGGTAACTCGCGTGGTTCATTCACTCCACGATCTAGAGATAATGGTGGTGCACGACAATTCTCATGGGCTTCCACTCAGAATACCGTATACGGTCATTGCAACCGATGCGGAATCGGTCACTTGCCTTCTCAATGCCCAAATCAGCCTACTACGCAGAATCGGCCCCCACCCCAGGCCAACTTTACAGCTTTCTCAGATGCTGCTTCATCTTCTGGAAACACTTGGAAGCCTGACACTGGTGCAAACCATCATGGAACTCCAGACTTATCAAGCTTAGACAACTCTGAGGCATATCATGGTAATGATTCCTTACTTGTTGGCAATGGTGACTCTCTCCCTATATTTCATATTGGGTCGTCCAAAATCCACTTCTCAAACAAAACTTTTAAACTTTCTGATATTCTTCATGTTCCTGCTCTTAAACATAACCTTTTATCTGTTCAAAAATTCTGTCTTGATAATGATGTTTATTTTGAATTTCACTCTGCTTACTTTGTTGTGAAGGACGAGTCTACACGCACTACCCTCCTTACGGGCCCCAGTGAACAGGGTTTGTACTCTATCCGCCTTCCACAACTCAAGTCTCTGCCCAAGGTTGCATTCACTGCTGTCAAAGCTTCTTCGAACATTTGGCATCAACGTTTAGGACATCCTCATGCTCAAGTTTTTCGTTCAGTTGTTTCTTATTGTTCTTTACCTGTTTCGGACAAATTATCTAATAACTTATGTTCTTCTTGTCAAATGGGAAAATCATCCAAATTGCATTTACCTGATTCTAATTTTCGTAGTCATAATATTTTGGATCTTATTTATTGTGATGTTTGGGGTCCATCCCCGTCACCGTCCTTTGATGGTCACCGTTATTTCTTATTATGTGTTGATCACTGTACTCGATATATGTGGATTTATCCCTTGACACAAAAATCTGACGTTTATAAAATCTTAACCAATTTCATCACCATGACCGAACGTCAATTCCGCACAAAATTAAAATGCATTCAATCTGATTGGGGGGGTGAATTTCGCTCCCTCGCCAACCTTTGTCGCGACCTTGGCATTATTCATCGACGGTCTTGCCCTCACACCAGTGAGCAAAACGGATTTGTGGAACGTCGACATCGGCACGTTGTCGAAACGGGTCTTTCCTTATTGGCTCAATCAAGCCTTCCTCAGCGTTTCTGGCATTTTGCATTTGAGACAGCCGTTTACCTAATCAATCGGCTTCCATCCCGTGTCTCATCCAACAAGTCTCCCTTTGAACTTGTCTTTCATCGCAAACCTGATTACTCCTTTCTGCGAGTCTTTGGCTCTCAATGCTTTCCTTACCTTCGCCCTTACAACCGCCACAAAATAGAATTCCGTTCCACTCCCTGCGTTTTCCTTGGCTATAGCCTTTCTCATCATGGCTATCGGTGCTTTGATCCCTCTACTGAACGCATCTATATTGCCCGACATGTCCGGTTTAATGAACATGTTTTTCCTTACCAACCTTCACCAAATCCCAACCCGTCACCTCCGTCCGCTTCTCCATACATCTCAATTTTTCCCAATCCTCCACCCGGCTTCCCACCTGAGCACAACTCTACCCACCAACAGTCATCGACCCAAACCACTAACTCACCACCGAATTCGCATACCTTGGCTCAATCTTCATCGGACCAAAATCCTAATGCGGCCCAAAACCCAGCTGATCCTAACCCTTCGTCCCAAATTCCTAACCCTTCCTCACCCACGGCCCAACACCCTACTAATCCTAACCCTTCCACATCCACGGCCCAAGTTCCTTTGACCCAAATTCCCACGGCCCAAATTCCCTCGACCCAATTTCCCACGGCCCAACCCTTACTGATGTTTTATATATTGTATAGGGTATCTAAGTGTATTTAGGTTCTCTATATATATTTGGTTGTAATTCTCTTATTATGAAAAATATTACTTACGTATTCAATAAACTGATTTAGCAAATCATAGTTAAAGTTATTTTTAGTTTGTTATTGGAATGGTAAATTATAAATACAAGTTTTGTTTTGATATAAGGGGCTAATTGCTAAGTGTTGATTGATTGAAAGTACTAATCGCATTATGTGCAGAAAGACTGAATATTTGCCCCTTCTCTAGTTAGGAGTCCGCTTTGACCCTACTTGTAGTTATAAGACAGTAGAACAATCCATTATCAATTTGTGTTTTTACATTCCTTGCTTTAAAAAGGCACGCTGAAGGTGCGAAGTGCTTAGGAAAAAGCATATCAAAACCAGGGTATGCAGGAGGTTTATATGTAAAAACAACCTATGGGATGAAGAAACTATGAAAGGCTTGCTTGATAAATACAGATTAGGGTAAAAAAGGCACGTCTCATGTAGTTGTGGGTCAAAATTGGTCAAAACTAGGGTGTGTAGGAATATGAAAAAACAACCTATGGGACATAGACGCACGCCTCATGTACGTGATCCTCGTGCCTTTCGCCTTGGCTTTTGGTACCAAAACACCTTGGAGTGTCGCACACTTTTTTTAAACCAAGTTTCTTAAATATTGGAGCCCATTGTTGCATTAGTAAGCATAATTTCACATTTTAAAGGGGAATAAGATATGATCAGTTGCTCACACAGTTCAACTAAAACACTGGATGGCTTTATGCTCACCAAATTTTCTGCATACCAACTGCTTTAGTTTTACTATTACTGAAGTTATATTACAGTTTGAACTTTTAACCAAAATACTATAAAAGTTAAGGAGAATAAGTGGTTTGGCTAAAATGTTGAAATGATGCTCTCATGCAATCCCAAATTGAAAAAGTTTGTATAGGGATATTTTAATGATGTATCGGGTGACTTAATGTTAAAAACATATCGGGTGACTTATGAAAATTGTAAAAAAAACTAACCCATCTTTACAGAAAATTACCTGTTTTGACTCGTTACCCAACCCATCCCATCCACACATGTTACCACCTCTAGCTGGCATGTAAGCATGACTTTCTTTAAAATTACCAATCTTTCATTCTTAGTAAATGTTTACAGCGAAGGTTCTGGAAGCTTGAAACGTGGGTCTGATAGTCTGGAAGTTGGATTAAGTCCGTGGAAGGTACAAGCATTTGCTGCTTTAGGACGTGGGGCAGAAGAGTTCATTACAATGGTTCTAAAGGTTTTACTTCTCAACTGTGATTCTTTTCACTATCCTCTTTCTGTCACATTTTTCGTTCACTGACTTTGTTTTTTTTGTTTTTGGGCATCTGTAAAATGTTTTCATTAATTACTTTAAAAGGTCATCGATTTGAGGTTCAAATGTACTACTTTTATTTAATAAAATTTAGGTAAAGTTTCAAACTCAAGGAATATTTCACAGGCCACTTTAAGAAAGAATACTATGAACTGTTTCGATCAGGCCCAAAATATATCATGAGCTTTAGCAGTGGCGGACCCAGGAATGTTTTCTTAGGGGTGCGGAATATTTTTAAAGATTTTAGGCCCCTAGCTGTATAAAAATATCGGTTCATAGGCTCATAGCGGGTCGGGTCGGATCATGTAAGACAAAAGAACATCAAACTAAAATTTATAAATCATCAAAAACACGTCAAACGTCATTACAAATTACAAACATATTTAAAATTGTGCCCTACAGGTTTCCTTTTTTTTGAAATATATCAAAAATATCATCTAAAGATACTAAACATGCCATAAGTTCATTACATTTTTACTCATTGTTTCTGACACATATAATTTGCTTTATAAGTTCATAAAACAACACTAAACACTTAAACAAAATAAACAATCATGTTCAACCATAGCCTATAACTTTCAATTATATTTTTAAACATTCAAGCCCTAATATTAAATGTTGATTACTTGTAACTAATCATTTAAACAAACAAAGCTATAAATAAAACAACAAAATCATTTAACTACAAGTCTAGAACAACAAAAAAATATAAAAAAATATAAAAAGATTAAACCCTTACACATCTATATTTTCTCCCAATCATCACATAAAACAAAATAAATAAACCATACTAGTTCTATATTGGTATTCTGACGTAACATGGGTCGGTCCAACCGGAATTTTGGTTTTTCCGGTAAAAAAAGCCACCAGGTCGTGAGCAGTGGCGTCAAGTCGCTGGGAGTTTTTTTGGGGGCGGGATTTGGAAATGGAATGGGTGGATGGGTTTGGGTTATTTTATTTAGTTCAAATTTCTTTATGTGGAGTTTGGGCTTGTGTTAATAAAAATTGATTAAAGATTGGGCTTTGATTGAATTAAATAATTAAGTGAATAAGTGGTTAATAATATATTTTTTTTCTAAGTGGGGCGATTGAAAATTTTCAAGGGGGGTGCGGGTGTAAAATTCCAAGGGGTGCGATTGGGATTTCCAGCGAAAAATAACACTAAAAAATATTTTTTCATGGGGTGCGCCCGCCCACCCTAAGCCAAGGGTGGTACGCCCCTGAGCTTTAGATGATTGGTTTTGGATGCATGTGTTCTTATAATTTATTTTGAGATGACTAATAGGAGGTAAGGCTGTAGGGGTGTTCAAGAGTCGAGCAATTAACAAGCCACTTACACATGCACACACATCCATGCATGCATGCATACACACATATGTGTTCCTTGAGTTAAAAAATAAGTTCATTGCAAAAAATATTGAATGACTTAACAAGCATTGAGCCCGAATCATGGTAAAATATCTGAGCCGTTGCCCTAGCTCAAAGACTATCATAAAATTCAAGCTTGAACGGTTGAACCGCGCTCTAGCCGGGCAATTTTCAAACGAGGGGAGTCCAAATTATCTGCTACTCAGCTCGGCTCGTTAACACCCCTAGCTTAGTGAGGTAGAGCACCCTCGGGCCACCATGCATGGCTCCAGCTTTTATTTCTTAATTTTGTGCATATTGAATCTTACATCACGTAGTATAAAATCTGTTTGACTAGAAAGAATGATCAGTTCGGATGTTTATTTGTTTTACCTTTGTGTTCTAGGGTGGAGGGATGTTCACAGTGGGAAGACTATACAATTTGGTAAGATATTACTCGTAAATAAATTTTCCAAGTTCCCATCTGAAGTATTCCTAATCCTCTGTTGTGATAGATATCAAGTAAGTTATCGGGGAAGGTGTTCTTAGAAGCAGCCAACTATCAAATAAAGAAGGAAGTTCTCAAGGAGGTAAACATTTGACTGGATGGGAAGGTGTAATTTGTTTCTTCAACATGAAATTATTTGGGATAACTTCATATACCCCCCTTAAAACTTGTATAATATCATATTTATCAAACAAAAAAAATCATAATATCAAATATACCCATTTTCAAATTTATGACATTTGTACCCTTGTGTTTTTTTTTGTTACAAAATTCTATTGTGCTTGATTTTTTTCTGCTAACGTATGTATCATATTCTAATGTTGTATGTTTTCTTAAGGGTGGACGCCTGGCAGCTATTAACTTGGAGTCAAGAGCAGCCTTACTTGCAGCAAAACAAGTGAGTGAATACGATAAGTTACTTTTGTGTTGAAATATATTTAAATCGACACATTTTGCCCCTTCACATTTTCTGAAACACATCTCATATTGCTAGTATATGTCGATGATATTGTTATTACTGGTTTTCCCTTCGTCTTGGAAACTTTTGGGTTGGCGATGAGTGACTTTGTGTATTACCAACATCGATGTGGTAAAAGGTTAATAATATTAACCGATTTATAGGTAAAGTTAGGTTATATTTTGTCTCGAACATGTCAAATGGGTTAAGATTTAGCTAAAATGGAAACAGGTCGAACGAGATAAAAGTTAGATTATAATTGTAACAAAATAGTTTCTCTAAGCATATATAACACATTAGCTAGTTAGTAAAATCAAAAGAAAATTAGGAAATAGAGTTCATAGTCAGCCCAAATCGACCTGATTGTTTTGCATTACACTAAACGTTATGGTTTTAATCCATATGCGTTTAACCCGTTACCCAACCCGCCTGCTTCACCTGTTTTGCTACCTTTACTTAATACACTAACACAAGTAAAGAACATGGAGTGCAACTAAGAGATATTAATCAACTTTCAAACCGATCTCTAAGGAGACAATTTTGCAATTCCATCCAGTGGTATCCAGTTATGCTCAAACTGAACTTTAAGGAAACCAGAAACATGAAAAACATTAATTTATCTAACCATGATTCAAAATACAATAGGGAGTGCGGGATGCTATGGTTGCTTGTTTATTATCTATACCGTGTGTCATTTGATATTAATTTCTTTTATATTATTTATTTTCTTTAAATAGAGTTGGATGCACATACGGCAACTCTTCTTTATGATCATGATTTATCAAGCTACATGAAATATTTACTCATAATCTTCTTATGGTGATGCTAAACAGGGGCTAAAGGGCGCTGCGTCTAGATATCTTGGCGTTCGGAGCATAATGGTGTTACTTGGTCCAATGTATGCACTTATCTCCATTACTAACGCATACTTCATTGTTATAGTTTCAAACTTGAACTATGAACACAAGCCTTAAATGGGCTATAAGATAATTCAAGTTTTTTTTTGTGTATGTGTGTGTGTGTGTGTGGGGTGGGGGGGTGGGGGGGGGGGGGATAGGTGGTATGTATGTGCAAACTCAAAACTTTTAGCAAAAAGAGGTTAAAACATGGTGAACTACATGTGTACAGGCTATGGGGAACGTTTCTGGCGGACCTTGTTATTCAAATGCTTGGAACTGATTATGCAAGAATCTTGCGTGCAATTTATGCATTCGCACAGGTACCTAATCTTTTCTCACACACAATATTTTCTGTTCCAGATTACCAAGTTTAGAAGTAGTCATTTTGACCAGATTCCTCTAATTTGCGCGTTAAATTTACCATGAATAGACTGATCTTAGGATGAAATTTTAGGGGATCAAGTTTGGTGCTTTAGATTTGTGGGATTCTTTTACCTTGATCTTAAAAGGGGAAATGATTAATCATGCATCATGTGGTGGCGTTGATAGCCGAAAGACAAGGGAGTACATGCACTAATTGGGCGTTGTCTTAATTGCCGAGTGTTATGTGCCTTATGTCCAAGGTTTGATACAAAACTACCATCGAGCCGGGGGTCTCACTGGAAGCAGCCTCTCTATTCCTACGGGGGTAGAGGTAAGGCTGTCTACATCTTACCCTCCTCAGACCAGTGGCGGAGCTAGACTTTAACACCAGGGGTATCCCAAAAAAAAAATTTACGGTGTATTCATATAAAATCCTTTATAGGGGTATCCTCGTAATTTTTTAGGGTATCCTTTATATAAAATCGAAAAAAAAACAAAAAATTAACACTGCGAAACACTGCGAACACGACCTTGAGCCGTAGCCCGTGCTACGGCTGCCAATGTGCTGTCTCCGCCCCTGCCTCAGACCCTACCTTAGCTTTGCTATTGGTGGGATTTACCGAGTATGATGATGATGATTAAAAGGGGAAATACAATAAATAACTATATACTTTAACTTCATTTCTTATTTGGTCACTTGATTTTGAAAACTGGTTTACTAAAGTCATTCTACCTTTTAAAATTGATTATTTAGTGCGAATGATTATATAACCGTCTCAGAAAGTTTAATGGTTTTTGTAAAGGTTTCAAAAGTTGGATGGTTTTTGTAATTTAAAAAAAAAATAATAATCAAATGACGATATTAGAAACAGTATGGAAGTGCATTGTTACATTTTGCAATCTGTAGATGATGGCAAAAACCTGTCAAGACCGACAAGACCTAAATCAAAAGAGGCAAACCGACCTGTTCGAGATTTATACAGTTCAATATACAGTTTGGAACTTGGAACTGCCAAACTGGCCGCGTAAACCGGACTGACCATTTACCTTTATTATGTATTCTTTTCATATTTGGATTATGCAGCTAATCCTGTGTATAACATTAATTAACCATCTTTATCATTTTTAAAAATTTTATATAAACTAGATTTTGAACTAAAAAACAGTTAAAACCACCCAAAAAGCCAAACTGAACTGTTTTGGACGGTCCAGCTGACCAACCAACTCGGAGGTTTGGTTTGCTTTGAAACCGCAGTTAGCGGTGCAACCCAGAATTTTCCCATAAAAAATAGCCAAACCGACTGTGAACACCTCTGATTTGAATGTTACAGGCTTGTTAGACTACAGGCTATTATGAATACATAAATGTGGTTAATTATTCCAACCCTTTATGGGCTTAAAATGAATAATTAATTTGATTTAACACTAAAACACGTTATTTCTCTTGAATTTATAAACTGTTTTCATGTCTCAGATTAGAATCTCACGAACATACAGGCTACCGTCTGATAGCAGCTGAGAATACTAACTTTGTTTAATGGTTGTTTTGTGTACATACATACATGTAGTTTGAGACGCAGACAGCTTACACGCAAAAACATGTATCGACTATTTAGCTTATAATTTGTTGTTATCAAGATCCGGAATCTACTTGTTTGTTTTTTTTTTTTTTTAATTTGTGAATTACAGATCAATGGCTGTTGAATTCAAAATGTTATATGCAAGATCAATCAACACACCTTGAACAGGGCAGGGGTTTTGATGAAAGCTTCAATCTTGTTGTGGTTTTGAACTTCAACATTGGTAGAAAACTGTGTCATATGATAGTCTTTAGAAATAGAATACTAGTGGCGGTTAACATGTAAAGAAAATTCTTATATAAAATCGAGTAAATGGGTATTAGTTTTGACATTAAGAACCAAAACATAATCATATAAGATTGCACATGGTTAGTGGTGCGTACGATGGCATTGGTGGTTGTCATAGGAGGGCAGATTGTTGGAAAATGAAGGGAGTGCCTATGACATTGTCGCATGTGGTGTGTTTGTTGGAGCAAGGCCGGCTCAACCTATTTGGAGGCCCAAAGTGAACTCCAAAATTGAGGCCCTTTTAGTGTCACTCTAATCCTAGTAAAGCAGGTGGCCGCGTCAAGTCAAAATGAGTCAATTCAGAAAATGTTAATTTATAGCTAAATTTTGGACCATTTGAATGACTTTATCCTAATAAACATCAGCAACAAAGGTGAACAAACATTAATTCATGTTGCAAAAACACTTTTATGAGTTTGATCCATGAATCACTCATCACACATGGAATTTTGTAATGTCGTGGACAAAAAATGAACAAGAAACCCTTTGAAATTCATATGTAATCTTCTCCTCAAATACACAATCAACCAAATTTGACCGGATTAACTAATGTAATCGCCAAGAAAATTTTGGACCAAATCGACCTGCAGGAGGAGGATTTTACACTTTCGTAGTCGACAATAGCAAACCATTTCTTACTCTGCCCTAGTTATTGTTTAGCAATTGCAGACCAAAATTAAACATGGCCCAACAGCTTAAGTATATATATATGAAACTTTCTTTTAACAAAAAAAGGCGGAGGAGGATTGTCAAAGAAGATAATGATGTGGCGAGGAATGGATTGGGAGAGAAGGGATTGAGTTGTGTCGAATATAAACAGATGATGATAATATAACAATGTGTCTGTCTCCTTTGTTCCTATCTTCGGGGTGAATTTCTTTCTCTGTGAGGAGGATAATCAAAGAGGATGATGTGGGGAGAGAAGGGACAAAGTTGTCGAATATACAGAGGATGGTTAATTGGTTATACAACAACAACAGCAGGAGCAACAGCAACAACAACAACAACAAGAATAATAGTAATGTGTCTCCCTTCTTCCGGGTACCTTTCGTTCTATGTGATGATGAACATGGGCCCATCGTCTTGCGTCTGTATGGACTTGGAGCCAAGAACCAGTGCCACAATGGGTGGTCCGTGTTCTCCTGCTTGTGACTCGGTGTCCTTGCTTTAAAAACATCCACATTGTGCATGGTTTAAGAGCTTTTGTGATGCAGCATCCTTTACTTCACAGACGTCATCGTGGCTCCAAATTGGCTGGGAAGGCCGAAGGATGACACAACTTCCCATAGCAAATATGTGGTTGCCGGGAGTCACCAATATCATAGGAGAAAGCCATTTCGATGAAGGGAGTATTGATAGTCATAAACGTATGAACATTTCTAAGTAGTCTCGATCTCCAAACATTTTAGAGCGGCTCTTTTCTCTTCTCCACCTTCCTCAGCCGCACACCTTTCCTTGAGCGTTTAAGTACATTTCTAAGTAGTCTCGATCTCCGAACATTTTAGCCCTCACATTTTGGGATTGCCGATGATAAAGGTAGGGAGAAAACTAAGGTCGTGTCTCAAAAGGAGTACAAAAACCAATAAGGAACAAGAAAGCAACGTCCACGAGTATGCAGTGTTATAACTGTGATGGACCCGCAATTGTCCAAACAAACTATGCTTGCAAGAAATCAGGACCTTAAATACGTTCAACCATAGACAAACAATAATGTAAGACGCTCTAGACCTCCGCAACCATTCTTCTTCTACATATGTCCATATACACGCGTGCACACACACAAAATCTTTAAAGTACTTTTCTTACAATTCTTTTAAACCACATAACACACCAAACTTGTGTCACACATGAGACTAAACCATAACAAATTAAAGGTCTTAACAAGTTTTATGCAAAATATTATTTTATATAAAAAAGAAATTAGGATATGTATTAATTTACTATTAAAAACATTTTTCATGTTACGTTTTATTTTTTTACATTACAAAAAAAAAAAAAAAAAAAAAAAAAAAACTGAACCCTTCTATATCCGATGTTTAATGGTCAATCAACACATATAAAACTCAAAACACAACACATTCTAAATGTGATGGGCACCCGGAATGTCAATCCAATGCAACTCGATTTCAATTTCACCAGATTCAACATTCCGCAATCTAAGAAGCATGTTTTGAACGATCTGACCATCTTTCCACATCACACAACTTTCTTCAGAGAGGCAGTTTGATCTGGACGGCTCAATCCGCTTTATAATAGTGCCATCTGGAACAGTTTCAGTATCTAGATGCATCTTAAGTGCCTCCAGAAATGGTTGGATGTCAAAATCTGCATCCCCCATTTCATCGTCCCTGGTAAACGTGTCATGATCGAACACCAACTGCAACATATATATCAAGAAATGGTAAACGAGTCAGGTTGGGTCAAAAAGGTAATTTTTGACAGTTTAAACGAGTTGGGTTGGGTTGACAAGGACCGAACTTTGTCCAAAATTTTCAATTTCTTTAAGAACAAATTAATGTGAATTATGACAAAAAAATATCATCATCATCATCATACTCAGTAAATCCCACCAATAGCAAAGCTAAGGTATGGTTTGAGGAAGGTAAGATGTAGACAGCCTTACCCGTAGGAATAGAGAGGCTGCTTCCAGTGAGACCCCCGGCTCGATAGCAGTTTTGCATCAAGCCTTGGACATAAGGCACATAACACTCAGCAATTGAGACAACTGCCGATCAGTGCATGTACCCCCTTGTCTTTCGGCTATCAACGCCACCACATGATGCATGATTAACCCATAGTCACAGGAAACGCTAAAAGACCCTTGTATCGCGTACCAGATCGGTCGTACCGAATCGCGGTACAGAGTCGTCCCACTCGCCTCCGGTACGCGTACCGGATCGCTAACTTGGACCGTTCCCGATTGTGTACCATAATAGCGTTCCAATCGGTGAATACACGTTTTTAATTAATCCGAAACGCGTTTCCGTTTGTAGTAAAATAACGTTAAAATTAGTGCACTTTCACTTTTGCCCCCCGAGCGCCCACACATATATACATTATATACGCATACCGCAAGCGGGGCGTTATGACAAAAAATATCATATAATTTAAATAATAATCTATTTTTCTAATAATATAATTTAGGACGTTTTAAGTATTAACTTTGACCCGTTACTTTCTAATCAATATTCTGACTTTGCCTGTTTGACCACTTATAGATAAAACATAACTTCGATCGACCTATTTATAAGATTTATTATTATTATTTTTTTCTTAAAGAAGTGCTAGGTTTGTCAATATCATTTTGAACAAATGTTATGAGCAATTTAAGATGTAAACATTAATAAAAGGTTTTCATTTTCGAGTGTCGGATACTTACCAATTCAATTGGAAGATCGGGATCTTCGATGGAAAGAGTCAAGTCTTGATCCCACACCGGGTTGAGGTCTCCATAGATAATGTGAGTCTTCAGCCTCTACAACAAATAAACCAAAAAAAGTATAAAGATGGTAAAAAATAAAATAACAAACATATATACATACAAGCAAGTTCTAATCACTTTCATTACCCAAGCCAAACAAATGCCAAAAATCATTACAAATCCTGTTTTTTTCTTTTTGAATGGCAAAGAAACGATTTATACACCTATGTCTAGTGAAATTCAAAACCACAAGTTCTGTCACCTATCACTAGGCCAAAGGCCTATAGGTATCGCAAGCTATTTTAAAAGGAAACTATTATGCTAAAAGCTAAAGACCGCCAATTAAAGGTCTAAATCATGCTTTAGGATATACAAAATTCTTGTAAGACCAAAACCAATTATGATAACAATAAGTGAATGTAACATACTAACATCCATCCCGACACACCAACCAATATTATCCACTTTATTCACAAGGAGCTCACAGATTTGTTTCTTTTCACCCGAGTGGAAACTTCCAAGAGGTGACCCATCCAGGGTTGCTCCACCCTTGGTCTTAATAAGCATGAGGTGCTTCAAGGCGTTTAAGTTCCAACAGCCAAAGTGTCACACTCAAGGCGTGAGGTGAGAGCTTCATGTATGTGAGATGTTGCTCTATGTACAACCAAATAAGCTTTATATATAACTAGAAGTCGCGTCTCTCTCATCTGTTTACATATCAATATTTTTTTATCAAGTAACCCATATATAACTCTCCATCCCTTTCGTTATTTTTCACATATGAGCATCCTACCCTAACTTTGACCAAATTTGCTCCACAAGTGCATGAGGCATCACCTCAACGCACGCTTCTTAACACCAAGGCTCCCCCGAAGCACGATTCGTTGCGGAGTTCTCTTCCCTTCCACAACTCACTCAATGCACCTAAAACACTTTAGTAGTAATTGAGACAAATAAAACGGATGCCCACATCGGCAACAAATCTGGATAACCCCCATTAACCTCTCATCCGTTAATTTCAGAACAGCATTTCATCCAGATCTTCAAACGAATGGATTTTGGGCCCCACTCACATCTCCCCCCCCAAACACATACATATATATATATATATAATATTTCAACAATAGAATGATGCAGTGGAGTGAGTGAGTGACAATGGCATGAATACAACAATAGCATGGCAAATAGTTGAGGCAATTATTTTGAAAATATATTCCAAATCTTTAAACAGTGGAGTGACAATGGCAGACACACATCACTACTCCAATTGTTGTGATCTAGGGCTGATTGACATTTGTTGATCATCAGATGAGATGAGATATGAAAATGAAAGTGAGGAGGGATTACCTGTTCGCCCATTTTGAAAACGCAATAGGGATCGCTGGATCGAAAATCACGAATGACAAGATTTATGCCTCTTTTAACCTTAATTTTAAGAAGACCTAACAAATTGTCCAAAGTGTCCATTTTAAGACGACACCCCAAAACCTGTAATTCAAATCGATCTCTCCTAAAAACCAACCGCCCATACGATGATGATTACTATAACAACAAAAGCAAGAAGAAATCAAAATATCTCTTTCTTTCTTTCTTTGTTAATCGAATGAAATGAAATGTAGGGTTTATATTTTCTGGAATTCGGGTATACTTTGGGGATTGGGTGGATATGCATTTTGCCTCCGATTTAATTTCAGAGACAAACTTGGGTTTAACTAACCAACACCTAATTAGTTAAACAATTACATAAACTACCTTCAAGTTCTCATTATTACAAATTAGACCCCTTGACTCTTATGTACATAACAACACTCTTCCCTTATGTCATTAGCATACTCCCAAATGTCACATGTCCACTTCAAAAGGGGTGTTAAGTTCGTTGCTTGCCAGCAAACTGTTTCATATGGGTTTCAACCAGTGGTGGAGTTTGAACGAAAACTTGACGGATGCCCACTTTTAAAATCCAAATCGTTGGGAGCCAGGCTCTTAAAAAAGTCCAATATTTTACACTACAAAAATATTTTTTTTGGTAAAATTTAACACTGTGAGCGAAAAATCGGCGGGGGCCAGGGTTTCAAGCGTGTGGTGATTTGGAGGCGGTGAATGCTCGAAGATGCTTACATGGAGCAACTGCGGAATCTGGACTTGGATGTTCAATTCTTATTCAGTCTTTGATCTTGTCCATGTACTCGAAATATGGAACTGTCGAGGAAACTTATTTGTCGAATCATGGATGGCGATTATTGGTGTTTATGGTAAACCGGTTACACCTAAGTTTTCAAAAAACGAAAGTAAAACTAATTTAGTTTCCTAACAATATGCGAACCAAACAACCCTTTGCGCCACTTTCAAAACTAAAGTTAAGAAGCTTTTTATTTGATTCCATGTGACTTTATTTTGGTCAACCCGTTACACCTAAAGTTTAAATATGAAAGTAAAAGCAAGATCTTTTTAGCCTAATAAGTATTAGCATACAAGATACCACATAATATTCGTCACTACACTTTCCTCACCACCATATAACAAATTAATTAACGTTCAACTAAAAGTAGGTACCATTTCGTTTCAAACATAAGCAGGTGACCCATCCAGGGTTGCTCCACCGTTGGTCTTAAAAAGCATGAGGTTCTTCGAGACGTTTTAAGTCTATAGACAAGGCGTGAGGTGAGAGCTTCATGTACGTGAGGCGTTGCTCCATGTACAAGCAAATTAGCTTTATATATAGCTAGAAGTCGCGTCTCTCTCATCCGTTTTACATATCAATATTTTATTTATCAAGTAAACCATATATTGTAGGAAATAGGTTCACTTTTTATTAAAAATATTAATAAAATAAATAATAACGAGACCTCGTTATTTGTGGGAAATTCTACTAGTACAATACCGGTTACATAAACTAAATAAACAAATGTAAAAATACAATTTAGTTATACCAATCTTGATTCAAGTCCACGTATTTGGAAAACTTCAACCGCACCTTCTTGTGCGATCCTTCTTGGCTGCAATAATGAACAAATTGATGTTGACGGTTGTGGCTGAAGCACGTGTTCAACACGCTTCCCTTAAAACAGATTTCGCGCCTCCTTTCAGACGGTTCTGTCTCCCAGGGTACAACAACCGGAACAATATGTGTACTGCCAGAGACGACACTCGCACCCGAGATAGCGTCGGGTATCATAGTGTTCTAATTTATGTGGGAAAATAAATAAATATAAGTTGGTGATGGTGGAAGAATTAGAGAGTACTCATCTCTAAATTCTATAAAACTTTTCTCTCGTATATCTCTTTCATCTCATTTTTCTCGAATTTTTTTCTCTCATCCATCAAAGAGTCATAGGTTCCTTTTATACTCAAAACTAAAACTTCATATTTAATTTCTATTGTTTAGAGATAATTATAACCATAAAAACCTTCATTATGAGTCTAGTAATTTATTATGAGTCAAAAGGATTAATTTACATTCATGACATGTTAATGTCATATTAAATAAATGGATTTTTACATATTTCCCCCTCCTAAGCCTCCTTATTACGTATTTCCCCAAACTATAAAATCAATTACATATTTCCCCTCCCTAACTCATATATATTACATATTTCCCCTTTTCATTTAAATGACTCTTATTTATGACTATTTTACCCTTAATGAACTATTAAATGAATATTTACATATTTCTCCATTCTAATATATAAAATTAATTACATATTTACCCATATTATATAGTATCACCCCAATTCTTCTACATATTTACCCATATATAAAACATAAATTCCATTCCAAAAACAGATTATACTGACACAATGATCGGACTTTAGTTGAAAGAAATTTGATTACTGAGAAAGTAAATTTCTATCTTATATTCTTATCCATGGGTTAAAGGGATGATTATTTGATTCCTATTTTGACAAAACCAGATCATAATAAGTTAACAATAACTTTGAAAACACATATCCAAACTCATCCACTAAATTTGTACCATATACACAAGTAGTTAAGATCATAGTACCATATACACAAGTAGTATCCGATGCTGTCAACACTTTGCAAAAAGAGTGAACGTTTGGCCTAGGAGGCTCTGCAATGCATTCAACGGGACTCGTGGGATCGCTATCACTTTGCTACAGATTGTTCATCGTTTGAAACTTCAGTTCGTTATTTAGGTAGGGCCACGAAGAACGGGTGTGTTTTCTCTCCAAGGGAGCCACTTGCACTCAGGTATCGATCCACCTCCCATCGTTCAGTAAATTCCTTGAGTCGGTTATCAAACTTGGAGACGACAATTAATGTTCTTCGAAAGGTTGGATCAATGTCACGAATGGTATCCAGCCACAAAGACGAGCACCACTCCATGCTACTTTGTTGAAGGAATAAAAGGATGCGATTAGGTGGGCTAGCTAACGATATCACCATTGTGAGAATTTCTTCTGGTGTGCTTTCTGGTTCGCCCTTTTTCGCCTACCAAATGTGGTTCAGATTATTATAAATTATAACTATGTTTGGATACACATGCTCCTTTTCTCAAAAGAAAAGTAAAGTTTTGTATAAACTACCTTGAGAACAAATCCCAGAGTGTGGATAATGATGAGATTGGGACAACGGGCATACACAACAGTTTTAGTCTGCTTTAAGAGTGCCTCAGTTCTTGATTTGATGGTATCTACAATTTCTGCTGATAACACAATAGGACTGCCATATTTCTGTTCTGTATATTTGATGGTATCTGCAATTTCTGCTGATCATACAAAAATGTTGATTCTGATCATATTTCTTCTAAATCCAAACCCTAACTACACATTCTCTAAATGATCAATAACATTCAGGGACTATAAACCCTAACTAAACAGAAACAAATTCAAACGAATATGAGCAAGTAAAAGAACAATTGACCTGAAACCGGCACCGAGGATCAAGAGCGGTAGGATCATGGACCATCTGGAGTATGAGCGGGCGGTGGGCGACAAAGGATCTTAGATTTCAGGCTGAAGAGACTAATCACCTGACTTAATTCCTGACTCGTTGAAGAAGATGAACAAGCAGCGAGGTGATTATGCGTACGAATGAATAAGATTCGATTTTTGAACATAAAGAAGATGAACAAGCAGATGAGTTAGATGAGTTATATGTGTCACACCCCAACCGATGGCGGAATCATCGGGGCGCGGCACTAGGCGAATCAGATTGCTCAAGAGAATCCATAACAACTATATTGCGATAATATTTAATACATTCGTTATCCCATACTAACAAATAATACAATCACATGAGTTATCACAGATTTCTTGTCCTTTCGAACAATACAAATCCGACAACCTAGATTTTAGTTGAGTTTCTAGACTTCCTAGCTTGATTTGATATAGCCTGCGATCTAACCTGCAACATACGTTAAAATATTTGTCAATACAAAAGTATTGGCGAGTATACAGGTTTGATATGTATAGCGTAATAGATAAAAGTGTAGCGAATTTCCACATGCATAAACGTAACACACGACATATATACTCACAAAGCTGATACTACCAACTAAGTCCTCGATGCTCGAATATGCGATGGCAAACTAGACCCCGTCGGGCGCAATAGTACTATACTAGTCATGGGGGGACGTCACGAGTATAAGCCCTAGCACATATGCAACTAGCATCACGTATATCTATGCATAACAGTTATTCGCAAGTGATAATTCGATTGATTGAATAATTCGTTTGATAAGTTCGATTTATTATAAACGTATGTTACACCCAAAGTGCAATTAAAAAGGGTTCAAGTATACTCACAGTGCGTATTCAGCGAGAATACAACTTGATTGAGTCGGTTGCGAGTACGTTTGCGTTAATCATCGAAGGACATAGTAAACGATGCACGGTTAAGTGAGAATAGCATCGAAAAGTCAGTTATCCGGTTGGAATGGTGCTCATCCGTTCGGATGGTCTCATCCGATCGGATGACACATGGATCGGATGACAGTATGGATCGGATGGGCTGGTCCGGTCGGATGGCAGTGGTTCGATCGGATGGCCTCCTGTCCGATCGGCTGGGCTGCTGTCCGATCGGCTGGCAGCCTGTCCGATCGACTGGGCTGCTGTCCGATCGGCTGGCAGCCTATCCAGCTGATATTCGACTAATTTTGACGGTTTTTCAGCGGTTTTGATTGGGACGGTGTTCCTTCATGTTAAACAACCGAAATTCCATCAAGTCTGACCCGTTCTGACGGCCGGGAACCACCCCGTTCCATCCGATCTGGCCGTTCTTGATGGCTTTTCTCAAGTTTAACCCGAAATCACACACACTATGGCTAGGCAACTTAGGTTTGGTGCGATTCGTTATAAAACGGGTGAAATTACTTAGATCCGAGCTGTTTATGGTAAGAATGAGGTCACACTTTGAAGTTCATGTGAACTTAGGGTGACATCATCTTCAAGGCACCTCAAATCCTTAAGAATCACACCACTTCTTGATTAGAAAACATAGATTTAGACTTGATTTATGTAAAAACGCATGGAAATCACTCAGATCTGAGTCGTTCTTGCCTGGGATGACATCACCCATGAAGTTCATAAGAACTTTATGGTGACATCACCCTAGAATGCCCAAAATCCAGAGATTTCACAGTTAAAAGTGTAGATTTAAAAGGTAGAAAGGTGTAGAATTGGTTATAGATCAAGGAAGTACAAGATTTAGGTTGGAAACTTACAAGAATCACGAGATATTGAGAGAAAAAGGGGTTGGAATGTCTGGTCGAACAGCAACAGTGACAACATGTGTGTTTGAGGTGAATGAGGGGTATTTATAGGCAAGGAGGAAGGAAAGGAGGGCAGGTTGGCCTGGATCGGACGGCCCGTTCGATCGGCCGGCATGACCGTCCGATCGGTTGGCATGCCAGTCCGATCGGTTGGATCATGTCTGTCCGATCGGTTGGACCATCCGATCGGTTGGACCATGTCTGTCCGATCGGTTGGACATGTCTGTCCGATCGGTTGGTCCAGCCGTTCGGCTGGCCCATCCGTACGGAGGCCTCTCGTTCCTCGTTTTTGGTGTGTTGCGATATTTTGGGCCACATTTTCCTATATTTATATTATTATTTATTTATCTATTATAATTAATCACAAAAGGGTCATATATACGTATCCATATTCCAAAGTTTCGATATAACGAACGGTTTTCGATTCGAGTATGCGATTATTAGCGACGTTTCACGGCCATCAAGGAGGGTAGTATAGGTCCTTTCTCGATGTCATCGTGAACGTTATTGTGTGTTGTGCCACAATGACTGACGGGGTACCGTCATCATCGTCACGACGACTGGAGCTATAGCATTCACCTGAGAGTTCTTATTAGCGTTAGTTGTTTACGTTCGACACATCACGGCCACTGAGGAGGGTAGAATAGGTCCTCGCTCAACGCCTCCGTGAGTGTTAGTGTTTGTGATAATAGTGTATTGCGAAAATATGCGATTTATCCTTCGAATAGCGAAGTATGCGATATAGTTACATTATGATCCGAATCTCTGGTGCTAGGCGTAACGAGTATATCGAGTGGTAACAACGCACGAAAGTGCGGGTTGTTACAGTCTCCCCTACTTTAGGAAATTTCGTCCCGAAATTAATCCAATAGGTAGACTTCTAAGAGTTGGTCTTGTATGAGTAGTGATACAACGAGTGGTTTGACCGAGAGTCGACAAGCGAGAGCGTTTCGAATAAGAGAGATCGGTTGCGATAGCGAGATGGCGAGGTAAGACAAAAGTAATATTCCACCAGTTGGCGTTCCACGGTGAAGAATTCGTTAGTTCAATGCGATTGAAATTTTAAAGGACTTGAAAAGGTTTCTCATGACGTAGAATTAACTGAGTCGATCGTTAACCAACGTTACAAGAAACATTCGTTTTTAGATACTCAAAAGAAATTTTGGATGGAATTTTTGAAAATTTTCCTTTTAACATGAGGTCAACGGAGTCGATGTTAACCGACGTTGCAAGGAAGTTTAAGTTTTTAAACATTTTAAGGAATTCAAAGATGAAAACAAGGGTTACGAAAACTCTCCTATGACATGGGTTCAAGCTGAACTCGATGTCGAACCAATGTCTTGAGAAGGATTTTGTTTTGACGTTGTAAAAGTTTAAGGAAAACTGGGCTTATGAAACTTTTCTTGGACATGGAGTTAAGCTGATTCGATGTTATCTCCATGTCGTGAGAAAATTTCACTTGTCCACCGGTTTTTAAATCAAAATTTTATAAAAAGACGTTTTAATCAGTACAAAAGGTAGTTAATCATCGAGCCCCACTTGGCACTTTCCCACGAAAGTTTGTTAATATGTTTAAAACACTTATATATAGGAAGTACCAGCGGCGTATCCACCATGCTTTGCCCATATTACTTCTGTTTCGTGGGGCAGTGTTAGGTGTGCCGATATGACACGGATAGAATTGCGTTTACTCGGCCCAATCGATAGAAAGTCGGACCGAGCATAAGATAGAATCGAATAGGTTAATTCGGCGAGTTGAATAACGCGTTTTCGATTAGATTCCTCATTAAACTCACATGGCACGTTTCCACGAGAGTTTGCTAACATGGTGAAACACCACATTTAACCAGGTTAGCTTCGCCTCGTGAAGTGATGTCATGTGTACTAATACCTCACAGGTTGCAATGAACACCAACGAGCGAATAAGCGGTAGACTATACACGATAAGCGATAAGCGATTAGGTGATTAAGCGAATAACGCAACACCAACAATGACGGCGATGATAAACGAATTACGATGAGCGGTAGTTGTTGCGTTGCAAGCGATGGAGGAATGCGCGATTTATGCGGTTCGATCCGATTAATTAATACCACAGAGGTTAACTAATATCAGACCCCACATGGCCTTTTTCCACGAAAGCCCGCTGATATGACCAAAACACCTTGCTTTAACCGTATGAGCTTTATCTCGTGAAGCGAGGTCATGTGTGCTAACTTAACACAAATATCAAAGATAACGGTAGGCGATAGCGATAGGTTGATACACAGCAAGCGATATAGATCCACATAATAAACGATAGAGATTGCGGGATACACATGATAAGCGATTGCGATTAGTCGAGTTTTGTTTCGAATAAGCTTAACGTTACGTTGCGACGCACCACGGTTATCGAGGAGGGTAGAATAGGTCCTCACTCAGACAACATCGTGAGCGTTAATGTGCTTGATATGATTAGTCGCAACAGACTTACGACCAGTCTTGCGTCGATGCAATCGTCCTGCGAGGTAGACTCTCCAGAGTCCATCGATGAGGCGATTGCACTGCGTTTGCAGACTTATGACAAGTCTTGCGATGATGCGATTTAGTTGTTACGCCTTGCGATTGAGTGTAGTGTGTTGAAAATAATCACAATAATATAATAGGTCTAATAACGTTCAACTCCACATGGCACCTTCTGCACGAAACTTCGGTAGTATGGCAAAGCACACCTTGCTTTACCCCTATTACTTAAATCTCGTGTTTCGGTGTCCTACTTTGCTGAGACGCTTGTGGCACCTTTAGAATTTACTACGATCTCCGTGCACTGACCCAAGTAATCCTGTGTGAACCCGTGATTAATCGTTCCTTGCACGTATATCGTACCTCGTTCTAATAGTGTAGTGGGGGTAAAACACATTATTTCGTGATATAGTATATAGTATGTGTGTGAATCTAGTCTAAGTGCGACGACTAGAGTGTGATAGAGAATACGAAAACGAGAGTTAATGTTACGCATAGTGGCAACTTCGAATAATAGAGTAGGTTCGAGACTTAGTAATTAACGTCGAAAAATCGTATCATTACAACTTTATCCTACGCTTGCTAGATGTTCGGTATTGAAGACTTTTGCTGGAGCTGTTGTTGTTGTACTCAGGTTCGCGGTTCGATGCGGCAGTTGCGGGTGAAGTGACCGTAACGGTTGCAGTTACTGTAGTAGCGACAGTCAGCCCCAACTGGATGATGATAGGTGCATGAGTAACACTGAGGATGAGCTCCAGTGTAAGCTCGTTTTGGAAACACCGGAACTGCTTGAAGAGGTTTCGGTTGCAGCAGTTCGGTTGTTGATGAGCTCGGGCTTGAAATCTTTCGTTTGCGGCTGGGTTTGTCGGTGTCTTGCGAAGAGGTGTCGTCGTTGGAGGATTCGTCGGAGGACTCACTTGCAGAATCCTTGGCCGAGTTGTTGGAAGAACCGTCGGCAGAGTCATCAGAAGAATCGTCGGTAGATCCGTCAGAGGAATCATCAGCAGATTCGTCCGAAGGATCGTCAGCATATTCGTCAGAAGACTCGTTGCTAGGATCCTCTGAAGGATTAATGTCGATCACTTGATAAGCTTGCTTGACAGGATTCTTTGAGAAAAACCCTTCCAGGAGTCGTTTGTTGTTGATTTCTGCAGCCAAGCGGTATGTTTCTTCGATAGTAGCAGGTCTTGCAGCTTCGACAAAATCACCCACACACTCAGGCAAGCCGCGAATGTACTTCGAAATGGCTTTTTCTGTAGTGTTGACTTGACTTGGGCAGATTACGCTAAGCTGCTTGAACCTTGCGGTGTAGCCAGCATTGTCACCTTCGGTTTGCTTGATTTTCCAGAATTCGTCTTCCAGTTTCTGAATTTCGTGAGGAGGACAGTACTCTTTCTTCATGAGCACTTTCAGCTCATCCCAAGAGAGAGCGTAAGCTGCGGAGATTCCACGTTTGTTACGTTCGGCGGTCCACCAGTCGAGTGCTCGAGATTGAAATACTCCGGTAGCGCAAGTAGTACGGAAACTATCAGGACACCCACTTTGACAAAGGGTAACTTCGATAGAGTCGAACCACTGGAGTAGTTGAGAAACACCTCCTTCACCTGTGAAAACCATCGGATCACAGGCCTTAAAACAGGGAGTGAAAATCGTTAAATTGAGAAATCGATAAAGCGTAAAGTTTCAAAACGTAAATAAGTTCCAGCCAGTTGTAAAATTGGCGGGTCGTACGATAGAGTACCTTGGGTGTTTAGGCGTCGACTAACCAAGGTAACCCAACTATATTCAACAAGTTCGTGCACGCGCGTTGACTTAGAAGACTCCATGCTTCCACTGGGATGCAGCTCATGGCATTCGTCTTTTTAGTCATCGTGTGGCATCGAGTTATCGTGATAGTCGAGTCCTTGGTGAGAGCTTTTTGAAAACCAATTTATGGAGTGAAACGGCTTATTAAGGTACGGGTTTCACCCCTGACATAACAGTTGCGTTCCTAATTGTGGTTATGCTCTTCGAATAAATTCGTGAGTTCCACTAGATTTCGAAATGGAGACTTTCGTCGAGATGTGGATGTCACTCCTAACTCGATGAAAGGTTCTCGTGCTAGAAAA
The DNA here is from genome assembly GCA_030545235.1 of Helianthus tuberosus. NCBI lineage: Eukaryota > Viridiplantae > Streptophyta > Magnoliopsida > Asterales > Asteraceae > Helianthus > Helianthus tuberosus. Next base: position 25,127,911 of record CM060431.1, read on the forward strand.
ATGCGCTGAGTGAGCGATCTCGTCGAGAGTTCTTGGTTTTCACACCTGGACTCGTCTGGATCACTCGGTTTCGTTATGCGAGTATTCTCGAAAACACGTGTATTGTGTCAGCCTTAGGAAAGGCTAAGTAGTATTCTAGCCTTAGGAAAGGCTTCTTCGTGTGAAGCTGTAGTACACGATGTTCACACAAAGTTGTAGTTTTTAGCAATTTCGATCGAGGGTATCAAGTAGGCCCGATACAACCCTACTGGGTTCGTACGAGTCGGCCTGTTGGTACTTAGACTATAGACCAGGTCAATTTCTAAGACGTCGACCTGGACTAGGTCGAGTCTGGCGTAATTCCCTATAGTTATGGCTCTGATACCAATCTGTCACACCCCAACCGATGGCGGAATCATCGGGGCGCGACACTAGGCGAATCAGATTGCTCAAGAGAATCCATAACAACTATATTGCGATAATATTTAATACATTCGTTATCCCATACTAACAAATAATACAATCACATGAGTTATCACAGATTTCTTGTCCTTTCGAACAATACAAATCCGACAACCTAGATTTTAGTTGAGTTTCTAGACTTCCTAGCTTGATTTGATATAGCCTGCGATCTAACCTGCAACATACGTTAAAATATTTGTCAATACAAAAGTATTGGCGAGTATACAGGTTTGATATATATAGCGTAATAGATAAAAGTGTAGCGAATTTCCACATGCATAAACGTAACACACGACATATATACTCACAAAGCTGATACTACCAACTAAGTCCTCGATGCTCGAATATGCGATGGCAAACTAGACCCCGTCGGGCGCAATAGTACTATACTAGTCATGGGGGGACGTCGCGAGTATAAGCCCTAGCACATATGCAACTAGCATCACGTATATCTATGCATAACAGTTATTCGCAAGTGATAATTCGATTGATTGAATAATTCGTTTGATAAGTTCGATTTATTAGAAACGTATGTTACACCCAAAGTGCAATTAAAAAGGGTTCAAGTATACTCACAGTGCGTATTCAGCGAGAATACAACTTGATTGAGTCGGTTGCGAGTACGTCTGCGTTAATCATCGAAGGACATAGTAAACGATGCACGGTTAAGCGAGAATAGCATCGAAAAGTCAGTTATCCGGTCGGATGGTGCTCATCTGTTCGAATGGGCTCATCCGATCGGATTACACATGGATCGGATGACAGTATGGATCGGATGGGCTGGTCCGGTCGGATGGCAGTGGTTCGATCGGATGGCCTCCTGTTCGATCGGATGGCCTGCTGTCCGATCGGCTGGGCTGCTGTCCGATCGGCTGGGTTGCTGTCCGATCGGCTGGCAGCCTGTCCGATCGACTGGGCTGCTGTCCGATCGGCTGGCAGCCTATCCAGCTGATATTCGACTAATTTTGACGGTTTTTCAGCTGTTTTGATTGGGACGGTGTTCCTTCATGTTAAACAACCGAAATTCCATCAAGTCTGACCCGTTCTGACGGCCGGGAACCACCCCGTTCCATCCGATCTGGCAGTTCTTGATGGCTTTTCTCAAGTTTAACCCGAAATCACACACACTATGGCTAGGCAACTTAGGTTTGGTGCGATTCGTTATAAAACAGGTGAAATTACTTAGATCCGAGCTGTTTATGGTAAGAATGAGGTCACACTTTGAAGTTCATGTGAACTTAGGGTGACATCATCTTCAAGGCACCTCAAATCCTTAAGAATCATACCACTTCTTGATTAGAAAACATAGATTTAGACTTGATTTATGTAAAAACGCATGGAAATCACTCAGATCTGAGTCGTTCTTGCCTGGGATGACATCACCTATGAAGTTCATAAGAACTTTATGGTGACATCACCCTAGAATGCCCAAAATCCAGAGATTTCACGGTTAAAAGTGTAGATTTAAAAGGTAGAAAGGTGTAGAATTGGTTATAGATCAAGGAAGTACAAGATTTAGGTTGGAAACTTACAAGAATCACGAGATATTGAGAGAAAAAGGGGTTGGAACGTCTGGTCGAACAGCAACAGTGACAACATGTGTGTTTGAGGTGAATGAGGGGTATTTATAGGCAAGGAGGAAGGAAAGGAGGGCGGGTTGGCCTGGATCGGACGGCTCGTTCGATCGGCCGACATGACCGTCTGATCGGTTGGCATGCCAGTCCGATCGGTTGGACCATGTCTGTCCGATCGGTTGGACCATGTCTGTCCGATCGGTTGGACATGTCTGTCCGATCGGTTGGTCCAGCCGTTCGGCTGGCCCATCCGTACGGAGGCCTCTCGTTCCTCGTTTTTGGTGCGTTGCGATATTTTGGGCCACATTTTCCTATATTTATATTATTATTTATTTATCTATTATAATTAATCACAAAAGGGTCGTATATACGTATCCATATTCCAAAGTTTCGATATAACGAACAGTTTTCGATTCGAGTATGCGATTATTAGCGACGTTTCACGGCCATCAAGGAGGGTAGTATAGGTCCTTTCTCGATGTCATCGTGAACGTTATTGTGTGTTGTGCCACAATGACTGACGGGGTACCACTCACTCGTATTGTCATCATCGTCACGACGACTGGAGCTATAGCACTCACCCGAGAGTTCTTGTTAGCGTTAGTTGTTTACGTTCGACACATCACGGCCACTGAGGAGGGTAGAATAGGTCCTCACTCAACGCCTCCGTGAGTGTTAGTGTTTGTGATAATAGTGTATTGCGAAAATATGCGATTTATCCTTCGAATAGCGAAGTATGCGATATAGTTACATTATGATCCGAATCTCTGGTGCTAGGCGTAACGAGTATATCGAGTGGTAACAACGCACGAAAGTGCGGGTTGTTACAATATGAGGGTAATTGGGTAATTTCCAAAAAAAAGGGGAAATATGTAATTGATTTTATGGTTTGGGGAAATATGTAATAAGGAGACTTAGGAGAGGGAAATATGTAAAAATCCCTTAAATAAAATAATAAGACATAGAAAAACTTATATCATGACTCTTGAATAGAGATTAAAAGTCATAAAACGACCAATTGATGACAAAGATGAATTTATACTAGAGTCACCAAAGTTTAGAAATATTCACTTCAATCACCAACTTCGAGCATCGATATTCTATTCATCTTAGCTCCATTTTGGACATAGTTTGATTCATTATTATGATGCTCTCACAACATAGAACACAAACCCATGAATTATTATTTATACAACACATATATAAATATAATTATTGATGTCCAAAATATTTAGTGAAAACTCATTTTCACTAAAATTTCCAACAATCCCCCATATGAATGGAGATCGACTAAAACACACAAAATTCCCCGATGAAACCTCGACAGTAGAGTATTGCAGGATAGGTAGGTTTTGCCTTTGAACCTTCCTTTGTGAAGCACACTTAGTCTACTAGGGTTTTGTAGACGTGATATCCTTGAACAACCCCCCATTTGTGTAAACGACAATATACATTCACACAATACTTTCCCTAGCCGGGCCATCCCCTCATTATCGTGTCCTATTATGGTCCTGGAACACTAGCCTGGTTCTGCGAGAGCTCTAGGCTTGCGCACCCAACAATGCCATTCGAAGCGACCCTACTTCTCTCTCAAATAGGTGATTCATTTGAATCATTAAAAACATTATGGCTTACTATGATTTCCACAAATCAATTAGCCATATATTATGCTTAGCCTCATAACAATGTCACTGAATATTATAGGAATGGACTAGGACGTATTTAAACACCCTTTAATAGTTTTAGGGGGATATATGAACACATACACTAGCTTATACATAAACATATATATTAGCTATGCCCCCACAGTGACTACCCTTCGGTTCATGATTAAGTTGTCCTATTGAACCTAGATCTTGGGATCTCCAGTCAGCTAGGTTAGGTTTCCCTCATGCCCCTTTTCCATGGGCTTTAGTCTCATTCCACAACTTGATCTCTTATCAACCCACTGGTTGTTGGATCCAAAATTATTTGTTGACTTCGCTAAGTCAACGATGATAATTTAAATTGAGATCAGTTGTTCTAACGTGTTCTTCAATCGCTGGTCAGTTTTGCCTTTAGTCGATTCGTAAGACTTATAACTTGTGATCACAACTTGGATCTAGTTATTTACGTTGTCTTTAAAATGACATGAAACTCAATTCATGGCTAAACACGTTTCCATTATGCCTTTGGTATGTCATAACTGAAATTTTACTAGATTTGAATCAAACCAATTGGCATTCAAGTCTAGTCAACTCGATTGACTCCATATAACCATTGTGTACTCCACATGGTCATGTGTTTGCAATATTTATTTGGATTGCTAAAATCCTTATTGTCAAACCTCCCACATTCAGATGCAAGACACCCCCACATTTAAGTGTAATTGGATAGCTTCTAAATGGGGTGATGAAAGGTTCTCCCTTTCATTTCGAGTTTGAGAAAACTTCTCAACTACCATTTCTACATACCCTAAAGGGTTTGTTTCTTAAATGGTTTCTCCCCCCCACATTGCTTGCATTTTAATTAAGTTTGAGTAATATTACTCTTGATGACTTTTTAGACCCGCATGATAGGATAAAATTATCCATATCTTTTTGTCAATGCAGTCGTCCAATTATATTACTCTACTCAGATTAATATTGCTCATAAGAGCTTCTGAGCTATATCGGGTTCTTCACATATGAAACCGGATAGAATCATTATCAATGATCTATTTATTCGGTCCTCCCAAGTTATCCCCTTGGACTAAAATGAAGTTATATTTATAGTTTTGTTTTACCACAAAATCCGTTCTTATGTCATCACATATTTTGAATGTTGAAAGTTAATTTAATCTCCGTTGAGCATATAAATTAACAAGTATTAGTCTAGCATGCTTTAGACCACAATACTCTAGCATGTGAACAGAAGATGCATCATTCCGATTCTTCACAGCCTTAAGAGATAATGCCCTATCTCTTCCGAACATTCGTTTCTTAGTTTAGACACAATAATGAAATTTTATTTCACCATTCCAAAACCATCGGTTTTAGGAATGCCTCAAAACCATAGTTAACTCCATCCATTAGGATCATAACTCGTTTGCCTTTTTATCTCCAAGGCTTCACCATTGACTTCCTAAAGACTTAAACATAAGTCTTAATCCAAATCACTTTGATGAAAGATCTTTGTATAAAATCACTCGAGTCTTGATATATAGTCAATTAGATTGACCCTCAACAACAAGACATTCACGTATGCCTATAGTGATATATACATTTACGTTGTTGTTTCATTAATACCATGTATTGGGATACTCTCCCAAATTGAGGACCAAGCCTCCACATAGTTTAAACAACATTGATGGTGGTAGAAGCATCTACAAGTCCATCACTATTGTAGATTTCCATTATAAATTTGCTAAATTTATTAAAATCATTTACAATAATAACATATATTTCTTTCATATGTTATATTCTTTGAAAACTGACATGTGCATTTCCATGTTGATGCTCTCAACATTAGATGACATATCTCATTTTCGTGCATTTCATCTCAAACCATTCACCACGTTTCTTACGACGCCGTTATGCATTTGATGTTTGATTTGTGACTTATTACATAAGTCATGATCACAACCCGGTCGTTGTGATTGTGTAAATTACTTTTTACACTTTGTATCAAAGTGTGTATCCTTTTGACAAATTATTAGTAGTCCAAAATAAATATTTATCTTTTATTATATTTTAATCCATTTGTTTATGTAAAATAAACCCAGACGGAAGTCCACCATTTTAAATAAAATAAAAGAGAACATATATAATAACGGATACACCATTATTCCTAAGGTCAAAGATCCTATTTCTCTCAACAGTTATAGACCTATCAATTTGGTTGGAGTTATCAGCAAAGCCCTTTCGAAAGTCCTAGCTAACAGAATGAGGAAGGTGATGAATGGCATTATTTCGGTCTCTCAATCGGCTTTTCTAACAGGTAGGTTTATTTTGGACGGCCCTCTTATCATTAATGAGCTAATCTCTTGGATCAAAAAGAAGAAATCGAAGGCTTTCTTAATTAAGATTGATTTTGAAAAGGCTTACGACAACATTAGCTGGAAATTCGTAGTCAACATTCTTCATCAAATGGGATTTCCGAGTAAATGGTGTAGTTGGATCCTGGGTATTCTCAAGTCAGCCAGATCGTCAGTTTTGGTGAACGGGGCCCCTACCTTTCAATTTAAGTGTGAAAAAGGAATGAGGCAAGGTAACCCCCTTTCTCCATTCCTATTCCTAGTGGTAATTGAGGCTCTATCCTGCATGTTCAACTTAGCTAGGGAAGCGGGGGCTGTTAAGGGGATCTCCACTCCAAATAACGGTCCTATCATTACCCACTTGCTTTATGCAGACGACGCCTTAGTCGTAGGGGAATGGTCTAAGGAAGAGGTGGTCAACGTGGTGAGAATTCTTCGATGTTTCTATGTTTGTTCGGGCCTTAAAATTAATCTAGAGAAGTCCAATTTATATGGCATTGGGGTAGGTTCGGAGGATATAGGTGTTATGGCTAATGAGGTTGGATGTAAGCCGGATGCTCCTCTCTTTAAGTATCTAGGTCTCGTTGTGGGAGCTAATATGAACCGGATCAGTAATTGGCAACCGGTTTACGACACTTTCAGAAATCGGTTAGCCAAGTGGAAGTCCCGCATTTTGTCGATTGGGGGTAGAGTCGTCATTATCAAATCGGTTATGGAAAGTTTACCGACATATTACTTCTCGCTTTATAATGCCCCGAAGAAAGTGATTATGGACCTGGAAGCTATGATCAAAAGGTTCCTGTGGGGAGGCACGACGGGGGAGAATAAAATGCATTGGGTGGCATGGGACCGAGTATCGCGTCACAAAAAAGAGGGAGGTCTCGGTTTAAATGGGGTTGGCGATTCAAGACAGAGATGAACAACCTTTGGAGGAAAGTCATAGATTTCAAGGGTGGGGTTGGCGATTCAAGACGGAGATGAACAACCTTTGGAGGAAAGTCATAGATGCTATACACTTTTCAAGGGTGGGGTGGGAGTATATTCCATTTAAAAAAACATTGTCTGAAAAGTGGAACAAAATAGCTAAAATCTGCATTCAAACTAAGGTCGGTTTTTTAAAGGAGTTATCGGTAACGGCAAGGAGATAAGCTTTTGGCTCGATCCGTGGATCTCCAACGATCCTCTTAAGGAGTTATATCCTGATCTGTTCAGCTTAGAGTCCAATAAAAAATGTAAGGTGGAAGATAGGATTTCGATCAATGAGGGTGGGTCTGATCTGACGTGGGAATGGAGGGCTCCGATTTCAAATGTGGAAAATTGGAACAGCTTGCAACAGTTGTCGCAGTTGCTGGATTCTGTGCGGCTGTCGGAAACACCCGATAGGTGGGAATGGATGGCTGGTTCGTCTGGAGCTTTTTCGGTGAAAGAAGCAAAACGCCTCTTATATTCCAATCTCGATGCAGTCAACGGTTATATTATGGAGTGGTGCCAATGGACTCCAGCAAAATGTAACATTCATGCTTGGCGTATGGAGATGGACAAGATCCCGACTGGTGTCGCGCTAAGGAGAAGGAATATCCAAATCGAATATCCTTTGTGTCCTTTTTGCAGGTCAGAAGACGAAACCCCGGAGCATATTTTTATTTCGTGTATCATTGCCTCGACTGTTTGGAATGGAGTTAGCTCATGGTGCAAAATTCCTAAAATTTTCGCTTTCTCGGTTATAGATCTTCTAGAATATCACTCGGTTCTAAGGGTTTCGGAAATAAAGAAGGTAGCGGTCAAAGGCATCATCATTATCGTGTGTTGGAGTTTATGGCGGGCCAGGAACAACCTTAAATTCTCTAACAAGCCGGTTAAAATTGATTCTATTATGAGTGAGGTTAAAGCTTTAAGTTTTCTATGGTTTTCGAATAGATCGAAGTTCAAATGGATAGAGTGGAGAGATTGGTGCACATTTGTAAATATATAATTTTTGTTGTTGTTTCTTTTAGCCTTCCCGGTTTGGGTCGGTAGTGTGGTTAATGAAGTTTACTCTTCAAAAAAAAAAAAAAAAAAAAAAAAACTAACTAACTGATAGCTATAGGTTGATTGGTATTCATATCATTATTATTCCTAGCATTATAAAGAAATGTAATGTCCACCAAAGATTGATTGTTATAAGAGTGAAAGTTTATGATAATAAAATTGAAATGATGATGCTTTCTCATTACTTACAATATGTTGTGAGTCATGTTTATTTACTATGGTGGGTTTCTAAATATTTGTAGATATTTAACACCAAGCATGCAGGTAAAGAAGCTGGTAACTAGAGTTGCAAGCAAGGAGCCATGTATTTTGTAGATGAAGATGGGTGTAGGATGTCTAGATGATATTAGGGGGCAAACACCGTATTACTGGCAAGAGGTTATTAGTTGTCTATTCCGGTTAGGTTAGACCGACACAATCTCTACCTAGTTCAACTATATTATAATTTATTACTTAACCTTAAAAACACATGTTTGGTAATGTGTACAATAAAAGTATAAAAATAAGCCACTCGTCATATAAAAAAATAGTAGGCTATCCTACAATCATAAAAGTAAAAAAAAAACAAGCCACTCGTTTCTCGTGATATAAAAATTAGAGTAAACTGCCATTTTGGTCCCTGTGGTTTGGCCAGTTTTGCCACTTTAGTCCAAATCTCAAACTTATTACATCCAGGGCCTGTGGTTTGCATTTTGTTGCCATTTTAGTCCAAATTTCAAATTTGACCAGATTCTCCTACTTAAACCCTTCTATTTTGTCTTTATTCTCAGAGGCATTTTGGGTATTTTGTAATTATTATAACTCAATTATGTATATAAAATACCCTAAATCATCATCCTCATCTTTCTCTCTCTCATACAGAACTCTCTCTCTCTCATCTTTCTTACTCAGATCTTTCTGCAAAAACGAGCACTCTTCATCTTTCTGCAAAAAACAATTCAATCGAGCACTCAGATCCTCAAACAATTCAATTGAGCACCCATTCAATCGAGCACTCAGATCCTCTTCATATACAATCTGCAGTTGGGTTTCGGTTCTAGGGTTTCTAATATGACGAAATCGACTTGTACAATGGCAGATCTACATGAAAGAGGAGAGAGAGAAGAGAGAGAGTCAGTTAGGGTTTTGAGCTTTGAGTTTCATATCTTAATCGAAATCAGGGGTTTGAGCTTTGAGTTTTGAGTTTGAGTTTCAGATCTGAATCGAAATATTTTGATCGAAAGAGGAGAGAGAGAAGAGAGAGAGTCAGTTAGGGTTTTGAGCTTTGAGTTTCAGATCTGAATCGAAATCAGGGGTTTGAGCTTTGAGTTTCAGCTTTGAGTTTTGAGTTTGAATTTCAGATCTGAATCAAAATCAGAAATATTTTGATCTGATTGTTTGTGATAGAGTGTTGCTCAGCTGTCGTAGAAGAAGAAAATGAGATCTGATGTTGTTTGATTGTTTGATTGTTTCTGATGTTTTCATTTCAAATTAGGTTTTGTTTCAGTTTTTTCTTATAGTTCTTAGTTTTGATTCGGTATTTTGATAGGAAAGAGAAGCAGTTTAGGGAAGGAAGATGATGAGGTTGAAGATGATGAGGGTGGGGGTGGGTAGTTGGGAGGTGGTTGCAGGGGGTGCGAGAGGGTGGTGGCAGGTGATGGTGCTTGGCGGCGAGAGAGGGGTGGTGGTGGTTGAAGATGATGAGGTTGAAGATGATGATGATCAGGAGGTTAAGGTTGAGGGGGTTGAGGTTGATGATGATGAAGATCTGGGGGGTTTTATATTTTGGGGTTTTTTATAATGAATTGCTTTAAATAAAACATAAATGACCAAAATACCTCTACACTAAAGGACAAAATAGGCAGCTCTCAACAATCAAAAATAGGGTTTTTTGGATTTTGGACTAAAATGGCAACAAAATGCAAACCACAGGGCCCTGGATGTAATAAGTTTGAGATTTGGACTAAAGTGGCAAAACTGGCCAAACCACAGGGACCAAAATGGCAGTTTACTCTAAAAATTAATAGTAGGTTATCCGTACTTTAATGGCGTATTGTGAACAATCCGATTAAAGTCACCATTAAACCCACGAATAGTACGTGTGGTCGGTTCGTACATTGCAGAGAGATATAAAGCAAATGGGTGTCAAAAGCAAGGCAATAGATTGAGTTTCATAGTGTGAATTTTGCGAGATTTGGCTTGTGACTTCCTCGCCTAGTTTACTAGCTTTATTGGCTATCAGACCATGCGTAGTGGTTTGATAAACAATGCCCCCACCATGGGGCGTTTTCTACCATGTGGCAGTCCAGTCAGCATGAGGGCATTATTGGGCGTTTTTGCAAAAGTGGCGTAGTGGAATAATGCCCAATAACGCCTCATCCAATCATTACACAATTATTTAATTTTTTTTAAATTAAAAACTTAAAATACTTCATTAATTTAAAAAAAATACAATACTAAAAAATTACATTGCAAAATTTTAAGTTTTATAAAAGATCCAAATAAGACATTTAATAAACAAAACTTTAGGGACTGATATAGCATTTTTGAAACTTGAAATATTAAAGATATTGAAGTTTAAAACTACAGAGGCCTAATGTGTCAAGAGCAAAGTTTTAAAACAAACCACAAGCCTCCATCCTTCTTCTTCGTGACATGCAACTCAAACCCCACTTCTCCGGCTGAAATTCCGACAAACCCCAAAAATCCGGCCAACTCAAACCCCACATTCCATCTCTCTCTCTAAACCCACATGCCCTCATCTGATTGGCCAAACATTTTCCATTTCGGCGTGTTTCAAAAAACGCCAACCTCCTTTTTTTCGCAAATAACGCCACAAAACGCCGAGGGGGCGGCACCCGGGCGTGTTCCGGCGTGTTTGGGCAGTTTTTTTGACAAAAAACGCCCGATTACGGGTGGTCTCATAATCTCTTTCACTATATATATATAGGGGATGGCTCCTATATATATAGGGGATGGCTAAAATGAGAACCACCTCGAGTTGTAAGAACCGCGAGAACCGCGACCCGCCATGGGGCGTCGGCGACCATTTTTTTTTACAACTAGATGTGTATATTTTAACAACGTACGTAAAGTTTGGGTTCAAACGGCGCGCCCGAGGGGGTAGTTTTTTACGCCCAAAGTTTGGGTTTTTTTAATTTTTTTTTTTAAACCAAACTTTGGGTGTAAAAAACTACCCCCTCGGGCGCGCCGTTTGAACCCAAACTTTACGTACGTTGTTAAAATATACACATCTAGTTGTAAAAAAAAATGGTCGCCGACGCCCCGTGGCGGGTCGCGGTTCTCGCGGTTCTTACAACTCGAGGTGGTTCTCATTTTAACTCAATCCTATATATATATATATAAATTTTTTTTCACCTAAATAGCACCTAACCTTGTCATTGGAAGGATTTAAATCCACAACACTTTTATTAGGGGTAAACACCGTAGTTGTCTATTCCGGTACAATCTCTACCTAGTTTAACTTTATTATATGTTTTTAATCAAAATTTTCACCACATGGTTAGTAACCTATCAATGATAGTTTTATTATTACTTTTGAAACATTACCTTATACTTAGGCTGGAGGGTGTGGGGCGCCACCCTTCCGCCACCTAGACCACCATAGCGCCCCCCTCCATATTCCCCCACACCGTCGGCGCCATGGTAGGGGCGCCATTGAAGCCCCGCCATGGTGGTAACGAGCTGAAACGCCATTCAGGTGGGGTCCGCTGGTTTTTTAACCAATCAAATGTTTTTTTTTATTTTGTTTAATAGGGGCTCCATGCACACCCTCCAAATTAAAGAAGGGCTCCATGGTACACATGGATCCTACGTGGCACCTATAAAGCCCCATGGAGCCCCATCCACACCCCCATAGTCTTATAGCGTGTTAAATAAGAGGCCTCACCAGGTGACCGACCACATAAAAAAATCGCTTATCAAATCCTAGATTAATTAAATTTTAAACAAACAAACCATTTTGTCCTATGGTGGAACTTTATAGTAAATATGATTACTGTTCAAATAGTGCACCTAAAAGTCAATGGATACTGGAACTATATTGCATTGGGTCTTACTACTAAGCTGGTACTAACAAAAGTCAACAATATGCTACTTTGGTCACAAAAGTCAACATGGGTCAAAATGTTAAAGCTTATTACTAAGGCTGTTTGTTGTTATTGGATTTCAAGGAGGCATTGTTGGGGTTAAGATAGGTTTATTATGCAAATAAATAATAATCAACATGGGTAAATGAATAGGGTTGGAGTGTTTGTTTTTTTTTTCCACAAACGAAAGTGATGAACCCAGCCATCACAAGTCTTAGATTTTCGGGTGTTTTAGATCGACAGAAGAGAGATAGTGGCGGGCGACTTCAGCCCAACGGTCAGCGTTTGCGAAACAATCGAGGCGGATGATTTTGAACTAACTCGGTACCTATTTCGTTTTCCCTCATAAAGTACTTTCAGAACTTGCTTTGTTACTTCTTACGATAAGATTCTTCCGTTTGCATGTTGTGTTTTTTTTTTTTTTTTTAAATTTATGAAGTGACTCTTGAGGTTGTATGGCAGGGTTGTAAGTCTCTTGGTTCATCTTCACAGGTGAGTGTACACAAGAACCAAGTGTAGTGCTTGTGAACACGGATACATTTTGTGGTACTGATGAATGCTTTTAAGTTTTAAATGAAGGCTACACCACAGGCAAATAACTTATCAGATGAAGAGATAGTTGCTCTAACAAAAAGAACTCAAGATGGTGGCACGGAGGTTATGGGTTCTGCTACACTCTCAATGGCGTAAGTCCTAACTGATTTTTATTTCTATTCGTTGCTGCCTGTTTGTTTATTGAGTCTTATTATTGTGTTCAAGACTCAAGCGTGAGTTGCAAACCGCTGTGCATTCATTATAGTGTGGTTTTGTTCTTTTACAGCAGAAAACTAGATGATTATTTTTCCCAAGTAATTGCATCTTAGCCAATATATGTTGTTATTTTTTCTTGCCTTCTCTCGCGGGACCTTTCTATTTTGGAATATGAAATCGACAGCATGAGCTTGAGAAAGTGTCGAATTTTTGTTTGCAATGCAGGAACAAATTTTCTGATGCATGTTTGAAAGGACTTAATGGGGTTCCAGATGTTATGTGTGCAATCAAATGTAACCGATTGATTACCTTTATCTAAGGTAGTTATCGTTGGAAATTTTAGTGAAAATGAGTTTTTCACTAAATATTTTGGACATCAATAATATTTATATATGTGTTGTATAAATAATTATTTATGGTTTGTGTTCAAACTATGTCCAAATAGAGCTAAGATGAATGAGATATCGAGGCTTGAAGTTGTATGTTTGGAACAAACAAAGATGAATAAAATGGATTAGTTTTGTCAACTTGTCCCACATAGGTGGGATGACAAAACTTAAAGTGGTTTATAAGGAGGAGCACTCCTTGTATATTGTTTCCTTAAAGGCAACCACTAGTGGGGACACTAAAGGGTGCGCAACACCCTTACTCGTGCACATATGCGCGTGTGCCGTGGGCTATAGGCTGTAGTGCACTTTGGACTTCGCACACCGCCTTTGTATTTTTGTCCATGAGCGTGTGATCAGATACATGGTGGGTCCGCTTATGGCGCACCCTTGGGTAGCGTAGGCGGATGCCATGGCATGTAGCATGTCGATGCGGCGCGAGCTCCTCAGGCACATGGCGCACGTCATTGGCTAAGGCGGAGAGTGCAGGTGGCGCACACGTATGGATGACACATAACCAGGTGGTGTCCTGTTATGCGTAGTGGCATCCGTGTGGCGCACGACTCCATATGGTGTAGCTTGAGATACTTGAAGCGTGGCGCGCAGACTGGCGGATCAGTTCTAGCGCGCGCGACCAGGAAAACTGGTCAACCACTAGTGAGTTAATGTCTAAATGGTCTCAACTCATTTAATTCTGTCATGAATAGAAATGAGTGTTTCGTGTTGACCGCTTTAATCCATTTGATTGAACCTTAATATTGTATGTTACAATATTAAATATCTTGTTTAGTAGAAGATTAATGAGAAATTAAAACCTATTGATTACAAGGTTTAATATCTTGTTTAATTGTCTAACTTATGACAATATTGATTGAGTTTTAATTAGCTCTTTATGTGTATGACTATAAAAAGAATGAGGACTCATTCTAAAGATATAGGGAAATAGATACACAAAAAGAAGGTTCTTTTGTTCCATGGAATTTTAGAGAGGAGCACTCTCTAAATTATACTTTTATCAACTTCATCTTTTTCCTATTTTTCAAAAAACACCAAATTATACCCGGTGTAATCTCGGGCGTGAGTGCCATCTCCGACAGTACACATACTGTTCCGGTTGTTGTACCCTGGGAGACAGACCGTCTGAGAGGAGGCGCGGAATCTGTTTTAAGGGAAACGTGTTGAACACGTGCCACACGTGCCTCAACCAAAAACCGTCAACAATTTTGCTTGTCTTGCAGCGGAGTTTCGATCTCGTAGATGCGGTTGAAGTTTTCAAAGACATTGGCTTTGAATTAAGATTGGTACAATTTAGTTGTATTTTATATTCGTTTATTTAGTTTTTGTAACCGGTATTGTACTAATCGAATTTCCCACAAATAACGAGAGTCACGTTATTATTTATTATTTATTTTGTAATATATTTTAATAAAAAGTGAGCCTAGTTCCTACAATCTTAAAACAGACTTTCGTGAAGATTGTTGCTACAATCTTAAATACCTTCTCTACGAGGATTTAGGTTCACGAAAGTTAAAATATTTAATGAGATTTTTGTTAAAATCTTGAAAATATTTTTTGGGAAATATTTATTTAGTACAATGAGTCGGATTAATTTTATGATTGGAGTACAATCTTTAATCCGAATACCGGGTTGCAAAACGACTTTTTTTATTCAAGTTTTGGAGTTCATGGTTTTTGTTCGTGTTTAGATAAAACCGAACATATACAAAATAATATGTATTTCAATAGGTTTTTGAAATACTAAATTTTCTAATGAGCGTATTAGAAAATTTTATTTTGTAACCCCTTACAAATTAAATGTTTGTAACATTTAATTTATTTTTTAATAAGCTTTTAGTAACCATAATTGTGAGATTAATGTTGGTTTTAAAAGTCTTAAATTTTTATATTTTCTAATTAGCATTTTAGAAAGTAATTATTTTATAAAATAACTAGTTTTAATATTTTCTAACGAGCGTGTTAGAAACGTTGTTGAAAGAATAACAAGATTAAAACTTTTTATATCTCTAACGAGCGTGTTAGAATTTTATAGAATAATAAGTTTTAATATCATCCTTTATATCTAATGAGCGTGTTAGATACGATGATTGTGTAAAACTAACTTGTTAAAAGACGATTAAATTTTCTAACGAGCGTGCTAGAAAATATACGTTTAGATTTTCTAACGAGCGTGTTAGAAAATATTATTATTTCAAATAATTACCGACGAGCGTGTTGGAGACAATTATTTTGGATAATAAACCTTGTAACGGTTTCGTCTAAACTATTAAATTTCTAATGAGCGAGTTAGAAACGGATTTTTTCCACATACGTTGAAACGATTTTTATTTGTTTATTTCTAATGAGCGTATTAGAAATAGTTTATATTTTTTTTATAAACTTCGAAACAAATTTTGTAATCAATTATTTCTAACGAGAGTGTTAGAAACGATTTAAAGAGTTTGATAGTTGTTTATTTTCTAACGAGCGTGTTAGAAACGATTTAACAACTTTGTCAATTGTTTATTTCTAACAAGCGGGTTAGAAAACGTTTATTTTATATAAACCAAAAAGGGCTTATGGCAATAAATAATCGTCTAATTTTCTAATTTGCGTATTAGAATTAGTTTATCTTATAACCAACCACTACTACAAAAACAGGTATTTGCTACGGTCAAATCCGTAGCAAATCCGTAGCTAACACCCATTTTGCTACGGATTTGCCACGGATTTGGTCCGTAGCTACAAGTCTCGTCGCGAATTTATTTGCTACGAACTTTGCTACGGAAAATTATATTTGCGACGGGTTTAGCTACAAAAAGTGACGTCGCTATTTTAGCTACAGATTCGCTACGAAAAAGTTTGCTATGGTTTTTTGCTATGGTTTTTTTGCTACGAAACTTTGCTACCATTTTTTTGCTACAGATTATTAGCTACGGAGTCTTTTTGCAATGGATTTTAGCTACGGTTTTTTAGTTACGGAACTTTGCTACCATTTTTGGCTATGGATTATTAGCTACGGAGGATTTTTCGCTATGGATGCTAGCTACGCTTTGTCGATGACAATTTGCTACGACTTTGCTACTATTTTTGCCACGGATTTGTTGCAATTTGGCTATGAAATTTGCTACATATATGCTAGGGATTGGCTACGGAAATTTGCTATCTTTTGCTACTCATTTTGTTACCGAATTTAGCTACGAATTTCATTTCAATTTTGCTATGAGTATAGCTATGGGCTTTGCAAGGTTTTTGAAGCAGATTTAGCTACACATCTGGTCTTAAATTTTCCAAGCATTTTCGTTTTTTATATTGTATACTACTTTTTGCCACTAAACATTATAATCAAATCTCAATAAACAAAAAAACTATACCAAAGATAAAAACTCAAAACCAAATAGAAAAATAACTCAGTTTCAAACATAACCAAAGTAACATGATAAAGATCCAAGTTATCCCAAGTCCCAACGCAACAATAAAGATCTAAATTAACCCAAAGCAACGATAAAGATCCAAAAGAAATACAATAAAGTTCAACATATCTAAGTTGGTGGCGGGTTTTGTGAAAGCAATTGAATTCTCTCGTTCATTTCGGCGTACAACCTCGCACTTTCTTTGATTTTCTCCATCACAGCATGCTTCTCTATCTTATCTTGTTCCAACTCCGCATTTTTTTCCTTCAAACGTTGCACCTATAACGTCCAAAGCAAACATGACCCGTTAAAATCCATTATCACGCCTTATAACATGACACATTATATGAAGTTCATTACATCTAAATGGGGGCTGTTATAGTACATTACAAACAAACCTAACTCAATATAAGCTGATATATTTACATACATAACCTACTATTAGTCTTTTATCACATAAAAATGTAGTTTTTTTTACTAAAGTATCACTGTTATAGTGTTCACATAACCCAATTGTAGGATGCTATGATTATTTGAAAAGTGTTAAGAGTATTAGTGGGATTAATCGAGAATATGAAGAAGAGAAAAGGGTATACCGAAACGATTAAGCGAGAGTTCCGTCGCGATCCTCCGATGACTCCTTCGAACTGTGGTGAATGCCCCGGTGTCGTGCAGTTTGTTCCGGTGACTGGTTGGAGCTCCCACTCCAAAACTGACCGGACTTGCACCCGAATCGAAACTCGAATCACTTCTGAACTGAACCCGCGTCCCCTCGTTTATTCCAAACGCCAATTACCCACTAAGCCACAACCACAGATATGAAATCTCTTGATTTTTATTTCATAAACACACCGGTTAATGGTATCATCATCTTTATCAATAATAAAAGAGCCAACTCAACTTAGTGATATGGTTTCTCAAAACTCAACTGTAAGTTATAACTATTTGCACCTGTTAAGTGTTTCAGTGGGGTTGAACAAAAGAAGGAATATACAAGTATACAACTCTCAGAGGAAAAAACAAAAAAAAAAGAACCAGGGGATCTCCGGGTCAAACCCGTAACTTCCCTGTTTAATCGAATTATAACCACTACTACACAATATGTTTAGTAAAGGTTTTTAATTTCTATTTCATTTGAAAGCATGTCATATAGTTCATCTCTTCGCTAGTAAAAAAAATTTAGACATCAATGTTATAGTGTTCTCATAACTCAATTGTAGGATGCTATGATTATTTGAAAAGTGTTAAGAGTTTTAGTGGGATTAATCGAGAATATGAAGAAGAGAAAAAGGTATACCGAAACGATTAAGCGAGAGTTCCATCGCGATCCTCCGATGACTCCTTCGAACTGTGGTGAATGCCCCGGTGTCGTGCAGTTTGTTCCACTGCCCCTGTCTTCTGTCGGACCACCACAGCCGCCGTCGCTGGTATTCCGGTTGCCGTGGCCATCAACATCGACGTCAGTCATCATCATCACTTCCGTCGCTGGTATTTCCGGTTGCCGTGGCCATCAACATCGACGTCAGTCATCATCATCACTTCCGTCATCATCATCATCATTTCCGGTTGCCCCGGTGTCGTGCAGTTTGTTCCACTGCCCCTGTCTCCTTCGAACTGTGGTCGGCCGTTCGTTTAAGAGAGAGAGATAAGTGAGAGTGGAGAGAGAGTAAGAGCTGCTTGTTTCGGGTGTGTGTGGTGTCGGCCAGAGTCTGTTTAACCGAGGGAGAGAGGAGACGAGCGAAAGTGAGGGGGTGTTGTAGGGAAGGAGGCGAGGGTTCAGGGGTGTTTACAATCGATTATGATTTTGAGAAAGAGAGGGAATTCTAAAATTTCAATGGTGAATTCTAAGAAAGAGAGGGAAATCTAAAATTTGGAATTTAGGGAGGGAAATCTAAATAAAAATAATTATTAAATTACCTAATCATAAAAAATTAATTAATTAAATAAATATGTCTCCGTAATTAGATATTTTTTTAAACCATCTTAGTAAAAATCTATTATATAAACACTAAGTACTTATTCATTAAAACATTGTTTAAATTCTATTATATATAAATACTAGGTTAGAACTCGGTGTATTACACGGGCTGTATAAATATAACTTTATATACTAAATAATAAAAAAAAATTAGCTTGATGTACTATCTACTTTTTTATAATGTAATCGTTTAACACACACAATCGCTAATACATGTTTTTAAAAAAATTAGCTTGATGTACTATCTACTTTTTTATAACATTTTACTCTATTTTTTTAAATTTATTATAAGTTAGAAACTTGTGTATTACACAAGTTATAACATTTTATTTTGTTCTTTTATTTACTAATACGTTAGAAACTTATGTGTTACATGTGATTGATGCACGAGATGAAGAGTTGGAGGACCTTTTGGATGATTCGCCATTGGTAGCGAGACTAACTCGTCTTCCAAAAGGTCAAGGGTCTCGTCCCAAGCCCAATCTGATGCACGAGATGAAGAGTTGGAGGACCTTTTGGATGATTCGCCAAGCCCAAACCGGCCTGAGTATGGAAGAAATGCCTCAAGAAGGCGTGCTAAAAAATCTAGATCTGAAACGGCATCGCCTTCAGCTGGGAGTTCTGGCTCGCGTAGGGGAATATACAGCGAGCAGTTGGATGACATTTCATGCAAGATGGATACATTCAAAGTATTCCAACAACAATGACCCAATTTTGACCATAAGTAAAACTAATTGATGATAAACGATCCTAACTAACAATAAATGGCTCTAATTGACTATCAATGACTCTGATTGACCATCATTAACCCTAATCCAATAACATTTGCCTTCAATGGCTAACAATTGCCCTCATTCCACGTAGTTGTCTCTAATTAACGTTTTTTTACCAATATTGGCCATACTTAACCATCATTGGCTAATATTTCCATAATTGATCATGAATGATCATAACTAACAATCAATTAGCCTATATGGATATCATTTATCATAAAGCTAAAGGGTGTGGGGTCATGATTGGGACATGATTCGCCACCTAGGAACATGAATGAAAGGGTACACCATCCCAAGCTTGATCCACCATGGTTTCTTTTCTTTTTCTTTTTTTTTTTTTGAACGACAAATTTGGATCACTGATGGACCACTGGAGTATCATCGTGCCACCAGCGGAACCACCCGATCATATCCATCTCCACTAGGCATAATGCCTATACACCAATTAAGGAGGAAAACCAATAAAATGGGAAAAACCCCCTTGTGGTTGTGGGAATCGAACCCAGGACCTATTGATAGTGGTTATCCCATCACCAGAACTATGGTTTGCATGGATTAAACCATGGTCCTCCTTTCCATTTTCCAAGAAATCATTTCCTTTTTCTTAAGACAAAGATAAATTAAAATAAATAAGGGGCTAGTGGTCATGACCACACCCTTAGGGTAGTGGTTTTGGATGGTGGATTAGAGATTAGTGACATGACACTCACATAGAGGGTCATGGTGATCATGAGGGTCATGACCACACCCTATAGCTTAAGTGACTACTAATGACCATCATCAACCTTAATTGACCATTAATGATTTTAATTGATCATCATTAATGTTATTGACCGCCAATGACCATACATGACCATTGACTCTAATATATTCCCTTAAAATTGGAAAATATGTGTCGATTATTAGAGACTGAAAATCAATCCCAAATTTGTTTATGTACAATACACTTCGAAGGCAATCGCTAATTCGATCTGTTTTAGAAATATTAATAACTGCTTTTTAGTCTCTAATATGTTACCTATTTACTAGAGACTACAAAGAGTAACTAACGTAAGTTATAATTAAATGAAGTGCCTAGTATCTTTTGTAACTGATAATTCAGTACTAGAAATATTAAGAACCGAGTTTTAGTCTCTAATATGTTCTCTTAATATTAGAGACTGAATATTAGTGACCAATAAAATGGCGCCATTTTTATTAATGGGGGCAGTTATCTAGGACTGAATTTCAAAGCACCCGAAAATATATATGTAGGAGAATGATCCGTTAGGAACCACCCTTTATTGCGATAACAATGTGAACACAACCAAAAAGGGTGGTTTCTAACGGATCATTCTCCTATATATATATATATATATTACTATATATATATATATATTACTATATATAAAGGATATAAGAGAGAGAATGTCAGGTTGTTGAAAATTTAAGAATTGTATAACTTTTTATGCATAACTTACAACCCATCAAAGCTTATAGACCTAAAATGGTTAAATGAGCGGGATTTGAAAACTCAAAATCAAAACCAGGCCATCCTTTTTGTTTAGATGAGCGGGACTTGAAAACTCAAATTCAAAATCAGGCCATCCTTTTTGTTTAGATGAGCGGGACTTGAAAACTCAAATTCAAAATCAGGCCATCATTTCTAAAATCTGACATTATTTGGTGAAATTCAATTTCAAACTCAAAGAAATCTTAATTGTTTTTTACGCGTCTTTTTTATTGTTTTTTAAATATTTATTTTGTTAGTTTGCTATGGATTTTGCTACCACTATTATTAATTAATTTTAATTTTTTTTGCAACGTATTTTGCTATGGATGTTGCAATGGATATTAGTAAATTTAGTGTCGGTAATCGTATTTGCGCGTTCGCTCGCCAATCACGATCAAAGTCGCTACAAATTACGTCGGAAATCGATATTCGACGCGCATTTTTGTCGGTTGCGTTAAAACCGTGTGAACTGTGTCGTTTGTTGTTTTTAAATCCGTTTCTCGATCCGTTTTCAACTGCAAACATTAAAATTCTAAAGCGAAACTAAATATATCAAAATATTTCAGTTTTTTTTTTTTTGAGTTAATACACGTGTCTGATGCTTTCAAGTAGGTTTCAAAGAGTGAGCCTTAATAGTAGGTCATATATAGTTTTAATGGACCATATTGAGCCTTAATGGATTATGATGGGTAATCGTAGTTCGTATATGTCTTAACGGACTATATTAAGCCTTAATGGGCCACAACGGGCAATAGTAGATAATATATGTCTTAGTGGAGCATATTGGGCCTTAATGGATCACAACGGGGCAATAGTAACTCATATATGTCTTAATGGACCATATTGGGCCTTAATGGATTACTGCGGGTAATATTAGATATTGTACATCTTAACGTACCATATTGTGCCTTATTAGTTTACTACAGGCAACAGTATATCATATATGTCTCAGTTGACCATATTAGGTCTTATTGGATCACAACGAGCAATAGTATTGTATATCTGCCTTCATGGACCATATTGGGCCTTAATGGATCACTAAAGACAATAGTAGATCATATATGTCTTAATGGACATCATTGAGCCTTAACGGTACACAACGAGTAATAATAGGTCATATTGTCTTAATGGACCATACTTGGCCTTAATGGATCACAACGAGCAATAGTAGGTCATATATGTCTTAATGGACCATATGAGACCTTAATGGGTCAAAACGGGCAATCGTAGGTCATATGTGGCCTTAGTGGATCACAACATCATAACGGGCAATCGTAGTTTACACTATCACGGGGCGCCAGATTAATCAACAAAGGGTTAGTTCAACTGAACTCTTTCACCTGCATAGTTCAACAAAGGCTACGGATTTTGCTACCGGTTTTGCTACGTTATATGATTTATATTAATTTCATCAATTTTGCTACGGATTTGCTATGAGTTTTGCTACCAAATTTATTTGCGACGGAATTTTGTAGCTAATTCGTCGTAGCAAAATATGCTCGTAGCTAATCCGTAGCAAACTCGTAGCAAAATTTTCATGGTTTTGCTACGGATTTTGCTACCGGTTTTGCTACGTTATTTGATTTATATTAATTTCATCAATTTTGCTACGGATTTGCTATGAGTTTTGCTACGAAATTCATTTGCGACGGAATTTCGTAGCTAATTCGTAGCTAATTCGTAGCAAAATATGCTCGTAGCTAATCCGTAGCAAACTCGTAGCAAAATTTGCCACCAGTTTTTCCGTAGCAAAATTGCCCACGGATTTGCTACGGATTTTGCTACCGGTTTTGCTACGTTATTTGATTTATATTAATTTTGTCACTTTTGCTACGGATTTGCTACGAGTTTTGCTACGAAATTCATTTGCGACGGAAGTTCGTAGCTAACCGGTAGCTAATTCGTAGCAAAATGTGTTCGTAGCTAACCCGTAGCTAAGTCATAGCAAAATCTGCCACCACTTTTTTCCGTAGCAAAACTCCGTAGCTGATGCCTGTTTTTGTAGTAGTGAACTATTTTAACGATTTGCAATCGTTAATTTCTAACGAGCGGGTTAGAACCAGGTTAACTATGATAAACTATTTAAGATGTTTTGTAATCGTTTTATATATTTTCTAACGAGCGTGTTAGAAAAGATATGTGTTCATTTCAAACGAGCGTGTTAGGAAACGTTCATTTAAGTAAACCAAGAGTGAATAAATGTATTCGTTTTATTTCTAACGAGCGCGTTAGAAGCGGTTTACTTTATAAAACCGAGTATTTTGAATGTTTGTTAAACCTTTAAATTCTAATTAGCATATTAGAATTGGTTTTCATACAAACCACTCATTTTAACGATTGATGATCGTTATTATCTAACAGCGGTTAGAAATGGTTTGAATATGATAAACCATTTATTAAAACGATGTGTATTCGTTTTATTTTCAAACGAGCGAGTTTGAAATTGTTTTATTTATTAAACTATTATAAGGTTTATTGTCTTGATTTGTAATCAAAACATAAATATAAACACTTGCAAAAACGAGAAATGTTTTGAACGAATAAAACATGTCTTTGCGAATTACAAGTGATTCGATACTTCCAATAGAAATATAACGTTTTCAACCATATAATAGTCTCGGATAGACTATTTGGTGAAAAACAACTCGATGTTGTTATAAATATAATAAGTTGCTCAACTACTTGCGAGTAGTTAATTGTAAACAACTTTATATTTTGGACAACTTGTGATTATTCAAGTTTAGAGTTTCAAGACGAAACGAGTTATACGTGTTCCATTGAGGGAGTACCTCAAAACATGACAGAACGATGTAATTGCGTTTATTTTGTTTTAAAGTGTTGAAAATAATAACACTTTGGGATTTGATGTTTAGATATCATTGGTGTATCCGTTATTTTGGACTACTAATAAGTTGTCAAAAGGATACACATTTTGATACAAAGTGTAAAAAAAAATTACACGGACACAACGAGCGGGTTGTGATCATGACTTATGTAATAAGTCACAAATCAAACATCAAACATATAACGAGTTCGTGAGAAACATGGTGCATGGTTTGAGATGAAATGCACGAAAACAAGATATGTCATCTAATGTTGAGAGCATCAACATGGAAATGCACATGTAAGTTTTCAAAGAATATAACATATGAAAGAAATATATGTTATTATTGTAAATGATTTTAATAAATTCAGCAAATTTATTAACAGAAATTTACAATAGTGATGGACTTGTAGATGCTTCTACTACCATCAATGTTGTTTAAACTATATGGAGGCTTGGTCCTCAATTTGGGAGAGTATCCCAATACATGGTATTAATGAAACAACAATGTAAATGTATATATCACTATAGGCATACGTGAATGCTTTGTTGTTGAGAGTCAATTTAATTGGCTATATCTCAAGACTCAAGTGATTTTATACAAAGATTTTTCATCAAAGTGACTTGGATTAAGACTTTTGTTTAAGTCCTTAGGAAGTCAATGGTGAAGCCTTGGAGATAAAAAGGCAAACAACTTATGATCCTAATGGATGGAGTTAACTATGGTTTTGAGGCCTTCCTAAAAACCGATGGTTTTGGAATGGTGAAATAAAATTTCATTATTGTGTCTAAACTAAGAAACGAATGTTCAAAAGAGATAGTGCGTTATCTCTTAAGGCTGTGAAGAATCAGAATGATGCATCTTCTGTTCACATGCTAGAGTATTGTGGTCTAAAGCATGCTAGACTAATACTTGTTAATTTATATGCTCGACGGAGATTAAATTAACTTTAAACATTCAAAATATGTGATGAAACGAGAACGAATTTTGTGATAAACAAAACTATAAATATAACTTCATTAAAATGCAAGCAATGTGGGGGGAGGAACCATTTAAGCAACAAACCCTTTAGGGTATGAAGAAATGGTAGTTGAGAAGTTTTCTCAAACTCGAAATGAAAGGGAGAACTTTTCATCACCCCATTTGGATGTTATCCAATTACACTTAAATGTGGGGGTGACTTGCATTTGAATGTGGAAATAGTAGTTGAGAAGTTTTCTCAAACTCGAAATGAAAGGGAGAACCTTTCATCACCCCATTTGGATGCTATCTAGTTACACTTAAATGTGGGGGTGACTTGCATATATTGCAAACGCATGACCAAGTGGAGTACACAATGGTTATATGGAGTCAATCGAGTAGATTGGACTCGAATGCCAATTGGTTAGATTCAAAATCTAGTAAGATGTCAGTTATGACACACCAAAGGCATGGTGAAAACGTGTCCAGCCATGAATTGAGTTTCATGTCATTCTAAGACAAGGTACATAACTGGATCCAGGTTGAGATCACGAGTTATAAGTCTTATGAATTGACTAAATGGCAAAAGTGACTAGCGAGTCAAGAACACGTTAGAACAACTGATCGCAATTTAAATTATCCTTGGTGACTTAGCGAAGTCAAAGATAATTTTGGATCCAACAACCAGTGGGTTGATAAGAGATCAGGTTGTGGAATGGGACTAAAGCCATGGAAAAAGGGACATGAGGGAAACCTAACCTAGTTGACTAGAGATCCCAAGATCTAGGTTCAATAGGCCAACTTAATCATGAACCGAAGGGTAGTCACTGTGGGGGCGTAGCTAATATATATGTTTATATATAAGCTAGTATCCCCCTAAAACTATAAAAGGGTGTTTAAATACGTCCTAGTCCATTCCTATAATATTCAGTGACATTGTTGTGAGGTTAAGCATAATATGTGGTTTTATGATTTGTGTAAATCATAGTAAACCATAATGCTTTTAATGATTTAAAGGGAAATCACCTATGTTGGAGAGAAGTGTGGTCGCTTCGAATGGAATTAGGGCATAATTCCTAGAGCTCCCGTAGAACCAGGAAAGTGCTCCATGACCATTATAGGACACGATAGTGAGGGGATGGCCCGGCTAGGGAAAGTATTGTGTGAATGTATATTGTCGTTTACACAAATGGGGGGTTGTTCAAGGACATCACGTCTACAAAACCCTAGTAGACTAATTATGCTTCACAAAGGAAGGTTCAAAGGCAAAACCTACCTATCCTGCAATACTCGACTGTCGAGTTTTCATCGGGGAATTTTGTGTGTTTTAATCGATCTCCATTCATGTGGGGGTTGTTGGAAATTTTAGTGAAAATGAGTTTTTCACTAAATATTTTGGACATCAATAATATTTATATATGTGTTGTATAAATAATTATTTATGGTTTGTGTTCAAACTATGTCCAAATAGAGCTAAGATGAATGAGATGTCGAAGCTTGAAGTTGTATGTTTGGAACAAACAAAGATGAATAAAATGGATTAGTTTTGTCAACTTGTCCCACATAGGTGGGATGACAAAACTTAAAGTGGTTTATAAGGAGGAGCACTCATTGTATATTGTTTCCTTAAAGGCAAACACTAGTGGGGACACTAAAGGGTGCGCATCACCCTTACTCGTGCACATATGCGCGCGTGCCGTGGGCTATAGGCTGTAGTGCACTTTGGACTTCGCACACCGCCTTTGTATTTTTGTCCATGAGCGTGTGGTCAGATACACGGCGGGTCCGCTTATGGCGCACCCTTGGGTAGCGTAGGCGGATGCCATGGCATGTAGCATGTCGATGCGGCGCGAGCTCCTCAGGCACATGGCGCACGTCATTGGCTAAGGCGGAGAGTGCAGGTGGCGCACACGTATGGATAACACATAACCAGGTGGCGTCCTGTTATGCGTAGTGGCATCCGTGTGGCGCACGACTCCATATGGCGTAGCTTGTGATACTTGAAGCGTGGCGCGCGGACTGGCGGATCAGTTCTAGCGCGCGCGACCAGGAAAACTGGTCAACCACTAGTGAGTTAATGTCTAAATGGTCTCAACTCATTTAATTCTGTCATGAATAGAAATGAGTGTTTCGTGTTGACCGTTTTAATCCATTTGATTGAACCTTAATATTGTATGTTACAATATTAAATATCTTGTTTAGTACAAGATTAATGAGAAATTAAAACCTATTGATTACAAGGTTTAATATCTTGTTTAATTGTCTAACTTATGACAATATTGATTGAGTTTTAATTAGCTCTTTATGTGTATGACTATAAAAAGAATGAGGACTCATTCTAAAGATATAGGGAAATAGATACACATAAAGAAGGTTCTTTTGTTCCATGGAATTTTAGAGAGGAGCACTCTCTAAATTATACTTTTATCAACTTCATCTTTTTCCTATTTTTCAAAAAACACCAAATTATACCCGGTGTAATCTCGGGCGTGAGTGCCATCTCCGGCAGTACACATACTGTTCCGGTTATTGTACCCTGGGAGACAGACCGTCTGAGAGGAGGCACGGAATCTGTTTTAAGGGAAGCGTGTTGAACACGTGCCTCAACAAAAAACCGTCAACAATTTTGCTTGTCTTGCAGCGGAGTTTCGATCTCGTAGACGCGGTTGAAGTTTTCAAATACATTGGCTTTGAATCAAGATTGGTACAATTTAGTTGTATTTTATATTCGTTTATTTAGTTTTTGTAACCGGTATTGTACTAATCGAATTTCCCACAAATAACGAGTTATTATTTATTATTTATTTTGTAATATATTTTAATAAAAAGTGAACCTAGTTCCTACAGTTTCAAACCCAACCCGACCCGTCACAAATTGCCACCCCAATGTTGTTGATGAATACTTGTAATTAACTAATTATAATAAAATGATTTTCTTTTCAGCAAGCCTGTGGAACCCGATCGGCTGTATGAGTGCCTACCTAATTCTGGCCATCATCGGGATCACCAGATCCGAGTGGCAAGAACCCAACCCTCTAATAGCCGGACAGGCCCCACCATTGCCGAAAATGTTGTTTATTTGATTATTTACAGGTAAAAAGAACTATCTTTATTGATGCTTTATTTAAATAGTTGTTGGTAGAGGCATTAATTAAAATAGCGGGTCAAGTAGTTTGGGTAACATGTCAAATGGGGTTGGGTCAGAACACGAAATTTTTTTTCCCGAAAATTATAATATGAAAATTAAAATAAAATTTTCTATTTTGGTTACGGTAGGGTCGAAAAACCTTTAGAAAAGAGAGCATGTAGCAAACAACAAGACATGAGATTTAGTCATGCCTTAAGAATAAGATGATCACAATCACATACTTTAGACTGCTGTTGCTGCAAAGACCGAAAGGTTCTAAGCTGGGCCGGGTTATTTTAGAAACTGATTGGGCCTGAACGGAGGGTTTAGGGGCTAGGTTTAATTTATAGAGGTGTGATGTGTGAAAGCCTTGTCTACTTAATTTTAAAACAATTATGAATGATATGAACAATAAAATCAATATTTAATTTTAAAGTTTATTTTCAACTAAAGGGTTAGGATCAAATACAAAGGATAAAATAAATAAGAAGGGTAAGAAGGATTCTATTCCATTGATCTTATATTTGGAGGGTTGAGATTAGTTGTAGGGAAAAAAGATAATAGAAAGGCATAAAGGGAATCCTATATTTATGGATTTTCTCTCTCCACATGTAAGGTACATGCCAATTCCCCCATCGATTTGAAACGTTCATAACTTTTTCATACGACATTTTTTTTTAAATTTCACCATAATAACGAGCGTTTTTTTATCTTTAATATGAGTACCATATTGTCATATATAAAAATAAAATAAAAAATTTCATTTTTACTGGTTTTTTTTTTTTTTTTTTTTTTTTTTTGCATTGTGATAAAGGTTCAGATCATTGTGTCTTTTAACTGGGTTTTGGTCAGTAGAGTTTATATACATTGTGTTATTATCAAAACCAATAACACAATGTTAATTTGGGTTCTATCAATTGCGTTTTTATAAGAACCTATAACACAATAAATGACACAATGAAGATGGTGTTATATCTGTGTTTTCTATAAATTGTGTTATTAGTTCAGGTCATTGTGTTTAATATGTTATTCATTGTGTTTTAATATGTTGTCCATTGTGTTTTAATAATTTGTTCAATTTTTTTTATTATCTTTGTTCATTGCGTTTTAGTTTGTTGTGTATTGTGTTTTTAGTTTGTTTTTCATTGTGTCTTCATCTGCTCTCCATTGTGTCTTTTATCTGTTGTCATTAATTGTGTCTTTTATCTGTTGTCATCAATTGTGTTTTTATTTAGTCTGATACTTATTGTGTTATATGTTATCGCTATTGTGTTATACGTTATGGTCATTGTATTTTAGTATGTTGTCCATTGTGTCTTTATCTGTTGTCATTGATTGTGCTTTTGATCTACTTTACATTGTGTTTTACATCATGTCCATTGTGTTATTATCAAAACCTATAACACAATGTTAATTTGGGTTCTATCCATTGCGTTTTTATAAGAACCTATAACACAATATATGACACAATGAAATGGTGTTATATCTGGGTTTTCTATAAATTGTGTTATTAGTTCAGGTCATTATGTTTAATATGTTATTTATTGTGTTTTAATATGTTGTCCATTATGTTTTAATAATTTGTTCACTTTTTTTTATTATCTTTGTTCATTGTGTTTTAGTTTGTTGTGTATTGTGTTTTTAGTTTGTTTTCCATTATGTCTTCATCTGCTCTCCATTGTGTCTTTTATCTGCTGTCATTAATTGTGTCTTTTATCTATTGTCATCAATTGTGTTTTTATTTAGTCTGATACTTATTGTGTTATATGTTATCGACATTGTGTTATACGTTATGGTCATTTTGTTTTAGTATGTTGTCCATTGTGTCTTTATCTGTTGTCATTGATTGTGTTTTTAATCTACTTTACATTGTGTTTTACATCATGTCCATTGTGTAATATGCAACTGGGTTTTTGATTTTTTTTGAAAAATATAACAATATGGTACTCATATTAAAGATAAAAAACGCTCGATTTTATGGTATAATTTTTTTAAAAAACAAATGATGTATAAAAAAGTTACGGACGTTTAAAAATTGGGGGAGAAATAACATGTGACTTGCATGTGCATATTCTCTTTCCTCTTATAGACAAAATTACCCTTTCCATTTAATTCCTCTTAGGATACTTGTCACTCTCTGGTGGCTTCTTACCATTCTTATTTTTAAATAGTTTGTATTATAACTCAACCCTATATATATATATATATATATATATATATATATATATATATATATATATATATATATATATATAGGGGATGGCTAAAATGAGAACCACCTCCAGTTGTAAGAACCATGAGAACCACTTTTTGACCATTGGATCAAGTTGATAGATGGATGAGATTAAAAGTATTAAAAAATAATATTAAGTATTTTTTGTCTTATTATGTCTTTTATATTTTAATCCAAAAGGGTATTTAAGTAAAATTACACTATTTTGTCTTTTTACCTTTATTGTTTTTTATTACTTTTTAGTATTATTATATTAGATTCTTATTTTTTAAACTTAGTTTTTTTATTAAACATTTTCATATTCAGATTTATTTACAGATTTTTACGTTTAACGTTTTACGTTTTTACGGCCGGCCTATTCACGCCTCGTTTTTTGACGCGCCGTTTTTACGCCCGACTTTTTCACGCGTCGCTTTTAAACGTTTTACGCCCCGGTTTTTTACGTTAACGTTTTTTTACGTTTTACGCGCCGGTTTTTTACGTTAACGTTATTTACGATTTACGCGTCGGGTTTTTGCGTTTTACGGCCCGGTTTTTTGACGTTAACGTTTTTTTAACGTTTTACGCGCCGGTTTTTTTACGTTAACCTTTTTTACGTTTTTACGCGCCGGTTTTTTACGTTTTACGCCCCGGTTTTTTACGTTAACGTTTTTTTACGTTTTACGCGCCGCTTTTTTACGTTTTGCGTAAAACTTTTTACGTTTTACTAAAAAAAAAATTACGTTTTACATAAAACTTTTTACGTTTTGCGGTAAAACTTTTTACTTTTTACGTTTTACGTAGAACTTTTTACTTTTTATGTTTTGCGTTAAAACTTTTTACGTTTTGCGTTAAAACTTTTTACGTTTTCCGTTAAAACTTTTTACGTTTTACGTAAAACTTTTTACGATTTACGTGAAACGTTTTACGTAAATCTTTTTACGCTTCACGTTTTTTCGTTTTACGTTAAAAAAGTTTACGGTTTACGTTAAAATAGTTTACGGTTTAATTTTTTTTAAAATTTTACGTTAAAAAGTTTTACGGTTTACGTTAAAAAGTTTTACGTTTTACGTTTGACGTAAATCTTTTTACGTTTTACGTTTTACATAAAACTTTTTACGTTTTACGTACAAAAGTTTACGGAAAGTTTACGGTTTAAGTTTTTTTTCTTTTACAAAAACTTTTTTACACAAAAACACATTCAAAAGCACCTGATGAACATCATTCAAAACACATTCAACAGATTCAAACAGATTCACCAAATTCATAAAAACACCATATTCAACAGATCCAACAGGATCAAAAAAGGACCCAAAAGCATCATTCAAACCAGATTCAACAAGAACAACATTCAAACCCAAAATTCAACAGAATCAAACCCCAGAAAGTCAAGCCCCCAAGATTCAAACCCATATTCAACATAATCAAAACCTGCAGCAAAAAACACAAAGATTCAAACCCAGATTCGAAACCCACCACAAGATTCAACAAAATTAAAACACAAAAAGATTCAAACCTAGATTCGAACACCCACCACCTGCCATCGCAAAACCACCACCACTCGGTCGCCGGCAGCGCCAACATCGTCACCTGATGAACACCCGCCACCTGCCATCGCAAAATCACCACCACCACCACTCGGTCGCCGGAGAGAGGAGAGAGAAAACCTAGATTCGAACACCCACCACCGGCTCACGCAGCAACCACCTCCACCACTGAAACCCCAAGTCGCACAATCGACCACCACTACAACCCCCTCCCCCCCCCATTTTCTTTCTCCTGCCCTAAACCCTGCCGCACCAGTTCAGATCTGAGCAAAACCCCCCTAAAGGCAAAACCCCGCCGGAGTTGTGGCCGGAGAAGGAAGGAGTACAGGGGCGGAGGAGGTGGTGAACGGAGAGAGGGGTCGCAGAAGAGAGAGAGAGATTTGGAGTGGGTTTTAAAATGGTGAGTGGCATATGTGGAGACATTTGTTGTCTGCAACTATTAAAATAGAGGAGAGAGGAGAGAGGAGGGTTTGCATTAAATAGAGGAGAGAGGAGATAGGATGGATATGACATATGTGGTAAATGACTAATATACCCTTTTTGTTGGCATGTTCTGATTGGTTGAAGTGGTTCTCATGGTTTTTACAACTGGGAGTGGTTCTTATTTTAACTCAATCCTATATATATATATATATATATATATATATATAGGGGTAAGATCAAATAAAAAGTTGATTTTGCCTAAGTAGGATGAGAAGTAATCTTAACAATTCATTTTTCAAATCAATGGTTAAGATGAAAGTGTAGGAGAAATGATGAGTGCAAGGGTATTTTGGGAAAATCATATTTATGGACTTTCTCTCTCCACATGCAAGTCACATGCATATTCCACCCCCATTTTTTAAACGTTCATAACTTTTTTATACGACATTATTTTTTCATAAAAAATTCACCATAAAATCGAGCGTCTTTTTATCTTTAATTTGAGTACCATATTGCTATAGAAAATATGAAAACTAAAAAAACCCATTAAAATGTGTTGTATTTCTATGTTGTATAACATTTTTTGTGCTGGATTTTTGTACTAAATTTTTGTACTATATTTTTGTGCTAAATTTTTTGTGCTGGATTTTTTTATCTTAATTTTTTTTCTCAATTTTTTGTGCTAGATTTTTTTTGTACTACATTATTTTGCTGAATTTTTTCGTGCTATATTTTTTTTGTACTAGATTTTTTTGTGCTATATTTTTTTGTACTACATTTTTTGTGCTATTTTTTTTGTACTAGATTTTTTGTGCTAGATTTTTTTATATTAGATTTATTTTGTTGTATTTTTAAAAAACAAAAGAAATGTCATTTTCACTCCTATTTATAAGGACCAAAATGCCCTTCATTTCTACTTATTAGGAGTGCCACATGTCGTCATCACAATCCTTCTTAGGCTACTTAGGCAAAATTCACTTTTTAGTGGATCCTTCCCCTATATATATATATATAGGGGACTGCTAAAATGAGAACCACCTCCAGTTGTAAGAACCGTGAGAACTTTTTGATACGGGGCGAGTTGGACCAAATTTTTTTTTTCATAAACGTAGATGCTTGTATTATAAACACATTTGTAAAAAAAAATTCAAAATAAAAATGTCGGGTGTGTAGTTTTGAGCACCCCAAGTTTGTGTTTACGGGTACCGTAACTCAAAACTACACACCCGACATTTTTTTTTGAATTTTTTTTTACAAATGTGTTTATAATACAAGCATCTACGTTTATGAAAAAATTTTTGGTCCAACTCGCCCCGTATCAAAAAGTTCTCACGGTTCTTACAACTACTGGAGGTGGTTCTCATTTTAGCGGTCCCCTATATATATATATACAGGGAGAAGATCATGCGAGAACCACCTCTTAATGCGAGAACCGCGAGAACCAATGTGAACACAACCAAAAATGCCTAAAAATCACACAATTTTTTTTAATATTTTTTATATAAAAATCGCTACTTTTCGAAGAAAAAAAAATTTAAAATTTTTTTTTACCACTAAAAGTAGCGATTTGAGCATAAAAAATATTAAAAAAAAACTTTTTTAGATTTTTTTATAGATTGTTTTAGATTTTTTTAGGTTTTTGGGGTTTAGTTTTTAGCATTTTAGCTTGGGGGGTGGGGGGGGGGGGGGGGTGTTTAGGTTTTTGGGGGGTGGGGGAGGGGGGTTTAGGTTTGGGGGGGGGGGGGGGGGGGTTAGTTTTTTGAGGGTTTTAGTTTTTAGCATTTAGCTTGGGGGGGGGGGGGGGTGGGGGGGGGGGTTTAGGTTTTTTTTTTGGGGGGGGGGGGGGGTGGGGGTTAGGTTTTTTTAGCTATTTTAGGTTGTGTTCACATTGGTTCTCGCGGTTCTCGCAATAAGGGTGGTTCTCGCATGAGCTCCTCCCTATATATATATTTTTTAACTATTTTTTCGCCCAACCTTGTCATTGCAAGTATTTAAATCCACAACACTTTTATTAGGGGTAAACACTTTTATCATAATCATACGGGTTCAAATCTTGGTGTCCGCATCCCACGGCCAAACTCTTCGCTCTCGGTTG